>CM035112.1:18656803-19256803 GCA_020205505.1 Panax japonicus | reverse complement strand
AGTCATCCTGGTACAATCATCAATAAAAGTAACAAACCAACGTGATCCATCCAAAGTAGCAAATTTAGATGGTCCCCAAACATCAAAATGTATAATCATAAAAGGAGCTGGACTTTTATTCAAAATTAATGAAAACGAAACACGATGGCTTTTTGCAAGTTCACAAACATCACATTTGAAACTAGAAACATCAAAGTTTGTAAATAAACTAGGAAATAATTTCTTTATGTAACCAAAAGAAGCATGCCCCAGACGTCGATGCTATAACCATATCTCAGATTTCCTTTTTTCCTCCTTCGAACCCCCAATCTTTAAAGCTTGACACAACTTATCTGAACTTTTGGACACCATGTCTAAGTAATATAGCTTCCTTCTCCTAACACCATAACCAATCGTCTGCCTTGTCCAGATGTCCTTAAATACACAAAATTCAGGCCAAAAATTGACAACACAAAATAAGGTAGTGATTATTTGAGAAACTGACAAAAGATTATAATTCAAAGAGGGAACAACCAACACAGAATCTAAATTTAAGGTGTTAGTGAGGGACAAAGATCCTTCCCCAGTAATCGGAATTGAGGTACCATTGGCAGTGGAAACAGAACTTTATGAAGAAGGTTTAATAGGTGAAACTTGTCTAGAATCAAATGTCATATGATCCGTAGCACCGGAATCAATTATCCATGCACTATTAGAAATAGGTGTAGAAATATTTAAAACCTTACCACCATTACCTGCTGCTGCTGTCAATGCCAAGAACTTTTCACCGCTATCATCCTCTATCTTTGTTTCAACAATTGCAGCAGTAGAGGTATTCTTGGAATTCTTCTTCCGAGAATCACGGCTATGATCCCACCATTCTGGATATCCCACAAGTTCATAGCATCGACTTTTTGTATGACCCGTTTGATCACAATGGGTGCATTTATATGATGATTTGTCGCCACCATTAGCATTCTTAGGATGGATGTTCTTCTTTTTGTCTTGCTGGTGTTGAGGAGACCAATTTTGATTAGACCGGTTCCGAGTCACCATGGCTGAAGCTTCAGAATTTTCTAGTTGTCCGTACATCAACCCGCGTCGAACATCTTCGCGGTGAACTAGGGCATACCACTCTTCTAATTCAGGGATATGATCCTTCCTCAAGATTTCGCCGTGCACTTGCTCGAAATCACCCTCTAATCCAGCGAGAAAGATATGTACCCTTTGTCGCTGAAGCAATTTCTGATAGGATGCAATATCTGTCTCATCCACCATGACCACCTTATCACGATGATCCAACTCACTGAAGATTTCAGTCAGTTCTCCATAATATATAGAGAGCGGTCTACCATTTTGTTTGGCAGAGAAAGCCCTCTGGTTCAAGGTAAAAACTTGTAATTCATCTACTCCATCATAAAAAGCTTTAGACAGAGCTTTCCAAATATCTCGTGCGGTAGGTAAGCGAATGTATCGCTTCATAATCTCCGGGGACATAGACATCAACAACCATCTTTTGACCTTCTGATTGTCTGAATACCACTTTTCATAACCTTCATCTTTCTCCTTAAGTGACGGCTATGTGCCACGAATGAAGGAGAGTTTCTTCTTCTCAGCAATTTGCATCTCTAACATTCGAGACCACAGATCATAGTTGGTCTCATTCAATACAATTCCTGCATTGAATGATGAACCTTCGTGTTGAATAATGATGGGGGTAGAATTTGGCTAGCTAATGGTTTAAGGATTCAAAGAAGAATGATTTAGAGTTTCGTGGTTTTGATACCAACTTGAAAATCAGAGAAAAATATTTTTATTCGTATATTTTTATGTATCCTTACATGTACATATTTATAGAGATAGTAGAGATCCTACAGTCAAGCTATTCATCTTACAATCAAGCTATTCCTATAATTAAGTTATTTAGCTATTCTTATAATTAAGTTATTCCTATAATTAAGTTACAATAGATAATCTTTGACTATTAATCCAATATCGCAACAGTTCTATGTTGCATGATGTTAAACTAGGGAAGCAAATTCATGGATATATTGTCAAATACCAAAATGAGAATGATGCGAGTCTTGGGAATGCCCTTTGTAGCTTATACTCTAAATGTGGCAACTTGGATTTCGCGATCAAAGCATTTTTGAGGACTGGTGACAAGAATGTAAATTCCTGGACTACGACCATATCTGCTTGTGGTGATAATGGAGATTCTGCAATGGGTTTACGTTTGTTCACCGAGATGCTCTATGAGGGTGTTGAGCCAAATGAATTTACATTTACCGGTGTCTTGAGTTTGTGTTGTATAATGCAAGTTATGGGCGTAGGGTCAAAGGTTCACTCATTTAGCATCAAACTGTATGAAACTAATTTACGTGTAACAAATTCTATTATGTATATGTACCTGAAGAGTGAATGCATTAATGAAGCAAAAAAGTTGATTGATGGAATGAAGACAATCAACTTAATTACACGGAATGTTATGATTGCATGCCATGCCCAGATGATGGAACTCGTAGAGGATAGACTTTCAGCACACCACAGTGAAATTGAGGCACGTAACATTTTCTTGAGATTGAATCAATTAAGCACAAGACCTGATATAATATATGTGAATAAATTGCACTTCAACTCTTAATAATTGTTTGAAGTTAATTTAATTTGTATGGTTGAATTATTATGCTATGTAAATGTTTTCATTGAACATGATACATTTTATTTTATCATATCGTGGTCAAAATATTATAAATATATATTTAAAATACTATTTAGACCTTTCTGATTATTAAACATGTTTTGCTTAAATTGTTCAGATGGTTAAAATGGTAAAATACTGTTATTCAAACATTTTGGAAAAATTAATTATGAAACAACATTTTTCATTCCGACACAACTCTGGATAGAAGCTCTAAATTATTCATATCTAAGCTGTTCAGATCTTAACACTTAATTTTATCAAACCACACCTAAATTCTTTTTTCTGTGTTAATGTTAAGAGTAATTAAAAAATAAAAAAGAAATTTACTAAGCTTATTTTTCAATCAAAGCTTTTCTAATTTTGTTCAAGAAAGTTTTTTTTTTTTTTTTTTTTAGGAAAAATTGTAATGTTTTTTAAGGTTCCTGTCCTTTCCTCTTTTTTAAAACTTACAAACAAGGTATAAGCGCTTTCATGTTCCTAAGATAGGATTCTGCAACGGCCAGCCCACAAGTAGATATATACTTCGGGCAGATTTGGATTCCGGCAAAGAAATCACCGTCGTTGTGGATTTGGTTCCGGCAAAGAGAGCTATTGAGCCTTACCGGCAATTTTTTCACGTCAATCAAAAACCCTATAAACCTCTGAAAAGAAAACCCTCGATTCTGTACCACAAGCAATTTATAACCGTAAATTAATGGCTTTAGCAACATCGAATGTGTTTCACTGTCCTTACTCGCGATTTTCTCAGAAGAATTCCTTTCTCAAAGGCTCAGTATCTCTCTTTCCCCCTTCAGTAGTCATTAGGTAATGTTTAATATTCTCCTTCCACATTTCTCAAGGATTTAATGTTTGTTGTATCCTAACTATATGATATTACATTGAAATGATATATATGAATGTTTGCATATATGTAGTTTATGTATTTATAGGATTCTTAAAAAGATAATCAGCAGTTTTAAAATTTGTAATCTGTATTATAGATTACTGCCTGGTTATAATTTTTGGTGACTATGATAGGCATATTTATAATGCTTATATTTGATTCATTATGAAAGGAAATATTATGACAGTGAGAAAATCTTAAGATAGCTAGGAAGTGAGTTCTTGACTGTTAAGGTTAGTAATTGTAAACACTAGGAAAGATCATATGCTGAAACATCTCAGGAGGACCTGCAAATCCGATACACTTATGTCTCGATGATCAAATTAATGGTTTGGCACTTGAGGTTTAATTTAATTTCCTCAGTTGAAATAGTGCACATTTTGAAGTTTCACTTTCACGTCTCTCCTCTCCTGTTTTCGGGTAGCATCTTGGTTAATCAATTCCTTAACACTTTGTTTGTTTGTTTGTCTGTTTATCTGTTTGTCTTATTTTTTTTTATAAATAATGCTAGGGAATGTAAGAGAATAGAATATTGGATTAGTTATTTTTCACCAAATGAAGTTAGTTGAACAAAGTGTCTTCCTTTCAGGTCTAGAACAGTGTGAAACATGCAACTCAAAATTATAATCAGCTATCTAATGAGGGGTTAGAATCAAATTTTCCTCCTATTGTCTGTTATTCTTTTTATTTCATCTGGATGCTGGCAAGAAAACATTGTTTTCTATCATCATATATATTAATTCTTTGATTTACTTGTATCTTAAATTTTATAATTTTCACTACTTCATTTGTTAATAATGTCCCCTATATCAGCAATTAACTATGGTGTCAGGATATTGAATTTTTCAGCTTTTCTAGAAAGTATCCACTGAATATAAGGGTAGTTTGTGCTGCTTCATCGGCTGCTGGAAGTTCTAGTTTAGAAAATGATTTTAATCCATATGAGGTAATGTAGTTAGTGTCCCATTCATACCCTAAAGTTTGCAGTTCAAAGAGTCTGGGTCATATGCTGTTTGTAAAACCCTTTTTGGTTCACTCTGGGGGGCTGGACCAATTCTGGGTGATTATCCATGACCACAGGTTCTTGGTGTGAGTCCCATTGAGGGATTTGACATGGTTAAAGCTGCATATGCTAGAAAACGTAAGGATGCTGAGAGGAGAGGTGATGATGTTACTGCTGCTCGAGTAAGTATCGAGTTCTTATCATTATTTTCTTTCTTACTTTGGGTTGATGAAATTTTATATGGTAATTTTTTTAAATTAAAATGGCTATATGTGCTCAAAATGGGGAGTTTTAATGCAATGTTTCCAGTTGGAAAAGGCATATGATAAAGTCATGATGGCTCAACTTACAAATCGGAAGAAAGGCATGACATTTGGTTCATTTAAGGTAAACTTTACCAATCTGTCTTTTGTTTGAGTTAACTTTCTCGCTTTTTAATTACTAGAACTCTACTTCCTTGCTGGGATTGTCGATCATTATGACAACACATGTTTAATTTTTTTCAATCCATTATCATCGACGCTTCTTAAACTTCGATTTTGTTGTTAAGATAGCATCTTGATGTAATATAATGATTTTGGTAGTTGAGATGAAAGCAAACTTTGTTCTTGGGTATTCACCCACCCCGCCTACTTTGTTCCTAAAAGAATTAAATTTTAGAAGAATTTCATGTGGTGGAAACGAGTTTTCAGAGGGTTGCACCAATCTTGGACCTATGTTAGGGTAGAATTGGTATTAGAGGAACCTCAAGTATGGGCTGTGATAATATAGCCATTTACATGAGCACCCCTGTTTTGGAGCATAACGATTTTTCAGGCCGTATCCTAATATTAATTATTGACTTCTTTTTTTTAACTCTAGGTTTCAAAGGATATAAAGTATGCTGATAAGCAGCCAATTGTACCATGGGGACCAAGGTATGCTGTTGTATATTTAGTTACTCATGACAAGCATTAAAAATTTTTGCAACTGGGAAAATGTCTTATCTAGCTCCTCTTTTTTCGATGGTGACTCATCATTGTCCTGAGGATATAAAACCAATCTTAATTGGGTGTCTTGATTAAGTAGCGCAACAACCTTTTGTACTGGGTGGATATAGTAAGAAGCCAATCACATATTGTTTATTGGATTCATTTACTTCTCAGCCCCTTTCAAATATATCAGATATGAAGAAACACTGCCCATAGGAAATTAGGGTCAAACTTACCAGCTTGATTTTGAACTTGTGTTTTGCTTATATACTTGTGCATATGTTTGACTCTTTGAAATACCTCTGCCTTTGATGCATATTAATATTGCAAGGGTACCATAAGATAATGTGAACAGTTTTTTAAGATTAAAATTGAGATATAATGAGGATAAATCAAGTGATCTATTCTAAAGTGATATCTGCGAAACTTAGCTCGTGTACTTTTTGTGAACTTAGTTGCCATAAATTATAGATGAGAACAATTTTATATTCACAGACACAGACACAGACACAGACACAGACACAGACACAGACACAGACACAGACACAGACACAGACACACACACACACACATATATATATATATATATATATATATATATTGTTATGATTATACTTCCTCCATTCAAATATATAGGATCAATGTTGACCTTTTGAAGTCAATTTGAAATATTTCAAATTCAAAATTGGTATTAATTGATTTAATTTTAGATAATACAACTTTGAAAATTGTAAACTACGTGAAAAGTACTACTAATTACATGAGTTATTGTTTTCCAAAGTTAGATGAATCATATCAATTTTGATTTTGAAAATATCTCATATTGGCTTTGAAAAGTTAAACTTGATGGATATATATTAGTGCCAAACCTCCTCATGTTTTATGCAATCTTGTAATTTATTATGGCTTTTTGTGTATGACTTTATTCATACATGATTGTATGTTATGCTTTATTGATTGAGCCATATATGAGGCAAACATCAGTCAGATGAGGCAGTCTTTGAAATTTTGCAAAGTCACAATCAGACCGAACGTGTCTATCTATTTTAAGTTACTTTTGATTCAAAGCATGAATCTAAACTATATATACTCATTTTAAAGAGTTTTCTGTGACATGCCCCAACATGGAGACATCTTCTTTTCTTTTTAAAATTTTTCCTTTTTTCAGATTCTCTTTTTGATTTTTGAACATAAGGGTCATATAGTTGAATTGAACATTAATGTATTTATATATGGAAAATGTTCAATTAATATGAAACATCCCAAAATAGAAAAGAGGTCATATAAATTTGGACTAAAGGGAGTTCATTAATGTTGATTTGTTTTCCACTGCATATTCCCCCTATTTCATTGGCAGTTTAACATTTTTTTTCACACATTATATATTTAAAACTATCGTACTAGTTGATACATGCTTAAAAAGAGAGGAGAAAACAGCACCGACTTATGTATCAATTTCATGTTTCGATTTTGCATTTTCTCTTACGGATTGTTTGCAAGTTTTTTATTTTTGAGGGAGGGGAGGGGAAGGGAAAGTTGGAACAATCCTTCTAACTTTTTGGAAGGAATGCTCCAACTTTCTCTTTCCTTCCTGCCCCCCCCCCCCCCCCCAAAAAAAAAAAAATCTCACAAACAGGCTGTTAGTGTTTATACTTTCATCACACATTGTGTTACAATAGCTTGATGGTTACTTCTGCAAAACTGGTGTTTGTACTTTTTGTTGAACTGGAGCATGCACGTGTGTCAGGTACACCAAGTCTGACGTTAAAGATATGCGAATCAACATGGCAATATCAGCTGCATTTGTAAGTGTCACAGTGATGAGCAACTTTTTATTTCTAATATTGAAACTACATGGATTCAAATTTGCTTCAGTATATACTAATTTTGCTCTCTTATGACATAGAATACGCACATTGTGATCCCCCTAGATTTTTTACCTAATTAATTCTTGAACATTAATCAGGCAAAACGCCATCTAGCTTTTTGGATGTCTGAAAGACTATTGAGATAGAGCACGTGTTTCAATTTCAGATTCATGATTGGCAATTATATATTTTCATGTTGTATCAGTATTGTTGGTTCATTGTATCAACCCAGTTTTTTTGGTTATAAGAGGTGTTTTTTTTTGGTTATACGAGGTGATACTAGAGGTATGAAATGGTAGGGGTAATATTTTATATTGGGTGGGGCTAAAATCTACTACCTCTGTCTCATAAAAGATGTCTCAAGTATACTTTAGAAGTTGAGAGAAGATAAAAAAGTTCTCATTTTTATCCACTATGGACCCCACGTAAGTATATTAAAGATTCTTCCTTTTTCCAGACACAATGTTCCATATTTAAGTACTTTTGAGGGTAAAATAGACTTTGGAAGCATTTTAGATTTGAATTATGTACTTAAGACAATTTTTGGTTACTTCAGTCATCTTTTGTGGTAAGGAGCTAAAATAGGTATTTAAAGGAGCTAAGATATTATATGCCCAAGATCAAGGCTGTAAAATAGGTATTTAAAGGAGCTTTTTTCTTTCTTTTTTTTTAAATAAAAAATTATAAAGGTACAGAACTTGGGTTGCATAACTTTTGGTGAAATGGCCCAGACTATGTGGGTCTTCCCATGGCAGTAGGAAGTAGGTCTTGGGACAATTTATGAATATATAATATTAATTATACATGTCTCACATAAACACTTGTATAAAGCAAAGATATAGTCACAATTAAAATTGAATTAATTATGAAGTACACATAAGTACACTCAATTGCGAAAAAATAGTCAGAGGGAAAGGAAAGGCTCCCTTGAAAATTAAGTCTTTCATGTGTTCCTTAACCTTGGTCGGTTTAACACCAAAGACATGCATCAAAGGGGTAGTCCTTACAAATTTTTATCCCACGTGTGTTTTATGTGTATGTTAAATAGCGAGTCCCATTCTCATTTTTTTCGATGGCTTGACAGTTGTGTTGTTTGTTTAATGTGATGGGCAAAAGTTGGATATGTCCCTTCCTGGTGGAATATTTTTTTCTATGCAGTTTGACCCCTTTTGACCATACAAGGAGTAGGGGGATTCTTTAGATGTGCTTGTTTTGCCACGAGAGGAATGTTAGAAATTTTTATGGTTGGACCATGAATAGTGTGATATGTTTTGGGATAAAGTGTTTTTCTTTATTTCTCTTTGGGCTCATTCAATGGGAGTGATGTAGGATAAGATGGGAAAAAGGAATAAGAGTACCTATCTCCGCAGAGAATCGGTAAAAAAACACACACAAAAACACACAATTTTAATCAAATCAATATATTCAATAATCTAAAAATAATAAAGTATTACAATGCTTAAATAGAAAACCCAATACTTGGGACTAAGTAAAAATCTTAATTTAGAAAGGAAACAATCTCCTAACTAAAATCTACTACTATAATAAACTCTCGTAATTGAAATCTACTACTACAATTAAAACTCTCCTAATGAAAAGCCCCTACTATAATATTCTACTAAATAATTTCATTAACAACTCAACATTTATCACTAAATAACAATACAAAATTAATAATAAATTTTTTGAATTTCTTCTTCCGTTTCGCATCATTCATTCATTCTCCTCGCCTATGAAAAACACTCTTCCTCGAGTTTTAAAATATCGTAGAATAATAAACCACAGTCTGAGAGATGTCTTCGAACAAAACATTCGCATATGTTTTAATGTCATGAACACAATTTTTGGGAATAGCAATGACATAATATAGAAATTTGAAGTACCTTGGGACTCAAATGTATTAACCGGAAAGAGAAAATCAACATGGCTGACTTCAACTTTATCTTTCTTGATGTTTTCGCATTGGGGGTCAAACTTAACTTTAATTTCCCTACTGCAAACGATCTCTGAAAGTTGTTCAAGTTCAACACACTTAACTTATGCTTCATGTTTCTCACAAGTATCAATATGTGATAGTACTTGCTCTTCATCCTCACCAATTTCATATTGGTTATTGATATGTTCAAGTATTGTGAGACATTCATCAATTGTTTTGTAAGAATTTACTTTGCTAGTCTCCTCTTGTGAACGCGTTTAGTTGAACAAACATGATTAGGATGAATATTTTTTTGTGCTTGAACAAAATATGGACAAACAAAGCATGTGGTTATGTACCTTTAAATTTGCAAGACTTATTTCAAAAAGTGCAAGCTCATCGCATAATTTCAAATACTCGGCACTATACGGGACACAAGACCTTGTAAGTTGCTTGTATATGACGATGCTCAAGTTGCTTTATCTCACCCCAAAGAAAGTCTAGATTGTTAAACCTCGAAGACAGTGTATATATGTAGAAGGTTTTAATTGAAAATTTTAGAAATTTTGGGGGTTAAATTGAAAAATTCAAAAACTTTGGGGGCTAAATCGAATATTTCAAAAACTTTAGGGGTTGAATTGAATGTTTTAAAAATTTTGGGGGTTGAGTTGAGAATTTCAAAAACCTAGGGGTACTAAACTGTAATTTGGCAGCAGAAGAATTGTTCTAGTGGTAGAATTGTGGTAGCAGCGCTGTATCGGTTTTTTCCCCTCAGGATAGATGGAGAATGCGGTGACGACGATGTTAGGTTTGTATATAGCGCGATAATGCAATCAAATCACATAAAAGTAGCGGAAGCGCGATGAAACGGATTTTAAAATTTTCGTACAAACCATGATCATGTTTTGTGCTTAATTATCAATCTAAACGAAGGAGAATTAAATTCATACCCTTGTAGAACCGTGCTTTCTCAGGTACAAGTTAGTCTTTCATGCTCTCCTTGAATTTATCGGGTTTGATTTCTTCTTTTGATCAATGTTAGCCACCCAAGCGTTTAACATCTAGAGGTGATCCACCAAGGAAGAACAAGTATTCAAGAATATGTGTGTTTGGCAAAAGCTTATATTCTATCTCTATAGAATTATACGTACTCTCTCAACTCTTGGAATTAAGTGTGTAATCCTAACCCATAATAAGAGTCTTATTTATAGATGTAGCAACCTTCCTAAACCATTTAGGAATAGGGTTTTATTTTAATTAATTAAACTCCTTTAATTAATTAGGCTTCTAATCCAATTAGGAATATATGAGAGTACTTTTATTAATTAATTCCCAAACTCCTTTTTGAATTAAACTAATAATAATAGTAATAATAATAATAAGACTCCTCTTATTAATTTATATTCAATATTTTCAAAATATTAAATAATAAATATTAAGTTATTTAATTTATTTTATCACCATAAATTAAATTAAATGCACTTAACTTATTATTACGATACTTTTTAAATAAATATTTTTTCTTTTATGGTGTGACCCTTTAGGTTCTCTAAATTAAACCGGTTGTGAATAAATCAATTAGAACAATTCTAATCTTATTTAAATAAATAAATTAAACTATTTAATTTATTTAAATAGATGACATTTATTCTACAATAAAGGTAAGCCCCCTTAGTGATCAACGACTTTCCACATAATATAGATTTCAACATTAATCATAAAAAACCTTTGAATAAATAGTTACCGTACAATTCAATCCTTCCACCATAAAATGTCTCAATTAAATATAAGACATAGAATTACTGTCCTTTCTAATTTGCATTATTTAGAGTTGTGCATTTGGGAATCGAAATATATATAATTAAATAAAATAAGACTTGACAGTAATTCTATGTCTTAAATTATTTAGAATTGTGCATTTGTAGAATAATTTGCATTATTCTACTTTGGCCAACAATTCCTAAGTTGTCATTTATCGAATCAAATAGGACATTTTCTCATTTTACTAGAAGCGGTAGATTCTTTATCGATCATTCATTATCTCCATATATAAATTATTATACCCAAGCATACTCTTTGATATACCCTAAGAGTCTTAAGAGACGTGTAAAAGTATAACTTATCATACATAAGATACTATCATGATCTCAAGTCTAAGGATCTCTTGTACTATTATCACTAGAGGGAATTCTTATGGACAGACAAATCAAACTCCATTAGGTATTCCTTAGCGAGCATGTTCAGTGAACTTATTCTCCAATAAGCATCTACATACTTGTTTTAGTCTCTCCACACAAATAATTACGAGATCAATCAACCTCTTTCTAAGAGTAAGCAACGTATGTACCAATCTATCCAGATTCACTAATTCCCTTTTTAGTAATTCATCGACTGGAAACTATTTTAATTTCAAGCTATCTCAGAATTTAGATCTCATTAGCATGATCATCATCATGATTGTAAAAGCATTGCTTAAAACTATGGGTTTATCACATATAATATAACAACACCATGTAGATAAATTAAATGCCTTTAAAAAAACAATTCTTTTATTAATAAATGAATAAGATTGTTACAAATATCAAATATGATTTACTTGTGTGCATATTACTTTCAATCTCCCACTTACACTAAAGCCAATCGCAATAGTATCTCATACCCATCTTCTCTAAGTGACGATCAAACTGTTGTGTTAAAGCTTTAGTAAATGGATCTGCAATGTTGTCTTGAGAGTCTACACGCTCTAGGGTGACATCTCTTTCAATGATCTCTCTAATCAAATGAAACCGCTGCAACACGTGTTTTAATTTCTGATGAGATTTGGGTTTCTTAGCCTGCGCAACAGCTCCGATGTTGTCACAGAATAAAGGTATTGCTCCTCTAATGCTAGGACTCACACCAAGTTCAGTTATGAGCTTTTTCATCAAAATAGTCTCCTTTGTAGCTTCATTTGCAGCTATGTACTCTGCCTTTGTCACTGAATCAACAACTGTTTGCTGCTTGAAACTCTTCCAACTCATTGAGCCACCGTTTAAGGTAAACACATACCCCAAAACGGATTTACTGTCATCTTGGTCCATTTGAAAGCTTGAGTCTGTGTAACCCTTTAGTTTCAATTCAGACCCACCGTAGACGAGAAATACATCCTTAGTTCTTTTTAAGTACTTTAGGTTGTTTTTCATTGCCTTCCAGTGATTTGACTGATATCTGCTTGTTAAACTAAGTGCATGAGCGACATTCCGGTCTAGTACATATCATACCGTACATGATAAATCCCATTGCTGAAGCATAAAGAATCTTACTTATATGGTCTCTCCTCATGTGTCTTTGGGGCCTGTTTCTTGGAGAGATGTATTCCATTGCTCATTTACATGAGACCTCTCTTGGAATCTTCCATGCTAAACTTCTTTAGCATCGAGTCAATGTACGTTCCTTGGGACAAGCCAAGCATTCTTTTAGATCTATCTCTATAGATCTTTATCTCCAAAATATAGGATGCCTCACCCAAATCCTTTATGGAGAAGTGTTTTGATAACCAGATTTTGATCGACTATAGCGTAGGAAAATCATTCCTTATCAGTAATATATCGTCCATCTGCCAGATTTCGTAGTCATAATAAGCTGTAATCACAAACAAAATCCGAATGGACTTGAGCATAGCTACTGGGGAGAAGGTTTCATCATAGTTAACTACTTGTCTTTGTTTGAAACCTTTTGCAACCAGTCGGACCTTTAGGTCTCCACCTTGTCGTCCGCTCCAATCTTTCTCTTAAAGACCTATTTGCACCCGATGCTTTTAGCCATTTATCTGAGTCTTTACTACTCATAGCCTGTTCGTAATTCAATGGATCATCATCATTCATGATGCGTACCTCATCTTCATCCCTATGACGAATTCATACCTCTCAGGTATCTTCGGTACTCTTCCAGATTTACAAATAGGTTGTGGTACAAAAGTGTCTCTACTTGGACAGGTTCATCCACTTGATCTGTAGTGGTTTGTGGTTCTTGAACTTCTTCAAGATCTATTTCCTCCCACTAGCCCCTTCAATGATAAATTCCCTTTCCATTAAGGAAGCGTGTATCGCAACAAACACCTTTTGCTCAGTAGGATTGTAGAAATAGTATCCTAAATTTTCTTTAGGATATCCCACAAATAGGAGTGAGCATTCGGTTTTTATCCGAACCGAATAAACATTTCGGTTATAATCGAAAACCGGAATTGCATTGTTTTGAATATCCGAACAACTAACCGAAATACATGATAACCGAATAATCGAATAAATTATTCGGTTAATAACCGAATAATAGCAGTACAGTGATATTAAGTTATTAACTAAAACATATATACAGTCTACAGCAGACAAACTATCAGGATAGTCACTCAAACTATGGCGTCCAAGCCATTATGCCTATAGGAACAAAAATTTCTCCACCAGACCACCAGAATTGGTAATGGACGCTAAAGATTGAGGCTATTTTGTTCTTTCATTTTTTCACTCCTTAAATCAAAAAGTCAATAATCATTTGTAAAAAACTTAAGCAACAAAAACACAAGTAATAAATTAATTAAATCAAATGTTCAGTGGAAGGAGAAGTCGTTATAAAGATGGGATCACGGCAAGACTTATTCAGCCTTGTCCATTGCCGTAAAACACCAATTGGTGCCTAACCTCATCACAGCATCAAGCAACATAAAAACTTAAAACAAATTACGTAATTATTAGTAAAAAGTTAATGAGCTATAATCAAGGGCTTTAATGTGTGTAACAATCAGATCATTGATAAAGTAATCTCATTGAAATCCGCTAAGATAATTAAAACTATCATCATAAGCCCTAATTTTTTTTCCCAAAATGGGTCAATAAAGAATTGGCAAAAATGAAAAGAAAACAGAAATTGCAAAATACCCTTTCAAATTAGAGGTATAAGATTCAAACCCAAACTAAAAAAAGGGTGTGCTAAAACAAAACGAATGATGGAGATTAAACTTGATCAAAAACCCAAAGGGGTTGTCTTCAAATTCTGGAGATTAAACCAGATCAGAAACCCTAAACCATATAAGCTTCGTCACCGCATTAATCAAGCCAAACCATAAACAACACTACTACAAACGATACAAACGAATGATGGATGCTAGAAAGAAAAGGGGGCGAGCTCAAAAAGCCCTAAAGAGTAAAGGGGTTGTCTTCAAATTCTGATTTCTGGGGATTAAACCAGATCAGACCCTAAACCATATAGCTTCATCACTGCATTGAGTTCGAGATCTGGCCTCTGGGTCTAGGGCTGGGGCTCTGGGCTAGTGGACTGACGGCTGAGAAAGTGAGAAATAAAAATTTGAGATGTCATTATTATTTTAAGTGTTACTTAGTAAGGCTTATGCGGTTATTTGGTTAAACCGAATAACCCAAAAGTGAAACTCGTATAAACGAACCGTAAATCGTAAATAATTTCGGATATAACCGAAATGTTAAAAACAATCGAATTATTAGAAAATTTCGGTTAATTTATTTGGGTTCGGTTCGATAATTCGGTTATACCCATTTTTTGCTCAGTCCTACCCACAAATCTGCACTTATCAGATCTTATCCCTAGCTTATCATTCTAATACTTTTTCACATAAGCTGGACATCCCTAAATCTTAACATGCTTAAGATTAGGTTTCTTCCCAGTCAACATCTCATATGGAGTCCTAGGGACGGATTTGGAGGGGACCTTATTTAGTAGGTATGCAACCGCTTCTAGGGCATAACCCCAGAATGATATTGGAAGATCGGTAAAACTCATCATGGAATGAATCATGTCCAACAATATTTGATTTCTACTTTTAGATACGCCATTCAACTGTGACGTCCCTGGTGGAGTTAATTGTGAGATTAAACCATTTTCTTTGAGATAATTGAGAAACTCACTGCTCGAGTATTCACCACCTCGATCTGATCGAAGAGTCTTAATATTTTTGCCAGTTTGTTTCTCTACTTCACTCCTGAATTCTTGGAACTTTTCAAACGATTCAGATTTGTATTTCATCAAATACACATTCAAATCTTGAATTATCATCAGTGAAAGTAATAAAATAATAATACCTTCGTCGTGTATTCGTTGTCATAGGTCCACTTACGTATCAACACTAACAACTCTGTAACTCTTTCTCCTTTTCCACTAAAAGGAGATTTAATCATCTTATCCACGAGACAAGATTTACAAGTTGGATATGATTCATAATCTGTTAGCTCTAAGAGCTCATCTTTATGCAACTTGGATAATATTGTTTCATTAATATGATTGAGTCTACAGTGCCACATAAAGATATAATTAATGTCATCTCCTTTTCTTTTCTTAGTTTGTTCAATTTGAAGTATATTTTCATGCAAGTCAAGTATGTAAAGTCCATTTAACAATTTACCGACACCATATAAAACATTTTTATTATAATTGAAACAACTATTGTTCTTTATTTTAATATCAAAACCATTCATATTCAATACAAAAATTGAAATAATGTTTCTTATAAGTGTTAGAACAAAATAACAATTATTTAAGCTAATGGACTTGTCTGTAGGCAGTGCTAAACAATAAGTCTCTACAGCTAATGCAACATTGCTCCATTTTCCACTCGTAGGACGACCTTTCTTGTTCAGTTTTCTACTTCTGCTTAGTCCCTACATAATGTTACATATGTGAGAACCACAACTGGTATCTAATACCCCAAGTAGAACTTTGACTTTCAGAAAAATTAATTTTAATCATGAACAAACTTTGATCGAAAGTCGAAGCTTCTCCAAGCTTCTTTTGCTTTTGTTTCGTGAAAAACTTCTCACAGTTTCTCTTCTAATGACCCGACTTGTTACAATGGAAACATATTCCTTTGCTAGCTGAATTAGATTTCTTATTTTCCTTCACTTTCATCTTAACCTTAGCCTTCCTGTTTTTTTTCTTTTCAGAAGATACCTTGGGCCTCTTCCTTTTCTTGGAAGAATCATCCACCAATAAGACTTGGTCCTTTTTGAATAGGAAGTGACCTTCAGCAGTTTTCAACATGTTAGTAATTCAGGCAAGCTGATATCAAACTTATTCATGTGAAATTCACAACAAATTGTGAGGTGTCTGGGAGTGACTGTGAGATCAAATCTCGACTTAACTTTCCATAATGAACCCTAGTTGTCCAAGCTGTTTAATCAAATTGATCATCTTTAGGACATGAGTCAACAGTAGTTTCCTTAGTCATACGAGATTGGAAGAATTCCTTATAAACATGATATCTAGCAGTCTTACTTTGCTTACCATACAACTCTTTAAGGTGTAACAATATAGTAGTAGCATCCATAGTTTCATGATGACACTGAAGCTTGTTACTCGTGGATGCGAGCATGATTCATTGAGCCACGGTTGCATTATCTTGTCACTTTCTAAAAGTAGCAATCTCTTCCTCAGAGGTTGAGTCTGCAATCAGGGACGGGCGAATTTAGGATATAAGAAATCTTTTCAGCAGTGAGAACAATTTTTAGATTTCTTAACCAGTTCGTATAATTCGGTCCGGTCAGTTTATTAGTATCAAGTATGCTACACAGTGATATTAGTGAGTTTGACATTTTCAAATTCTGCATGTGAAAAAGACAACATTTTAACATACATTCATTTAATTAATTACCAAAATAAATTAGGTCTTATTTTAAATTGGTATCTCCCACTATTTTCTTCAAACTATATTACCCTCTTTTATATAGTTCGACAAAATTTAATTAAAGATCTGCTAGTGAGAATAAGGATCCCATTTCAAATATATATAGCTTTGTGTGTGCACAACAAACTATATATAAATAAATAGGTAGACAACTTATGTCAATTACATCACCATGTAACTCCTTTTTATTTTGCCTCTTAGATCATAATGGTCAAGTGTGTGCACATTTGAACTAACTTAATCTAGATTAAGTTAGACCCTACATTTTCATATAAGTGAAGAGAAAACTACAATCCTTGTCTGTGCACAACAAAGCGGTAATGTTCAATTCCTTATAAACATCATATATAATAAAGTAACATCTTAAATATTTAATATTTGCCTTGTGTGTGCACAACAAACTCATATTAAATATTCAATACTCTATCGCTTTACCATGCTAGAAGGCGACGTTCGATATTCCAAATAACTTTGAACGTTACAACTTAATATAATTTCTTTGAGGGGTTAGTTATTAATTTGTCTCATCTTGTTTAGCGCATGCACACATATATATAAAATACGCGTCATTATTTTACATGCGAAACATGTTGCATAATATATAATATATAATAAATATATATAGTATAAGTAAGCACATATAGAATACTATATTCTACCCGGTTGATTATGGACTTTATTCTACTTTGATTCACTAGAGCCACCAAGTGAACCAAAAGGTCAAAACTAGGGTGTAAGAACTGAATTTAAATATAACTATTATATTTAAACCCGGACTCCATTATAAACGAGTCTTCAAGTGCTCCTTGTTACTTGGTCTTCGGTTCTTCAAGTAATTTTAACTAAATCATATTACATTAATTATTTACATTAAATAGAAACTTTAATCAGCAGTCAAGGGGATGTACATAGGAAGGAGATAGAAATTACATCAAGAAAAACTAGAGAAGATGAGGTACGCCCTATTTAATAAAACCTAATCATTCATGCATCCAACTAAAATAAAATCCAATCATATTGGTCAATAGTCCATAATCAATCCCATTTATTATCATACATATCATTACCATATGCATCAATAAATAACATTCATCTCATGAATAATAAAACCATTCCATATATGAATCAATATCATTTAATGGGCAAAAGTTTGCTAAAATTTAGTTTTGAAACAAAATAAACTCTTTTATTTTAATCAAAAACTAAATTCAAATTTAACTCCTTTAATTTTTAGTAATTTGAAATCATATTCCAGATAAAATAAACATCTTTATTTTAAACTTTTATCAATTAAATAAACTATTTATTTCAATTGAAAAAATAAAAAAAATTCAGATTCTGCAATTGGGAGCGGTCGCACCCAGAATGAATTGGGAACCGGCGCGGCTGCACTGCAAGTCCATGAACGATTTTTGGGTTAGGCGCAGCCGCGTAGCAGAACCAGAAATTTTTTTACAACCTAGAAAATCTGATCCAATCGCATACCATACATATATGGAATCATCAAAATCGATAATTAGCACAAAGTTAGGCTTTTATACCACTGTTAGGTTTGTATAGAGCGTGATCATGCAATCAAATCACATAAAAGTAGTAGAAGCGCGATTAAACGAATTTTAAAATTTTAATATAAACTATCACCATGATCATGTTTTGTGCTTAATTATCAATATAAACGAAGAAGGAGAATCAAATTCATATCCTTGTAGAACCGTGCTTCCTAAGGTACGAGTTCAACTCCTAGTCTTTCGTGCTATCCTTGAATTCACCGGGTTGGATTCCTTTTTTGATAAACGTTAGTCACCCAAGTGTTTGGCCTCTAGAGGTAGGGGTGCTCAAAAAATTCGATTTTTTCGATTTTTTACCGAACCGGTTGGTACCAGCGGTACCGGTTTTTTTCGGTACCGGTTTTTCGGTTTTTTTTTTATACTTTTCGGTACTGGTAATGAAATTTTGGAATTCGGTAAATACCGAAAAACCGAAAAAATCGAAAAAACAAGAAAATCGAAAAATTAGTGTTGTTGTGTTGCATGCCTGCACATATTGTCCACTGTTGCTGTGTTGCATGCCTGCCTTGTATGTTTTGTCAATGATCATTATATAATAATTCATGTGCCCCAACCAACACCTGTTATTAATATTTTAATATAAAATAAACGGATACTCCATTAATATAAAATAAAAGAGAAACAAAACATTAATGTTAGTAATTCCAAAGTGTATCATATGATTTTGAAATTTTGAAATTAAAATAACCAAAATTATTATAACTATAATTATCTAAAAATAAATAATTTTATTATTTTTAAAAATTAATTGAAATTATATTTAAAATTATCTTATATTGTCTTTATAAACAAATTATAAAACATTAAATCTGTTAATGTTGAATGAGTTTTTATAGTTTAAACTTATAAAAATTCACTACTATTTGGATTTAACCAGCATATACATATTAATAAAATTGAAAACATTGACAAATCTTAATTAATAAGTATTTTTCGGTGTAATGATATAATTATATGACAAATCAAATAAATGGTATTTTTTTATATTTAAAAAAAATAGAATTACAGGAATTATTGTGGAAATGAGCTGAACTAATAGTACTAGATTATTAACACTTTCTTTTCACAACAGTAATGTAACATGTCAGTTATAAAGAAAGAATACTACTATTGTTCTTACTACTTGGTATCTGTTCACAATTCACTTCAAATTGATAATAATAATTACAACTGATATCACCATTGTGTTGGTTGATGAAATACAACACTGGAATGATAGAGCTCAGGCATCTGTATTTGCAAGAATAAATTCGGTTTTATTTTTATATACTACTATATAATAAAAAAAATTATTTAATTATTGCGGTATAACCGAAAACCGAACCGAAAAAACCGGTACCGACTTTGTACCGAACTGGTACCGAAACCGGTTATTCGGTTCCTGTACCGGTTCTTGATTTTTTGGGTTTTTCGGTTCGGTATCGGTTCGGTTTTTTCGGTACTGGTTCGGTTTTTTACCGATGAGCACCCCTATCTCGAGGTGATTCACCAAGGAAGAACAAGTATTCAAGAAGATGGGTGTTTGGTAAAACCCTAGATTCTATATCTATAAAATTATACGTATACTCTCCCAACTCTTAGAATTAAGTGTGTAACCCTAACCCATAATAAGACTCCTCTTATTTACCGATGTAGACAACCCTCCTAAACCATTTAGGAATAGAGTTTTATTTTAATTAATTAATCTCCTTTAATTAATTAGGCTCTAATCCAATTAGAAATTTATGAGAGTACTTTTATTAATTAATTCCCAAACTCCTTTAGGAATTAAACTAATAATAATAATAAGACTTATTAATTTATATTTAATATTTTTAAAATATTAAATAATAAATATTAAGCTATTTAATTTATTCTATTTTCATAGATTGGATTAAATACACTTAACTTATTATTACGATTTTTTCATTAACTTCTTAAATAAATATTTTTTCGTTTACCCTTTAGGTTCTCTATATTAAACTGGTTGTGAATAAATCAATTAGAATAATTCTAATCTTATTTAAATAAATAAATTAAACTATTTAATTTATTTAAATAAATAATATTTATTTTACAATAAGGGTAAGCCCCCTTAGCGATCAACGACTTTCCAGATAATATAAATTTTAACAATAATCATAAAAGAACCTTTGAGTAAATAGTTACCGTACAATTTAATCCTTCTACCATATAATGTCCTAGTTAAATATGACATAGAATTATTGTCAAGTCTTATTTTATTTAATTATATGTATTTCGATTCCTGAATACACAACTCTAAATAATGCAAATTAGAAACTCCTTTCTAATTTTATTTTATGTCCAATGATTCCTGAGTTGTCATTTATCGAATTACATATGCCATTCACTCCTTTTACTAGAAGCGGTAGATTATTTATTGGTCATTCATTATCTCTATGTATAAATTATTATACCCAAACATACTGTAGGGAGATTGCACATTTAAAATTTGATGTTGAAAGTTAATAGTCATGATTATATGTAAAGTCCATCAAAGGAACACATATACAAGGACTTAGTGATAGATTAAATTTGTTAGGTTGATCTGGACTTTAATGTTTATCATTCCGTAAATGAATGTATAGAAGAAAAGATCAAAGCTGTTAGGTTGATCTATATCTTGAGATGTAATAGATAGGCTTCAACTGAATCATAGATTATCAAGATGATCAAGAGATTGCAGAAGACAAGGCAGAATTGTAGAGCATCGAGGATCGTAGTGTATCTGCTTTGAAGGGCCTCTCCGAAGTCGTAGAGTAGTCCTAACGCTTGCCGAGCTAAATCAGAGGTCATAGAGTGCTCTCGGAAGCATAGAGTCTGCAAGTCAAGATCGTAGTGTACCAGTACTTAAGAGAAATCGTAGTGTTCTATCTATCAGTATCAGATCAAGTACCAAGGTGGCAAGACACCACGATCAGAATCGTAGAGCTTCATCTGTCTGTGTCAGAAGCATCGAGCCTCGTCCATTTGTTTAAAGATAAATCACAACAAATATGGAATGAGCTATAGACGTTGAAGACCTCGGGAGTTCCAATGACACAACAGTCATACTTAGTATATAACAAAGAAATGTATTGAAGAAGCTAAGGAAAGTACTATGGGTCAGCAGAAAACACCTTTTCAGGTGTTAGGTGAGATAGCAGTCTGTTGTGTCAGTGGGCCAGTCTGCTAATCAGAAGTTGTGCAAAAAGTCTCCATCAAAGCTCAGAAATGTCAAATGCATTTAATGCCTCAACGGATGTCCTCAACGGATACATTTCAAAGACATCATATATACAAAGCTTCACCAGATGAAAGAAATTAAGCAAGTGCTGAACAAAACGCTGAAGAACACTCAACGCTTAACTCTACGATCTGAAAAGAAAAACTTGCTCAGCTACTCATTTCTTTTGAACACAAGCTTAACGACAACTGAGTAGCACCATTCAAGAACTCAACTATTATCAAGTGAAGGAAGAAGTTCCAAGTCAGAAGGACTTGAAGGTTCTAAGTGAACTGAGAAGTACCAAGTCTGCTGGACTTGAAGAGTTCAATAGTGAACTAAGAAGTTCCAAGACTGCTGGTCTTAAAGGAATCTGTGAGATTCAGAAGTTGTAAAGATATCCTTAGTGGATTTCCTACTCGAGGAGTTGAAGAGTGGCTAGGAGCTTTGAATGCTCTGAACCACTTAAAATCACTGTGTCTCTTATATTCTTGCCATAACTGCTATAACTGTCATAAGTGCTTTACTCCTATTAATTCATTATATCTTGAAGGGAAAACAAACAAACCTTAATTCCGCTGTGCTTAACTCATTATCAAAACTAACAAGTATTTTGCAAAAAAAGAATTTAAAATATCCATTCAACCCCCCTTCTAGATAACTATTGTGCCTCTGGGAACTAACAATTGGTATCAGAGCAGGTTCTATCAAATAGCCTACAAAGCTTAAGTAGATCCAATGGCACATCTGATAAGCGAATCAAAGACTGGAGGAGGCAACAAGTCACTTATGTGTAACAAAGATAAGTTCGCCAACTGGAAAGTTCGTATGCAAGTCTACATGGATTCAATAGATGAAGATCTATTTGAAACTGTTCAAAATGGGCCCTACATTCCTACCAAGCTTGCTCCTACTGTAGACGACCCAAACAGAATTCAGATCAAGGTCAAAGAAGAATGGACTGACAACGAAAGGAAAGTTGTCCAACTCGACAAAAAAACCAAGAATATCTTATTCCAATCTTTAGAAGATGACTTGTTTGAGAATGTGGTCAACATCAAAACAACAAAGGAAGTATTATAAAGCCCCCGAATCCAGGTACTTGAAACCCGAATTCAGTGCTTCACGATACCATTTCTATGAGCGGAATAAGACTAATAATAATAACAATAATATAAATATTAAACTTAATTTACATAATTATCAGAGTCTAGCTCCCAAGTACGTAACCTTTAATCATTCCTTACAATACATGATAATAAATATATAACGTTGTCTTAATAATATTAAACTATTACATAAGATAACATTGAAATCATTCAGCAACCTTTCCCTTTCCCTTGTTTCTAGTAGAGCCTTCAGGTTGTTCACACATAGCTGAAAACATTTAAATTAAGCAAGGATGAGCATTTGAGTGCCTAGCAAGTAATAACAATTATATATATATATATATATATATATATATATATATATATATATATATATCAGCTGAAAGAATTTAAATGTTTTCTTTATACTACCCTTTTACAACAAATCAATAGTTGTGAAGTAATCTGAACCGATAATAACATAACAACCCTCTTTCAAATTTTTGAAACTACGTACTGACTATAAATAGGGTTAAGGGGACATACTATGAACATTGTTTTCATTTTCGAAAAGATTAAACAAAACTTAATCTGTAAACCGTCATAACTTACGGGCAAGGGGGTGATCAGCCCGTTGTACCCTGTATTGATCGATACTACATGCAAGAACGATGTTATCGTTCACTCTGTTCACCTTGGGTGCATAAAAGTTTTCCCGTGTAAGGGATGTTCATACTTGTTGGGGTTCCAAACCAAGGCAATTCGGTTGGATAATAATAAGGTTTTATCTTATTCAACAATAATCTATAATTCAACATATATATATATGGGTAATTAACAAAGGTGTATCAACATGTGATTAAATGCAATGATTGTCCAAGTGGGGAAGCATTGCTAATCATGCATGAAGGAACATATGAAGTCAGAGAAAACAAGCAATCTCTTCTGACTCAACAATATGAAATGTTTGCACACGTTCAAGGAGAAAATGTCACTTCCACCTACGAAATATTCAATGTACTGCTCAACTCTCTTCGAGCCTATGGAAAGATCTATCCAAATAAAGATCTAATTATAAAGTTCATGAGAGCGTTACCTAGCAAGTGGGATGCCAAAACCACTGCAATCAGAGAGTCAAAGAATCTTCATGAAATGACTGTTCAACAGTTATATGGCAACCTTTTCACATATGAACTGGAGCTGACTTAACGAGCAGAAACTCTATCTGAAGGAAGAAAGACAGACAAAGGAGTTGCTCTCAAAGCAACAGATAACATCTCCAAAGCTAACACTGAGAATGACTCTGACTATGATAAAGATGATGATGAGGATTTTGCAATGTTGGTGAGAAGACTCAGAAGGTTCATGTGACAAGGCAAAAATAGCAAACCTAAGAAGTTCAACAACTACAACAGCCAGGAACAAATAAATGACTTATGCTACAACTGCAGAAAGCCTGACCATTTCATTGCAAACTGCAACAAGTCTCTCAGAGAAGAACTCAAGAAAAGATCAAATTCAAAGAAAACAAGAGGCTCCAGAAGAAAGATAAAGGTCTTGTGGCTGGAGAATCGTGGAGTGACTCAGACAACGACTCAACTCCCGAATATGGAGATGATGAAGGTCCTCAAGTGACAAATCTTTGTTTGATGGCCAAACATACAAAGGATAAGAAGAAATCTGACATACATGAAGTAAGTATAAATGAGGTATTTGACTTTAACTCTCCTGATGTAGACATTGATGACTTAAGAACTGCTTTACATTGCATAACATCTGATCTGCATCAATACATGAAATGGTTCAGAGTTCTCTCCAAAGATTATTCTCTTCTTCAAAAAGAGAAAGAGAAAGTTCAGGAAGAACTAGAAATAACTCTTCTAAGTACTAACTCTCTCTCCAAACTTGAAGCTGAGAATAAGTTCTTAAAACAGACCAATGAACTTAATCCACAAAGAGAGTCAAGTCTGACCTCTAAAATTGAGGAACTAGAAAGGACAATCTCTATATGGAATAAATCATCTTCTTCCATGGATTCTCTGATCTCCAGTCAGAGAAGTGCATCTGACAGAACATGTTTAGGTTTTGGGGAACCCACCTCAGAACCATATGTGAAAAAGATAAAGGAAACTAGTTTTAGTAATGTTTCAAGTTTTAGTAGAAGCATTACATTTGTGAAATCCTCACAGAAGGAAGAACCAGTCCAACCCTCCTCTTCAGATCCAACCTATGTTCCAAGGAATAAAGGATCTCATGCTGGCCTAGGTTTCAGAAGAGAGAAGAGTAACTCAGTCTCTACTCTCCAACCTCGAATCGAGTAAAATCGACTCCACAAACCAACTGGGAAGGAACAGTAGATTTAAGCCTCACTCTTCACGAATCATGAAACATAAGGACACATGGAAAAAGGAAAATAAGTATAAAGGAAGGATTGCTGAAAAATCACATAAGTCCAAATGGAGGAAGAATCCACACACACACACAAGCATGCATTATATTAGATGTTTTGTATGTAATAAAACTGGTCATAAGGCTGCCATATGCTACCGTAATCCTATGCATGTGAAACCCAGAATTAAGCAAATCTGGGTTCCCAAGGGTACTAACGAAGTAGGACCCATGCAAGTATGGGTACCAAAATGAAAAGTTTAATATTACCACAGGAACAGAACTCCACGATCACAACCTGATATCTGGTCAGTGGATGCTCAAGGCACATGATAGGGAACAAAGCCCTTCTGTCTAATTATATAGAGAAGGAAGGTCCGTCAGTCATCTTTTAGTGAAGTAGCCTAGAGACAATAGCTCTGGCAAGACAAGAGGATATGGCTCAGCTGGGAATGGTGCAATATCTTTTAGTAAAGTAGCCTATGTGGAAGGTTTACGACACAATCTTCTGAGCGTAAGCCAACTTTGCGACAAGGGTCATCAAGTCACTTTTCTCAACAATCAATGTCAAGTCACAGACCTGAAGACATCCTCTATAAAGCTGACTGGAACAAGAGAAGGCAACATATATACTGTCAATCTTGATCAACTAAGCTCGGATGAAACGATATGCTTTTTGGATAAAGCATATGAAGAAATGAGATGGCTATGACATAAAAGACTGTCCCATCTCAACTTCAAAAACATGTCTAAACTGGCCTCAAAAGATCTAGTTGTAGACTTAACCAAGTCAGCTTCGTCAAAGAAAGGCCTTGCAGTGTCTGTCAGCTTGGAAAGCATACTAGAAGCTCATTTAAGAGCAAAACTGTCAACTCAATTGACAAGCCCCTGCAGCTGCTTCACATGGATCTATTTGGGCCAATTCCAACAACGAGTCTTAGAGGGAAGAGATACTCACTGGTCGTAGTGGATGACTACACCAGATTCACATGGGTGTTCTTTTTAAACTCAAAAGATGAAACTAGCTCCCAACTAATTAAAATGTTCAGACTAGTGATGAATGAGGAGAAAATCAAGGCTATAAGAAGTGACCATGGCAGAGAATTCGACTTTTCTGAGATGGACCAGTTCTGCACAGACAATGACATCAGTCACAACTTCTCAGCTCCACGAACCCCTTAGCAAAACAGGGTAGCTGAGAGAAAGAACAAAACGTTGATAGAGGCTGGAAGAACTCTACTAACAGCAACCCAACTGCCTGAATACTTCTGGGCAGAAGCTGTCAACACTGCATGTTACACTCAGAACATATCTCTTGTACACTCTACGTTAAAGAAGACTCCCTACGAACTGTGGAGAGGAAGAAAGCCAAATGTCAGCTACTTTCATGTGTTTGGCTGTGCATGCTATATACTCAACAATGAAAAACAGTATCTGACAAAGTTCCAACCAAAGTCTGACGAAGGAATCTTTCTCGAATATGCCACAGACAGTAAAGCTTATAGAGTGTTCAACAAGAAAACACTAAGTGTTGAAGTCTTAATTCACATCATCTTTGATGAAACATACTTGGACAAAACAATGTCTCAAGACACTACGAATGATAATTCAGACACTACGAACGAGGTCGTCGAGCTCGACACCACGATCGTAGTTCCAGAAAATGAAATCGTTGAGCAAGAAGAGGAGATCGTAGAGAGAACTACGCAAGATAACGAACCTCCACATCAAGAAGCTGAAATTGATCTTGATG
Organism: Panax japonicus; assembly: GCA_020205505.1. NCBI lineage: Eukaryota > Viridiplantae > Streptophyta > Magnoliopsida > Apiales > Araliaceae > Panax > Panax japonicus. Next base: position 19,229,794 of record CM035112.1, on the reverse strand, counting down.
GTCACAGACAAGAAGGCATCAGGACAGATGTTCCAACAGGAAATAGATGGGCAAGAGATCACACTCAAGACTTAATCATTGGAGACCTAAATGCAAGAGTCAAAACAAGAGCTGCCACCCAAAATGAGTGTTTCTATCTGAGATTTCTGTCACAAATGGAACCCAAGAAGATAGAAAATGCTATGGAAGACTCCAGCTGGATAGAAGCCATGGAGGAAGAACTAAATCAGTTTGAAAGAAGCAAAGTATGGAGATTAGTTCCAAGACCATAGAGTCATCCTGTCATTGGCACCAAGTGGGTCTTCAGGAACAAGATGGATGAAGATGGAGTAATAACAAGGAATAAGGCAAGACTAGTGGCCAAAGGTTACTCTTAGGAAGAAGGCATTGACTACGATGAGACCTTTGCACCTGTTGCCAGATTAAAAGCCATCAGAATATTCCTTGCCTTTGCTGCTCACATGAAATTCAATGTTTTTCAGATGGATGTCAAAAGTGCATTCCTGAATGGTGAACTCCAAGAAGAAGTTTATGTAGAGCAACCTCCAGGTTTTATCAATCCATCTCTCTCTAATTATGTCTATAGATTAGACAAAGCCCTATATGGTCTTAAACAAGCACCTAGAGCATGGTATGAAACATTAACTGACTTTCTTATTGAAAATGGGTTCACTAGAAGTAGAGTAGACACTACATTATTTCTTAGAAAGCATAAAAATAAAATCTTATTAGTTCAAATATATGTTGATGACATTATCTTTGGCTCTACTGATGAAAAATTAAGAGATTTGCCAAGCTTATGCAGAGCAAGTTTGAGAGCTAAACTTCTTCCTTGGACTGCAAGTAAAGCAGACTGATGAAGGAATCTTCATAAACCAAGCCAAGTACATTAAAGACTTACTTAAAAAGTATGGCATGGAATCAGCTTCTCCCATGAAAACCTCAATTGTTCCAGCAACCAAGCTTGACAAAGATGAAAAAAGTAAAAGTATTGATATAACTCAATACAGAGAGGTATGATAGGCTTTGTTCTATATCTAACTGCCAGTAGAGTCGCACTTAATTGCAGTAAAAAGGATTTTCAGGTATCTCAAGGGTACACCTCACTTGGGACTTTGGTATCCCAAGGAGTCCTTCTTTGAACTAACATGATATACAGATGCTGACTTTGCAGGTTGCAAAATAGACAGAAAAAGTACCAGTGACACCTGTCAATTGCTAGGAAACAGACTTGTGTCCTTGTTTAGCAAAAAACAAAACTCAGTATCTACATCAACAACAGAAGCTAAATATATTGCTGCTGGCAGCTGTTGTGCTCAAATCTTATGGATGAAAAATCTACTAGCAGATTATGGGTTTGATTTCAAATCTTTACCTATTCATTGTGATAACACAAGTGTCATAGCAATAACACACAATCCTGTCATGCATTTTAGGACTAAGCATATAGAAATAAGATATCATTTTATTAGGGATCATGTTCAAAATGGAACCATATCTTTACAATACATCCCTACTAAAAATCAACTTGCTGATGTCTTTACAAAGCCTCTAGATGAATCTTGATTTAATAAATTAATAAGTGAGCTAGGCATGCTAAATCTACAACCATAAAATCTATGCTCTAGTCTGTGCTAACCATGCAGATATAAAGGCTATGTTCAAAATCGTAGACAAGACCAAAGAAAGTCCACGATCGTAGAGTTGCAATGACATGAAAGACCACGATCGTAGAGCCTCCTCAACATGACAAAGAAGCATCCTGTGATGACAAAAGTTCCAACAAATCCAAGCAATCTCTCTGTCAAGCGCCTCAAGGACAAACCTAATCCATAATCCATTCTAAGAGGTTGACCCTTCTTGAGCTACCTTAACTCGGAAGAAATGCTAAGTCAAAAGTTCATCACAAGGAACAGAGCAGATAATGTTCGTAGAGCAGATTCAAAATTGAACTAAACGATCACAATGACAACCTCAACGACCGTAGTGCTTCCTCGACGATTGTAGTCCTCCCAAAGACTACACTAGCTCAGGAGGAGCCAAGGGTAAATCAGTATTTTCCACACAAGTTAAAATCGTGGAGCCAAACAGAACTCGACACATGTCCCACTACGCAGATCGAGTGGAGGGAAGTTACAAGTATAGTTTAAAAAGGCCTTTTTGAAAACTCACCTCAGAAGTTCAAAAAGCTTATTTCTCTCTCTCTACCAGCAGAAACCCTAGCTTTCAAAATCGCTCAATCGTCCTCAGTACAAAGAAATCAATGGCGGCTTCAAATGTCATCACTGGTTACCGACTCTGTTTCGATGAGTTCAAGACAACTGATCCCAAATTTCACAAAATATTATCTCTGATAAATAAAGCTGGTCTTGAAGAAGCTCTGGGTACAAGCACATGGATCTGCCCAAAGCTGATAAAAGAGTTCTACAGGAATGCAACGTTTGAGAACGATGTTATCACCACAAGGGTCAAGGACGTGGAAATTAAACTCAAAGCTGAGGATATAAAATAGCCCTAGGTTTCAAATCGAAAGGATTTTCATTCATTCAAGGCATCGATTTTCATGAAGGATTAAAGAAGATGCATCACAAAAAGTTTCCGACTGTCAGAGGGTACAAAAAGAAAGAGTTCCCCCAAAGGTATGAATTTTTGGCTGACATTGTTGGGAAATGCATATGCTGCAAGAGCTCTGGCCATGACTCTGTGAACGAAGTGCAGCTTAAGCTCATAACAGCAATCAGAAAAAACACAAGAAAAAGCAACAACAGTAAAAGAAAAATGAAGGCTCAAATGGCAGAGGAGCCTCAAGGTTCAACTATTGATCTACCTCAAGAGTGTTCGGCACTGAAACTCAGAGGAACTTGAAAAGGAAAGAACAACAGTCTGATGAAGATGAAGACAGAGCTACCATCTCTCAGTTGCTTAAGAAGAGAAAACACAGTTCACCCAGTCACAAGTCAAAGAAACCATCTGTCTCCTCGATCGTAGAGTCTCTACCGATCGTAGAGACCAGACTGGACACCACTCTCGAAGATGTTGCAACAGCTTCTCAGGCTGATCAACCATTCAGAGCTGAAGCTGAAGAAAGTGCTGAGGCTGTGGCTCAGCCTAGGAAGCCAAGAAGAAAATTGGTCAAGAAGTACATCCTTGTCAATGAAGGAGTGCTAAAAGAAGAAAACAGAAAGATAGCTGCTGAGAAAGGATTATCCGAAGCTGAGAAGGGGCTATCCGAAGCAAGTCAGAAGAACACAGCTCAAGTTGAGGGGAAACTGCTCCAGCTGAGGGGGAGCTGTGTGAAATGCAAATGAATGATCTAGCTGAGGGGGAGCATCATGAAGTCCCTATGTCAGAAGAAGCTGCACCTGAGGAGGAACTGCCAAGAGATCATTAGGAATCTCCCTCAGTTTCTCGAGAGATTCTAGCTTCAGAAACTGCAGAAATGGAAAGAAGTGAAGCTATTAAGGATGAGAGAAGAAAAGCAAGGAAGTCAAGTGGAAGTAATTGTTGAAGTGAAATCTTCACAAGAAGACAGAGAAGAAGAAGAGGATGATGAGGTTGAGATTATAGCTGTGGGCTGTGATGGTTATAGGAGAGCCAACTACAATCAACTGTTCTCCTATCTACCTATGATGCCCTTTCACAGAGCCCAAATTCTCAACTCCTGGGATCACATGTTCTGGACCTTCAAAGCCTATCCAGCAATTTCGGTGCTAGCTCATGGATTCCCATGCAAAATCAACTTTTCCCGAAAATTGATCACCAACAGCCCCTCTTCAGAATATGGGCATGAGGTACAAACTATTCCCATCTCTTTTAGGGTAAATCACTGTCCACCATCATTTTTCAACCAATTCTATGAATTACCAAGATGGTTGGAAGTGATACTTCATCCACTCAATCAATTTCCAGTTACAGAATCCCAACATTCTGTAACTGATGAACCAAATGTGCCACACTTTGTGTTGATCCAATCTCCTATCATCTCTCCCTCTACGATTATTGAGCCACATCCAATCGTAGAATCACCTGCACAAGTCGTCGAGTCACCTGTTAAGATCGTAGACTCAATCCCTTTTGAAGTTCGACCTCACACACCTACCCCTCCATCAGACATACCATCTTCCTCAACCAACGACTATTTCAGTCTTGATCTTGCTCTCTACCAAATGCAAGGTCAACACTCAAAAGCCCTCCTCCAAATAATCCGCAAGTCCTTGAGCTTATATCTGATCTCCCTACCAAAACGTAGTTGTCAGAAGCAACTAAGAAAGTGACCAAGGACATACAAGAAGATCTTGAAGTTCACTCAAAACTTGTTCATACGAGGCTAACTCATTTGATTGATGCTGCCAATACTCTCCCAAGCAACCTAAGTTCTGAACTGACAAAGAAGCTTAGGGAGATAATAAAAGAGATGATTCAGAGTATCAATGAAAGGGATCAAATCCACTTTCTAGCTGCTAAGAAGCACAGGGATGTTGTTCTTATTTTACAAAATACTCAAGAATCCCAAAATCAACTTCTAATAGAAAATCTCATTAGTCTAAAGACCCAAATGAAAGAATTCCAAGCATTCTCCATGGGTCAAATGCAACGAACAGAAAATGTCTTGGCCATTCTGCAAAAGCGAGAAGCTCGAACTGACTCTCTGATTCAAGAAAATCGTGCAGACATTGTTCAATCCCAGCGAACTAGTAGAAGGCATGACTCGCCTATCTGAAGATATTCGAACCCTTAAATGCTGACATAAAGGGGGAGAATAAAGGGGAAGAAGGCGACAAAGGAAAAGGCAAAGGAGGCAAAGGCAAAGGTAAACTTGCTCACTTCTCAAGAAGTTCTCCCGCAAGACAGTCTCGCCATCAGACTCCATGACCTGAACAACTGCAAATTCTCATGGCACAACCACTAAGGAGCACAACCACTAAGGAGTCAAAGGCCTTCTCCAAGCTCACAAGAGGTGACCACAGGCCTAAGAATGCCAATTGGAGATCCTGCATTCATAGATAGACACGAACATTCGCCAAGGCTAAGTCAAAGTGAGATGGAAGTATAACATGGAGAGATGAAGTCAGCAGGAGAAGAAGAGCTCAAGAGTATGCTAATCCTCCAAGGAACAAAAGGCAGAAGAAATAGATATGAGTTGAAACTCATTTCTTATTGATGTAACTAAGCTTAATTGTAATATCTGTCTTTACAAATATCAATAAATTCATACTTATTCTCTAGAGGTTTTAGCTGCTCACTGAAACACTAAGTCATATTTACTTTCTAGCAACTGCATCTAGAAATTAATAATCATGATACACATCTCCTTGGTTATGTCAACATCAAATAGGGGGAGATTGTTGGAAGATTGCACATTTAAAATTTGATGTTGAAAGTTAATAGCCATGAATATATGTAAAGTCCTTCAAAGGAACACATGTACAAGGACTTAGTGATAGATCAAATTTGTTAGGTTGATCTGGACTTTAATTTTTATCATTCTATAAATGAATGTATAGAAGAAAAGATCAAAGCTGTTAGGTTGATCTATATCTTGAGATGTAATAGATACGTTTCAACTGATTCATAGTCTATTAAGATGATTAAGAGATTGCAGAAGACAAGGCAGAATCGTAGAGCATCGAGGATCGTAGTGTATCTGCTTTGAAGGGCCTTCTCCGAAGTCGTAGAGTAGTCCTAATGCTTGCCGAGCCAAATCAGAGGTCATAGAGTGCTCTCAGAAGCGTAGAGTCTGCAAGTCAAACAAGTAAAGATCGTAGTAGGACCAGTACTTAAAAGAAATCGTAGTGTTCTCATCTATCAGCATCAGATCAAGTACCAAGGTGGTAAGACACCACGATCAGAATCGTAAAGCTTCATCTGTCTGTGTCAGAAGCATCGAGCCTCGTCCATTTGTTTAAAGATAAATCACAACAAATATGTAATGAGCTATAGACGTTGAAGACCTCGGGAGTCCCAATGACACAACAGTCATCCTTAGTATATAACAAAGAAACCTATTGAAGAAGCTAAGGAAAGTACTATGAGTCAGCAGAAAACACCTTTTCAGGTGTTACGTGAGATAGCAGTCTGCTGTATCAGTGAGCCAGTCTGCTAATCAGAAGTTGTGCAAAAAGTCTCCATCAAAGCTCAGAAATGTCAAATGCATTTAATGCTTCAACGGATGTCCTCAACGGATGTCCTCAACGGACACATTTCAAAGACATCATATATACAAAGTTTCAGCAGATGAAAGAAATTAATCAAGTACTGAACAAAACGCTGAAGAACACTCAACGCTCAACTCTACGATCTAAAAAGAAAAGCTTGCTCAGCTAATCAGTTCTTTCGAACACAAGCTTAACGGCAACTGAGTAGCACCATTCAAGAACTCAACTATTATCAAGTGAAGGAAGAAGTTCCAAGTCAGAAGGACTTGAAGAGTTCTAAGTGAACTGAGAAGTACCAACTCTGCTGGACTTGAAGAGTTCAATAGTGAACTAAGAAGTTCCAAGACTGCTGGTCTTGAAGGAATCTGTGAGATTCAGAAGTTGTAAAAGATATCCTTAGTGGATTTCCTACTCGAGGAGTAGAAGAGTGGACTAGGAGCTTTGAATGCTCTGAACCACTTAAAATCACTGTGCCTCTTATATTCTTGCCATAACTGCTATAACTGTCATAACTGCTTTACTCCTATTAATTCATTATATCTTGAAGGGAAAACAAACAAATCTTAATTCCGCTGTGCTTAAATCATTATCAAAACTAACAAGAATTTTGCAAAGAAAGAATTTAAAATATCTATTCAACCCCCCTTCTAGATAACTATTATGACTCTGTGAACTAACACATACCCTTTGATATACTGTAAGAGTCTTAAGGGATATGTCAAAGTATAACTCATCATACTATGACGATCTCAAGTCTAAGGATCACTTGTACTACTATCAGTAGAGAGAATTTCTATTGACAGACAAGTAAAACTCTATTAGGTATTCCTTAGCGAGATACATTTAGTGAACTTATTCTCCAATAAGCACCTACATGGTTGTTTTAGTGTCTCCACACAATGATTATGAGATCAATTATCCTCTTCCTAAAGAGCAAGCAACGTATGTACCAATCTATCCGGATTCACTAATCCCCTTTTTATTAATCCATCGATTGGGAACTATTTTAGTTTCAAGCTATCTAAGAATTTAGATCTGATTAGTATGATCATCATCATGATTCTAAAAGCATTGTTTAAAACTATGAGTTTATCACATATAATATAACAACACTGTGTAGATAAATTAAATGACTTTAAATAAACATTTCTTTTATCCAGACGATCCCTTTTATAGACCGTGCTTTTGTCTCAGAAAATTATTGTCGATTCGCTAGCGAACTACGACAATTGGATGGAAGGAATTGGTTGAAATCAAAAGATATTAGGAATTTTGGCTCTTGATACCATTACGATGTAGGACAAGATGGAAAAAAGTAATAAGAGTACCTATCTCCGCAGAGAATCGGTAAAGAAACACACACAAAAGCACACAACTTTAATCTCAAATCAATATATTCAATAATCTAAAAATAATGAAGAATTACAATTCTTAAATAGAAAACCCAATACTTGGGGACTAAGTAAAAATCTTAATTTAGAAAGGAAACAATCTTCTAACTAAAATCTACTACTATAATAAACTCTCATAATTGAAATCTACTACTACAATTAAAACTCTCATAATGATCCCGCATCAGGGAGCTTTTGGAAAAATTTCTTTGTATAATCTTTATAGTGATTGGCAGGCGGTGCTACATTAATCTTATGATTTACCCTTTTTGTTTTTCTTTGATTCCTTTGTTTTCTTTTGTGAGGACTTCTTGTCCTCCTCACGCGTAGTAATCTCCTCTTCTAATACTAGACTTAAAATATAATGAGAAATAGTCCAGCTTTACTAGTGAGATAGATAGCTAGCTATTAAAATTTATTTGTGAGATAGTTAGCTAGCTATTTCAAAATTTAATAACTTAGTGGGATGTCATTTGGTTTTGACCTTTTCAAAGTTTTGATAACTGCATTTCAAATTCTCTATTGTTTATTTGTGTTTTGGCAAAGCATTTCTTGATTTTATAAGCTTCTGCGACTACGATATCTCTATTTAGTCGAATGCAATTTCAAATCTTCCAATATTTAAACTATATGACCCTAAATATGAGCATCACCAAATAGTTGTTTTTTGTGATTTTAAATTTTCTAGTGTTTTATTGTATACTCTCTTTCTATTTATAAAATTTCTTCTTTCATGAAAAAGAGTTTATTCTTGCAAATGTTTTAGAAGTTTGCATGTGGTGCTATATAAAGTTAATTTGCAACCGGAAGCATCAGGATTCGATTAAGAATTTATTGTCAGAAGAATGTTATTTTGGGAGTATTTTCCTCAACCTATCTTTGGCAAGTGTTGTATCAAGTTTGTGCATATACTATCATACAAATTTTATAAAAAGATTGGCACGAAAGGCGGAGACAAATTAGGTCTTGAATGCCTGGAGACAACTTAATAACCTGATTTTATCAAGATAACTTTTAACAACGTCCATGCATATGTTGAATGCTTTGGATGTTTCATAATCTTCTTCAAGCATGAGTAGTTCTTCATGAAAAGTGTGTCATGTCGAAGCAGTTTTTAACAAAATTTCATTAGAGTGCTGATCAGTTGATTCTAAGGTTTTTACTTTCTGTTACTCTAAACTTTTGACCATGCACAAACAATTGGAGCGGGACCAGAAAATTGACTTTTAAATTGCATAGAAAGATATATAGAAATCCTGCAGTAGTACTGTATATAAATGGGTCCAAAATATTAAACATGAGCAGTTGTCACCTAGTGATTCATGGGGAAAGGTCTTGTGCTCGGAAAGCATTTTGTATCTGTACTTCAAGGAGCTTTGAACAGAAGTCAAATGATGTCTAGTTTAAATTTGATGTCTACCTTTGCTGATTACAATGTTTTGTGCATCATTACTTTTGTAAATTATCTGGAACCCTGATATTGATTTTACTGTCCAGTAGAATAGGAAATTCAATTTAAATTTCTGTTTAGTGGTTAGAGTTGTTAGCAATTGTTAAGACCCCATCTAATTTTTCTTTGGAGAAACTAGAAAAAAATGGTTAATTTTTATTATTTAGTGTGTAAAGATTACTTCTGTTAAGTTATCGAAAGGAAAAGGGGAAAAAGTAAAAAAAGAAAAAAGTTTACTAGGGTTAATGTAAGCACTTGGGTTGCCTAATGTGTAAATTTCTGGAGACAGGGAAGCTTTTTCCTTGGTCAAGATTACGCTGTTTGTGGAGTATGTTATGTAGTGAAACAAATTTTCCTATAAAAGTAGTACTACAATGCAAATTGTGGATCTGGTATTATGGTTTGGAGTTATTGTTGCTTTAGTTGCGACGGGCACCAATTAATTTGATACTGATGCTTTCTCACTTCTCAATATCTGGATTCTTAGTTATTCTCTGGTGTTGCTGCAGTCAGCTTGGATTATCATTACACGTACTGCTGAGTGGAAGCCTGTGCAGTTTTTATCATTTGTGTATGTATATAGGATATTTGAGAAGTTAAAAACATTTGAACCACTGGTATCTCCCACTTTCACGGTAAGCTTTGTTTAGAAATTTCACTCGCTTTCTATATTTCAGAACATCTTGTTCTGAGTAGCTTTAGTTATCTATTTTTTCTTACCATTTCTTTCATTATGTTATCCTGTCTGCAGGAAGAAGGTGAGGATGAAGGGCGAATGATGCGAATGGGGAAAAGGCTTCTGCGATCTCTTGCACTGGTTTTTGGTTGTATAGCACTTTCGTCTTTGGTATGCGATGCAAGTTGATTGCAGTTGCTGCTACATACATGCTGTTCGTTCTTTGCTTTCTTATGCTGATCATTTGGTTACAGAGACTTGGAAATGAATGACCCAATGGGACACTTTGCATAAATATATGCTGAAACTTATTCTTCCTTTGTTGGGCTTTAGGTGTCATCCCAAAAAAACAAAAACCATGCCACCTAGGCTTCTAAGATGAAAGAATATGGTGGTTTGGCTATCAAAAAATGGAAATTCAAGTTTGGCAGGGATTTGACAAATACTTAAAATATTAAATAAATATATACACACACATCATTAAATTTACATCAACTACAAGTAACTATTCATAATAAAATTTTAAAAACATTGAAGAAAAGTAAAAAAATTATTCACTAATGCTATTTAGGAATCTTGGAAATACTCCCTCCATTCCAAAGTTTAAAATCATTTTTTAACTTTTTAAAATCAATTTGAGACGGTTTCAAACTTAAAATTGGCATAGATTAATTAAAGTTTAGTCACTTCAATGATAATATTGTAAATTATCTTAATAATCGATAATAGTAGTAATCATAAGATATATTGTTTAGTAACTTTTAATGAATCTTAGCACTTTTAAATTTAAATTGAATTTTAGATTCATCTGGGCACTTTGTGATTGTGCTTTTAGTTTTTATTGGGATTTTTGGGGTTGGGGTTTGGGTATACACCTTTTGGAGAAGTATAGTTCTTTTTCTCTAAAGTTGGACTCTTTTTGTTTAGTATCTTGATCTGGCATAGGTCCTTTTCTATTGTTTTCCTATGCCATATGATGTTCCAACATGCTTACCTGAGATCTTCTCCTTTAGGAGAAGTGTAGTTTCTGCTCTTTATATTTTGTCTTTTTCTGGAGTTGGGGATAATTTTTCTTTAGTTTCTTTAAATGGCATAGGTCTTTTTTTGTTGCCTTCTCATTTTCCTACTCTATCTGATGTGTAAAACTGTTGCATGAAATTTTCTCCATTTTGGAGGAGTACAATTCTTTTTGTTTTTTCATTCTCGAATTAGGAGTTGTTTGAGTTAGATCTTTATCTGGCAGAGGTCCTTTTTATTTTTCTTTCCTTATTTTCCAATGCTATCTAGTATACATCGCGTGTACATGGGATTTCCCTCTTGCTTTGGGGCATTTTATATAATTTTGATTTACTTATCCTACATCACCTGAACATTTAAACCAAATTCAGAAAAATATGCTCCATCAATCCTGAACCAGCCACTTTGTGTTTTGTGTCCAGTTTCATTATGTTCATCACCTTATTGAATTTTGTTTGTTGCATCATTGCAGGGGTATACTGGTGTCCTTAATATGATCGAGTTGGTGGGCGGTTATATACCTGCTTTCTTATACAATAACCATGGTACTAACCATGACTTCTGTCATAATAAAAGGCCTTTATGTTGGGTGGATATACTCACTCTTTGATGATGTCTTAGATGCTTGTTCACGTATCCTTCCCTCTTATATGTGCTTTCAAAGTATTTCTTTCTAAAATTCAAAATTGAGACACTGTCATAATTTCAACCAACCATCTAAATATAATATTTTAGCCTTACAAATCCATCATGATCTTTTATATTCACGCTTTAGTCTTGGTATGTATTTATTTTTTTTTGCTTCAAGTATTCGTTGAATTTATAGCCTATCTTATGTCATGAAAGCCATTACTAATTTACTTAAAATTATTCTTTACCATTTTCATCAATAGTAATAATAACTATAATTTTTAGTCTGTTAGTACCCAAAACTTTAGATACCTAGGCGGGTCAATTCGGATTGCGTAATAGGCCACAGGTGAATGCTCCATCTTTTAAAGTGAGTTCGGGACATACAGTTTTCCGCTTCTATTTTGAAACGATTCACTAGTTGCAGTCTGTCTTTCATTAACATTAACCACCAAACTCATCTTTCTGCCTTGAGATTCTTATGGGAAATTGGAAATAAACTAGTCACACATTAATTTGATACACTTCCCAGTGCACATATCACAATTCCTAAGATAGTCAACGTCACTTCCAAACACTCTTTCCAAGTAAGAACCCAACTGTGAAAGAGTATTAGTTCATTCCATCATTACAATTGGTAATAAAATGTGGGTTCATTCCATTCTTTTTGGATAAAAATTACGAAGTTATTTCCATCAAGACTATTTCATTCTACTGATTCAGATGGGCCCCATTCTTTTCTAAAAGGATTAGAAAAAATTTATTAATAGCACATATTCCAACATTTTTAGAAGGGATACTCAAAGACTGTTTAATGCAATAATACAAGGTTAACATTGTCCTTATATTGGTGCGCAGGACACATGTAGGAATCCTCGTCTCGTTGCGAAAAAACTTGATGGATCTGGACTGTAGGAATTAGGAAAAAGTTTCTTTACGGCCTGTTGATGGGCAATGGGCACAACGTGACGGAAGCTATTTGAGTCGAAGTCATCTTCAAATTAAGAGCAGGATAATATATTTGGGCATGATTTAGGGGGACATTGGAAGCATAATGGGATTTGATGGTTGTTTCTAGTACATGTACGTCCAGGAAACAGTAGGTTAGGTTATTGTTGGCTTTAGGTCTTGCTGGGCTTAGGGGATTTGTTGGACTTGTTAACATTTTTTGGGGTTGAAAGAGAGGGTCATATCTAATTGAAGAGCTAAACGAGCACGAAATAATGAAGTAAGAAGAATAAAATAAAAAATGAGGAAGAAGGAAGAGTACAGTCTAGGATGCCAAATAGATTCCACAGGAATTCATATTACACTTAGGCTATGCTTGTCTGCAAGGATTACACCTTGGGATTTTGACTATAATCACAATGGCGATGATTGTTTTTAAATTTGTAGGGGACTATAGTTTGAGATTATAAAAGGCTTATGATGTAGGGGGGGATTATTTAATACCATGTCTACCTAATATCATAATCTCTCACAAGTTGGGATTAAAAATTACTAGATCAAAATTAACTTCAACCTTTCTTTTAAAATGACCATATATATTTATTCATCCATTACGATGAACCGTGATATCATTATTAGCGTTTAGGTTCCATACAAATCAAATAATAGTAATACACACATTTTATATAATACTCTTATTGCATCCATTTTGATTAACTGATTAATGAGTTTTATTATTTGTCCTTAAAAAGGAAGTCATTGTTACTTATTGAGCTTTTATTTTTAAAATTTATAAAAATTCATGTATTTATTGTTTTACAGCTAGATCTGGCAAACGTGGCCCAAGCCAGCGGACCGGGCCGACCGACCGCAACGGGCCGCGCTTATGGGCTTATAGTTTTTTAGTCCAGGAAAAGCGGGGCCATTTTTGGCCGGCCCGTGGCCGTGACTTTAAAAAAAAATGTTGTGCTTGTGGGTGTGAGGCTTGAACACAAGACCTTTAAGTATAAATAAGAGTTTTTAACCAAGTGAACTTACAACTATTTATTTTTAATGCAATCTTCAAACTTGTATGTTAGAGATTGAAAAAATAAGGTGTCTCTTCAGGCGTAAAAGACCATGGCTTAATGTCTGGCCTTAGATAATTAGCCACCTTAGACGACTCTGACCGCAACGCTTAAAGGCTTTTGGTGACATTAATAATGTCAAAAAAAATTAACAATGGCACTCTAATTAGACATTAAAGCACATATATGATCAAATATAAACAAATAGATGTATAATTCTAAGTTAAAAACAAATTCATGTGCAAAAAGGAAAGTCCAAAAATATTAAAATATATTTATATATTATATAGATATATATATTATATCTATATTATAGATAATATATGCGTGGATGTAAAAAATGTTCAATAGGAGAACGTGAAAATTAGTATAGTGGAATTGATAGCCATTTTAAATTTTATTGGTGAAATGTTAATTCCCTACAATATATCCTTATAATCTTACCAACGATCATAAACAATTACAATTGCATGAACTTCGAAATAGGTCTTCAATTTCAAAGTTACAACTAATATTATTAGTTAACGTTAGATAAATATAATTATAAAAATTAAAATTATCTATATATTAGTATTTAATTACAATATTTATTATTTTTAAAAGTTAAATAACTTATAATTAATCTTAAAGTACAATTTAAAAAACAAATTTGAATTATATACTTTGAAAGTAATTTATAATACTATTAAAATTTTAATTGATTGAGCTATGTCGTTAATGTAGGTAATTGAATTTGTGGTATTATAAATTATTTAGTATTTTAATATTTATTAATATTATATTTTGTTGTTTGTAGCAAGATTTTGCAAAAAAAAAAAATAAAAATAAAGGAAGAAGCCCGCATAGTCGGCACGGCCCGACACCAACCCGGGCCACGGGCCTCACATTATCAGCCCGCCAAACTCGGGCCATTTTGGCCCGGACCCCCGCCGGTTGGCCCAGCGCACGCTCGGCCCGACCCGGCTCCGCCCGTTGCCACCTCTATTTACATAACAAACTATAATATTATATATTACGTAGCGTGAGAGCTACGTCATTTGGTTCTTTCATCTTTCTTGCTGTTTTGAATTTTGTGGTTATACATTGTTAATAAACTAAAAACTCATTTAATATCTTATATATCTATTTAGATTAAATTGTGATAAAGTATTATATTTGTGTTTTTATATATATATAATTAGTATATTTTTTGGTGTATAAACAAGTATAAATTATAGTTTTAAACTATGTTATTATTGTAAGGGTATTAATAGTCCAAATGATATTTTTTAATCCCATCCTTTAATTACTCATAAAAAAACAACCACCTTTTAAGTTATCCATAAATCATACTATAAAAAAGTAAAATGTGGTTAAGACTATTTAATATTAGCATTAATAGTATTGAGATTATAATCACAACATTGGCCTTAGGGTTCTTAAGCATTACACCCAAGAGAAAGATGATGTAATCTTTTGTTGATGATGGACTCTTTACTTTATGGCATCATATTGCATATGACGTCAGTGTGAACTTTATGGTATGGCGTTATATTTTTCATTATGCATCAATCCTATTTAATGGTTTATTTGATGTTATCTGTAACAGAATGTATGTTTATTCATTCATGGACTTGTTCAAAATATTACTAGTTAACATTATAACAGACACTGCTACTACTATGACCAGCTACTATGACTTGGGGACCAAGTTCACTAAACGACTCGAACATCTCTTTGGACTTTCAAAAGCAAAAAATATCACAATAAAGCCGAATTTTAAAGCCTTCCCTTTTTACTTATCAAAGAAGAAAAATAAGAAATACTTGAAGCGTTACCTTGATCTTTATTTTTATAATTGAAAATGCTAAATACGAACTAATCTTGATGGCTAAAACATAATAACAGTAAATATTATAAAGGACTAACAGCATATGAAACTACTATAGGTAACCTTTTAATATGAAATACAATATTAAAAAACAATACACTGCACCCCCGGAACCAAATAATGTTCCCCTTTGAACATTGCCCTCCTAATCCCTTTTGTGGGCCTGCGGTTTTAATTTGTCTTTCTTGTGAATGACGCAAAATGACACCAATATGACTAGGTTGATTATACTTTGTGCATGAACTGCTAGTCCATTTCACACAACGAATCATGCCTTACATATTGGCAACTTAGTACAGATGAAAAATCTTTATATGGCTGTGGGATCATGGAAACTTATAATCACGGATGTGATTTCTTAAATTCAACCTTGATCTGATCGTCGTTACATTTTGGGATGGAACATAAGCTTAAGAGTGTGCGCGTTATAATAGAATTTGGTTTAAAAGCACCTTGTCGGCATCACTTTACCAATGTTTTAAAAGTTGCAAGTAGTTCATTGATTTTGATAAAACGTCTGAATTGATATGACGGATCTGTGAAGGTTGCAATTCAGGATGAAAAGAGGACAGTAGTCTTCTGGCTTGTAAAGGAAGACTAGTAATAATTATCATTACCGACTTAATGATATAATTGTTATGTTTTTAGAACAAGGTTTTTATTTCATCTTTGATGAGGAGTTTACATAAATATTTCTTTGGTGTTTACGGTAAATGATCCCATTCCAGTTAAAACGTTATTTACTCTTGATAGATGTTAGCATGAAGATGAGTAGGTGGCTAAGAACGCGGAATGTGACATTTATGTTTCTATGTTTCGATTCTTATTTAGGATTATGTATTTCTGACTTTTGTGAAATTATTTTTTTTTATGTGAGGTCGGTTTGGAGTTTATTTCTTTCATTTGTAAGACTTGATAGTTGATATATTAATTCTTTTATCTATGGGGAGGCGGAAGGCCTAATCTATGGAAGTGATTTGTATACACGAATGTGCTAAAAATAAAATAAATCAAATCAAGAAACATATGTAGCCTCTATGAAGTGATTATAATTTGTGAATTCTTTAACACTAAGCCTTATTGTGAATTTTGTAAGCGATATATTATTTGTGAATTCTAAAATAATTCATTATTTGGATTCCACAATTTAGCCATTAAAAAAATGTATGGCTATTCATTTACGCGATATTTGTTTGTGAATTTCTTACATAATTCCATTATGTGTTACTTCCTAAGAATGGTTGTAAGTATTATAATTTCGGGATTTATAATTATTGAGATAATAATTAGATTAAATAGTTCTAGTCACTGTGTTGTTTTTTATGGGGCTAATGTTAAAATAATTTCTATGTTATGTTGTTTTTTTTTTCCGACTATAATTAAAAGTATTCGATTAAAAACTAGCGTTTGGACTATATACCCTTAGCAATAAGAATATTTAAACTATTTATACATTTAAAAATGCATAAACAATTAATTAAAACTTTTAACAAATAAATGGTTAAGTATTCAATGATTATCGCAAAAAAAAACCTACACCACCCCCTACCAATCTCGACCCCCACTCTATCCCCCATCAACCCACACCCTAACTCCACCCAACATCCAAAAAAAAATAATAATTGCCTAAATTATATTAATAAATTCATACCAAGTCGCCAACCCCCTCATCCACCCCATCACTACCATTTCACCCTTACCACCCGGCCCATGAAACAAACAACCCCAGAACTACAAGTACCCCGCACCACGCGGACCGGGAAACATCCCCATACCACGAACACATAAGCCAAGTAAGACAAGAACAACGATAACGAAAACGGACCAAAAACTACCAAAACCCCGCACCCGAAAAGACCCCACAGTACCCCCATAAATAGAAAAAACAAGAGTCGCTACACCAACCCATACGCACAACCCAACCCTCTTTTTTACCCCACCCCTAAACTTTATGAATAAAGATTAATTTTTTGAAATATTATTGAATAATAAGGTGTGATTTCTGAGATAACGTACTATTTGTGGGTAAATATATTAAATGTCAAACAAGGTAGTTGTCAAAACATATTAGTTGGCGGAAAATATTCGTTTTATCAGGATATCATACGACGGCACAATCATTGGTGGACTCCACAATAGAATTACAGTTGGAGTTAAAAAACGACAGAAATAGCTTTTCTAAAAATAACGACAAAAGTTTTACCGTTAAGCTATTGAAATACATGGTGATAAAGTACAGTAATACACGTGATTGCATAGTAGCATACGGTATTGTACAATATCTTTGATTATTGATGCTTACGTGAGAAGTCACTCAGTTTTATTCAATTATTGCCACAGTAATTGCTGCATAATATCTCATATTATTGATTCAATTATTGTCACAGTATCATCTGCACAATATTTTATATTATTAAATCAATAATCGAGATGACAAAGTTATTCATATTATTATTTACATTATTGACGATGTCTAGAAAGTTCTATCGAGAAAAGAGGTTTGGTCACCTAATTGCACGTCAATAAGAAGAAGTCCTTATCAGAAAGCCCCCTCTTTCCTGAAAATGATTTGGTTGTTAATATTGTGAGTTATAATATTAATGATGAATACATGTGTTTTGTGAAGCCAAGTGAATTGAGATAAATAGAGGGGTTTTTATGAAATATTTGTTGTAAATTTGGCTTATTACATGAACCCCTACTTACTCCATTTTCAAAATCGTCGGGAGAAAATTATCTCAGTTGTAAGACCCCAACTTATTATAAATGAAATTTAATTTCCTCTATTTATTATTTTAAAATAGTAAGGGTTGATTTGATTAATGCGGTTAGTTATGGGTAAAATGCGCAAATATTTCAAATAAGCAAGTGGTTATAAAATATTTGTCGGGGAATATTCGTTTGGTTGTGGAATATTCTTACTGTCAGAGAATATTCGTACGACGGCACAGCCTTGTGTGGGCCCCATAATGGAAAACGATTGGATGAAGAAAACGACAAGTATAAGTTGTTTATAAATAACGACATAGTTGTTACCGTTAATACTGTTAAAATACTCGGTGGTTAAAACACAGTAGCACACGGTATTGCATCAATTATTGATTCTTACGTAAGAAGGTACTACTCAATAATTGTTACAGTAATTACTGTTCAATATTTTATTTTATTGATTCAATAATTGCTACGTTGATATTTATATTATTGTTGTTTTAATAATTGTCACTACACAGTATTTTTTATTATCGGAGCAATAATTCATATTATTTGAATAATATTATTAGATAACATTATTAGCAATGTCTAGAAAGTTCTGTCTAAGGAGAGGTTTGGTCACCTAATTGCGCGCCAGTAAGGAGAAATTCTTATTGGAAAGCCATCTCTTTCCTGGGAACGGCCTGGTTGTCAGTATTGTGATTCTGTAATATTATTTGTGAATAATTAATTATTGATTTATATGATAAGAAAAATATTCATTTTATGTGGATATAGATGGATAAAATTTTAAAATAACAATTGTTGAAAAATTGATATTTTATCTTTTCTGATAAAATAATTCATTTAAATATATAATAATAATATAATAATGGTGATATTTTTAAAACGAATGTGTGATATATGATTAAATGAGGAGGAAGAGTATTTTTGTTACTAAAAATATTTAAAACATGTTAAACATGTTTGTGGGCCCATTTCTTGACTGAAATTTGATTATAGTCTCTAAAATCGTCCGTTTGTGGATTTTGGTCCACTTCTGCTTGGAATTTGGAAAAATTTAAACTTTCAAAGTTGTAGATAATTGAATTTCCTATGGAATGGACATAGGATTCAAATTTTTCTGATAAAAGAACTATTTTTTATGAGATATTGAAGTTTCAGAATAATTGATTTTTGAAGTTTTAATTATTTTTAATAACAAAAACGTTTTTTTGATTTTGTCATTATCGTGTGGCTGAATTCAGATCTTCAAAAGTGGGCGTAAGAAATTTTAAAAATATTAATATTTTATTAAATTTTCTGCTTTGGTATTCTAAGTAATTTTCTATAAATAGGGTGCTTAGGTTAGAATTAAAAATTACACCAGAAACTAAAGTTTTCTCTCTCTTTCTCTCTCTATATTATCGATCGTATCCTTGTGAGTATTTTGATACTTTGAGTGTTGCTATATGGTGCAAGTTCTTTCAGCGTTATATTTGATATTCCAGCCAGAAGTACTATTCTTTCGAGGTAAGGGATGTTATTTTTTTTATAAATGATATTATTTCTTTCACTATCATTATGCCAAAATATTGGTAAGATTTTTCTTGTGAAATTCTTATCTTTTAGTGTCGGGGTTACTATTCACGTATACGACACTATTCCCGAATACGGCACTATTTACAGGAAAAAAATTAAATTTTCGTTTTTTGTTCAAAATATCTATTATGGATACTAGCTTTGATTGTATCCATATTTTGATAATTCTTGAATTTTACTTCACTATGGTTAGTTATGAAGTATTTTTGAACTTTGACTGTTTAAAGTACGAATCCTTATTATTTGTTCTTTTATTTCACTGGATTTGTTTTCTTTAAAATATTTTTCATTATCCTCAGTCCTAAATGATAATATTACTGAATATCTTTGGCCTAAAGTGTAAAGATTGTTGATTTTTTTATAAATATCTTTGGCCGTAGTGCAAAGATGTACAAGTGTTGAGATGAACATGACCAACTGATGAATATCTTTGGCCTGTAGTGCAAAGATGAATATTTGATTTATGATGTATATTGATTGATGTTACAGGGATATATTATTGATGATGGACTTTTGAATTCATAGATAATAGTAGATTTCATTCTCTACGTAACTCTTCTATGAATTATTATTTCCGCTGCGAATATTGATTTAAAACTTGTTGTCTATTGTATTCTATCAGATTTTCCCTACTGAGGACTAACGATAATTTGTTCTATATTATCTTATTCATAATATTCTTTACTGGGCTAGTTGAGCTCACCCTTTTCATTTTTGTTCCATTTTTCTTCTAAGAAGGCGAGAATGTAGCAAGTACTAGTCGGGGAATGGAATGATGGTTCTAGAAGTTATCGTAGTAGTCCTCACTATTTAGTAAAATAGTGTATCAAAAATTATAATGAGGACTTATTTGAGTGTGGATATTGTCTAGATGACAATATTTGTATTTAAACTCACAGTTTATGTGTTGTCGTATTTTGCACGATAATTGTATTAATAAAGTTGTAGTTGTTTCTGTACCATGTATTTTGGCGACTCAGAATGGGTGTTGTATACCTATTTTGGGGGCGTCACAGTTGGTATCAGAGCTTAGGGATATGGTCTTTGACGGAGACCGGGGAATAGAACTAGGAGGGGAGAGACGAGTAAATCCTTCGGTAGTGTGTCCTACCTAAGCTTGTTTGTTGGTTGGTCAGAATATAGGGATATTATGTGATATGTTAATTTCTTTAATTAACCCTTGTTTTATGGCAGTATTTGAGAATGACAACTGAGAATGATAACAGTAGAGTAAATGAGTCCATGGAGACGCCTGTACTCACCAATGAGGAGAACGTGCAACAGACAGACAATGTTCCTCCTGTAAACAACACAACTGATCAAACGATGAACGACGGGATGTTTAGAAGCTTTTTGCAGTTCATGCAAAATTAGACGAAGGAGAATCGTGTACAAAATACAGGTGGGAATGATAACAACACACGGTTTGTCACAGCCAAGCAGTTCAAAGAGTTGGGACCACCAGAATTCTGGGGAAAACCGGATCCGATTAAGGCGGAGACGTGGGTCAAGCAAATTACCAAGATATTCAACGTCTTGGGATGCACGGAGGAACAGAAGGTTCCATTCACCACCTTTATGTTCTGTAACGAGGCAGATTACTGGTGGGAATCTGTGAAGCGTACCCATCCAACCGCACTCAGCATGTCTTGGGAAACGTTTTAGAATCTGTTCAATGATAAGTACTTTCCTGAAAGTATTTGTCATATGAAGGAGGTAGAGTTTATTAGTCTGGAGCAGAACAACATGACGGTGTTCCAGTACGAGGCGAAGTTCGCGGAGTTATCCAAGTTTGCACCTCATTTAGTGGAGAATGAGGAACATATGACGCGAATGTTTTTGAGAGGTTTGAAACCCGACATACGTGAATATCTCATTTCTCATAAATTTTCTCTCTATTCAGATGTTGTCAACATGGCTTAATTGTTAGAGCTAGATAACGAGTACGTTCAGCCGAGGGACCACAACCAGGGTCATACCGGTGACAGCAGTCATCAGAACAACTGGTTCTAAGGGAGGAGAACGAGCACCGGTCGTATGCTATAAATGCGAGAAAGAGGGACATATCAGCCCAAACTGCCCACAATAGTTCAATGTATGTTATAATTGTGGAAAGGAAGGACATATCGCTCGAGATTGTACTATAGCAAAACCAAGTCCAATGGGGATGATGACTCAAAAGGCTGTCCCAGAAAAGTCAAAGTCAACGGTTCCTGGAAGAGCGTTTGTCATGACTGTTGAAAATGCGAGGAACCCAAATGAGGTGATCACGGGTAAGCTAATCATAGATTCTTGTGAAGTTTATACCTGTGATAACCCGAGATTTCGAATAATCCAAATTTCACGAATAAATTTTGTTTATATATATTGACTGTTAATATTGTACTGTGTATCTGTGATACGAGTATCAAGAAGTAGTCAATTTGTGTATTGACTGAGAAATTTGAGTAGAGTTGTGCTTAACGGAGAATAGAAACCCTAACCCTAAGTTCGAATAAGGATTAGATTGAAAATATAATTTAAATAATTATACTGATGAGTACGTGTTTGTACTGTATAGAATGTTGATTAATGATTGGTCGGGTATGATACAATATTTATAAACCCTAATAAGGGATTGGAAACTCTAATCTCAAGATTTGAAACCCTAAAGCGTAGTTAGGAACCCTAATCGAAAGTCGAGAAACCCTAATTTTTAATTTGGGAATCCTAAACCCTAATTAGGAAACCCTAATCCTAATTAGTAAGCTCTAAAGTGATTAGTATACTTTAATGTGATTAGTAACCTTTAATATAATTAGGGAACATTAATTATAATTTTGAAAATCTTAATTTTCTATTTTAAAGATCCTAATTTAGAAAATCCTAGAAGTTATAGTTGTAAAACTTTAGGGTTAGAACCTTAGGGTTAAACCCTAAGGGTTTGGTAAATTCCATGTATGACATTAAAATTTCATGTACAAAGTCCAAAGTACCCCTTTACTTAGATATTAAGTTAGAAGATTTGCAAGATCTAGTGAGTTCACTTAAGATTATCCCATGTGCTAGAAATCAGCCCAAATCTTATCCATATCTTGCCAACTTGCACACTTGGATTCATTACATCTATGATATAAGAGATCTAGAGAGAGAAAGTTCATAAAACTTGCTCATTTCCAACTTTGCTCTCACCAACTCTTATTCTCTCTTATACCTCCGAAATTCTAAGGTAGACCAGTCCTAAATACACCCCCTAGATCAACCAATAATAGATTAGAGAGTATAGATCAAGGATTGGAAAGCTAGAAGGTTTAAACCCAAATTGATTTTTTGATCTTGTATGCTAAGAAAATAATTGTGTTTAAGTGTTTATATTTATGTTATATGGTGTTTTTAGTTGATCTATGTTGATCCATCATGGATCCATAGCATCAAAGTGGATAAAAATGCAAGTTTTCAAAATCTGTTCTTGAAAAATTTTTGTGGTCTGACAAGATATGTCAGTGGTCCTAGATTTGTCTATGTTGGTGATAATTGTTGTTTTAATGTTGTTATTGGTAGCTTGTTAGGTTGTCTTTAATCTGCAAGTGGTTGTATAGCCATTAGATGTCTGGATTTGAAGTTATTTAAGGTCAAAACCCATTGACCGACGTTGACCGAATGAAAATCTGGGCATCCCAGAATTTAAAAACAGCTTCTGACAACTTTTTATAAAGTCCGGATCTGTTAGTCGTTTTGGTTTTTGATGTTGTTATTTGGTACATCTTGTAACTGGTTATGTGTACTATAGATCTGGGTCTTTAGATCTCTCATAACCTCAATAGATCGATCGTGAAAGGTGGTCAAAGTAGACCACCCGAGCTGATTTTTACTTTTTTGGAAAAACCTAGAAATATGGGGAACACAATTTCTGACATACTTTGACCATACTGATTTTGTAGATTGAGTTGTTACTTTGTAATTGTTCTTTGGTACCTGGACTATAACTTTGAGCCTTTATATCACATAAACCATGAGCAGAACACAGATTAAAATGATCAAAAAGGTGCCTAGTCGAGTTTCTGGGTTTCTGGAGAAACCCAGATATGGTCTGACAGCTTCTTTGAGAGCCTAGATCGTTATGTTATGTGATGTTATGATCAAGTTGATGGTTTATAGATGTAGTATTACATGCGTACTACGATTTTAAACTTTAAGCTGGCCCAGAAACTATTTTAAACTAAGGATTTAAGTTGGTGAAACAAGGTAGGTTGATAAGCCGGCTGTCAGTGTTCTTGAGCTCAAGAAAAGCAACAGTGACGCTTAGTGTTGCTAAAGCCCTATAGCGACATTTTTTTTTAATTTCTGATATTTCCGAAAAATGATTAAAAATAGAAATAAATTCTAAAAATTACCAAAAATGGTTTTAAAAATTATTTTAAATTATGAAAAATAATTTCTGACTATTTGGAATATTTTTCTTTAATATTTATAATTATTTAAATATTAAAGGTATTTAATTTATTTAATTAGTGTATTAAATAAATTAGAGAAAATGATTTAATTTTATGAAAAATCATTTTAAATAAGAATAATGTGTTAGAAAATATTTTGAATTATAAAATATAATTTTTAATATTTTTAGAGAAGTTTCATTAATAATTTAATATTAATGATATTAGAAATATTTAATTATTATATTAAATAAATGAATTAAAAATGATTTTATTTATTTAAAAATCATTTAAAAATGAGAAAAATGATTTAAAAATATTTTAAGTTATAATTAATGACTTTTAATATTTTGATGATAATTTCATTAATATTTAAATATTAATGGTAATGATTTAAAAATGATTTCAATTATTTTAAAAATCGTTTAAGTAGAATATTGATGATTAAAAATATTGTAAGTTATTAAAAATAACTGTAATATTCTGACAAGTATGTTATTAATATTTTTATATTATTAAATATTAATAATGATAAGATTATTTGATAATTAAATCATTTAAAAATGATTCCGATGTTTGAAAAATTATTATAAATTATAATAATTGCTTGTAAATTATTAAAAGCTTCCGAAAAATATTATAAATGATATTTGACTTATCTAAAATAATATTGAAGCTTAAAGACCAAGTGTAATTGATAATAACTGTGTTAATTATCAGATAGGGTGACCAGATCACCGAGAATTGATCGAAATCCAACCAGACCAAAATAGTTAGACTTGTTATGTATTTATATAGGTTATAAACACTGATGTGGCTAAGTGGTAATGCGCCTAGGGGAAGTTTGACTGTGAATTACAGTGTTATGTGTTATAAAATGATTGTGCTAATTGTTAGACCGATATTATTGGTTGTAGGTCTTACAAACGCAGATAAGTTTATTGTGTAGCTGTAATCAGCGAAAGAGGCAAGTTCCCTAACTCAACCTTGAGTTATATTCATTCAATTATTATAGTGGTTAATTATTGCTAATTATACCATGTCCAGGGATTTATTGTTGATTATTTGCAGTTAGTGCATGTTTAATAATTCAAAATGAATTACTGATTCAAAATATATACATTCGTAGAATAACTATTGTTGGATATACATATCTGTAGAAGCTAGAATTGACAGTACAGATAATTCCTGTTTATTGTCGAATTATGTTGAGAAATGTTTTAGCCAATTATTCTGGTTAGACGAACATTTGTTAGAACTTGATAGGTTCGAGAAGAGAATTAAATTATTATTGACAGATCAATGCCAATTATTTTGGCTAGATCGAGAAGTAAATAGAATTTGAAATCAAAGTATTTTGTTGTAAAATCAAAATCTTGATTATAAGACTGAGAAGAACAACCTTTTATATAAAGGGAATATTTTATCGGTCGAGTATTCGGCCTTTGCGCGCGATTAATTATTATGCATAATATAGGGTATACTAAAGCTGATCACTTTATATACTTGCAGAGGGGTATGATTTAATCTTTATGGTTATCTGATACACCTGGGTATATCAAAGTTTAACTTTGATAGTTACTCGAGAAGAGAAGTTCAAGATCCAATGGATCGCTCAGCATAAATCTGGAAAACATTCCACTTTGCTATTTTGTAGAATTAATTCTTGATTATTCATTTGAATATCGTAGAAAACCTTGAAAGCATTGTACTCTTTCATTATCGAATTATTGTTGCGTAGAATGTGAGAAGGTTTGATATTGATTTTTATATCTTTATTGTATCTCTTAACTTGCGGAGCAAACTTGTTGCTCACACTTGCTATAAATAAAACTTTTCAACTAGGGACGAAGTTGCAGAAGGTGTTGCGAAGAAGAACAAAGGAAAAGGAATAGTTATGAATTAGTTATGATGAACAATATTATTATTATATTATATTATATTGTAAACCCTTTTTGTATATCTAAAGGGGTATGTCTGTAATGTTAAGGTTAGTTGACCTGGGACTTATGTATTAACAATCTATGTTAATGAGTTATGTATTCCTATTCATATTAAAATGGGTAGTTAGATGGTATTATAATGTGGATCGTGAACACCAAATTCGGGGGTCAGGTAACCTGGATTTGGGGGTGTCACAGGTTGGTATCAAAGCAGTAGGTTATAAACCTTAAGTGGGGTGGGGAAAAACCCTAGTTTTATAACCTTGAGCGAGATAGAGAATACTCATTTGGAGTACTAAGTGAGGGATTGCAGAAGCGTATCGATAGTGAGATAAGTGGACACATATTGTGAAGAGTGTGTACTAGTGAAGTACTAATCAAGTTGTTTAAATTGATTGTAGGATGTCAGGAGAAGATAAGATGAGTACGGAGATGCCAGCGGCTGTCGCACCAGTGCCAGTAGCCGAGGTGCCAGCGCAGAGCGAGGCAGTGGAAGAAGTGGAGAAAGATGAACCAATGATCAATCTCGGGAGTGATCATGATGATTATCCCGAGATGTATCTAAGTGGTGATGAGGAGGCGGAGTCTGAAGAAGCTAAGGTGGAGTTGAAGAATAAGATCAAAGTTGGAGAACAAGATCAGCTAACTGTAGAAGCCCAGGAACTCCGGAGTAAGGTATTTCTCTTGGAGGAGTTATGGAAGACAGAACGGGCGTTACACGAAATGACTGAAGAACGAAATGAGCTGAAGGCGCAAGTGGAGAGGATGAAGATTGAAGGTGGTGGATCATTTGAAGGAACCATCAAGAAAGACAAGAAGAAGAGAAAGAGGGCCAACAACAATGATAACTCTAAAAATTCAAACCCGAAGAAGAGGCATGCTTACAGCAAGTGCGGAAAGACTCACGCGGGAGAATGCATGATGTAGAATAACGTCTGCTTCAATTGTAAGCAGGAACGACATATTTCTTTGCATTGTCCTAAGACGAATATGAAGAAGTGTTTCTCATGTAGAAGAATGGGTCACGAATTTAACAAGTGTCCCAACAAGAAGAAGACTGGTGAAGGAAGTGGTCGGTAGACAACTTAGATATATGTAATAGTATCTTTTGGTAGAAGCTTATGATAGTAAGTGCTATAATATCAAGAATGATGTTTAAGCATATGTAAATATATGTTTAAATGAATGAAATCTTTATTTTCTATATGAAGATAAGATTAAGATTAAGTTGTGTGTTCTTAAAACTCATACTTATAGTAAGCTCAAGACTTATGATTATATGAAATATTTTGAACCCCTCAGCGAATGGACACCAAAGGTCTGACTAGGATAAGTCCATACACTCATATAATTATGGCAAGTTACTGAACTCCTAAGTGTGGTAAGTTTGATGAACGGGGATTAGATATGTGAATTTGGTAAATGACAACTTTTTGTGTAAAGTAAGAGAATTGTAGCTTCCTATGTAAAGTTGAGTATGTTAATCCTAGAATTATTTTAAAAAAAGGGATAGTAATATATGTTAAGTACTATATGTACTATGTGCTATTTGAATAAATATGCGATTACATGAGAACTATGTGTTGAATTCTTATTGTGTTAAGAATTTGTATGGAGAAAGAAAATTAATATAAGATTTTTATCAGATCATGCCGCCTTGACGACAGAATCGAAACCAACGAGAAGAGCAGTCGGTGAATAACGAAGGAGGTCAAGCTGACCCAATGCAAAACTTTTCAAATATGATAGCCGAAGCTATGGAGAATAGAGCTTCTTCTGTAAGAGGAAGAACGAGGAATCATCCAGCTGAAAGATTGGCTAACTTCAAGGACTTTAAGGCGATAGGACCTCCTGAATTCAAGGGAACCACAGATCCGATTGAAGCCCAAACTTGGGTAAAGGAGATGGAGAAAGCGTTCGTTATTGCGCGAGTAGCAGAAGAGCAAAAGACGGCTTTTGAAACATACTTAATGAAGGGAGAAGCTAACTACTGGTGGGAGACTAATCAGGTAAGAGCTGGTACAACGGTGGTAGTGTGGATAAGATTTAAGGAGTTGTTCTTTGAGAATTACTTCTCACCAAGTATGCAAGCTCGGATGGAAGTTAAGTTCTTAGAACTTAAGTAGGAGAGCATGTCGGTATCGAAGTATGCTGCCAAATTCAACGAGTTAGCAAGATTTGCACCTCATCAGGTGGACACAGAAGCAAGAAAAACGAGAAGATTTGAGAATGGATTGAAGCTGGGGATATTCAATAAGGTAGCGGTATTGCAGATCAACATATTCGCGGCTTTGTTGGAGAAAGCGTTAATTTCTGAAGGAGGAAACGAGGATGCATCTCGATTTCATCAGGAAAAGAAGAAGAAGACCAATGATGGTGGAAGCAGTGGTGGTAGTAATCAAAATAAGAGGAAGTGGAGTGAGAATACCCAATCGGGTAGCAAGACTGAAGAGAATAGGAAAGGAAGGGAACCATGCGCGACCTGCAGAAAGAACCATTCTGGAGTCTGTTTAAAGAAGAAAGGAGTTTGTTACAACTGCGGGCAAGAGGGGCACATGTCACCCAATTGTCCCAGCCCGAAGAAAATTCAAGGTTGTTTTGCCTGTGGATCAACTGATCATATAGTACGGAACTGTCTGAAAAGGAATGCGGAGAAGGAAAGTGTCAATAACGGACCCGATGGTGGAACCTTGCGATTCGAGGACCTGCACAACCAGGAAGACCAACGGCCCGTACTTTCAATATGACAACGCAAGATGTAGTGACTACTCAGGAGGTGGCAGGTAACGATTTCGTTTAGAAATTTAATTACGCGAGTAATCTTTGTTAGTTATTGCTGTGAATTGTTTTCTTTTATAGATTCAAGTCACAGGTTAGAATTTAAAATACAAATTAATATTGTGTTCTTAAAAATGAATTGATGATACAACTTTAAAAGATTGTAGAGAATAAGAAAGCAGTGATTCCGAGGACGGAATCCTTTTAAGGAGGGGTGAATGTGATAACCCGAGATTTTGAATAATCCAAATTTCACGAATATTTTTTTTATATATATTGACTGTTAATATTGTACTATGTATCTGTGATACGAATATCGAGAAGTAGTTAATTTGTGTATTGACTGAAAAATTAGAGTAGAGTTGTGCTTAACGAAGAATAGAAACCCTAACCCTAAGTCCGGATAGGGATTCAATTAAAAATATAATTTAAATAATTATATTGATGAGTACGTGTTTGTACTATATAGAATGTTGATCAATGATTGGTCGGGTATGGTACAATATTTATAAACCCTAATAAGGGATTGGAAACTCTAATCTCAAGATTTGAAACCCTAACGCGTAGTTAGGAACCCTAATCGAAAGCCAGGAAATCCTAATTTTTAATTTGGGAATCCTAAACCCTAATTAGGAAACCCTAATCCTAATTAGTAAGCTCTAAAGTGATTAGTATACTTTAATGTGATTAGTAACCTTTAATATAATTAGGGAACACTAATTATAATTTTGAAAATCTTAATTTTCTATTTTAAAGATTCTAATTTAGAAAATCCTAGAAGCTAGTTGTAAAACTTTAGGGTTAGAACCTTAGGGTTAAACCCTAAGAGTCAAACTCTAAGGGTTTGGTAAATTTCATGTATGCCATTAAAATTTCATGTACAAAGTCCAAAGTACCCCTTTACTTAGATATTAAGTTAGAAGATTTGCAAGATCTAGTGAGTCATCACTTAAGATTATCACATGTGCTAGAAATCAGCCCAAATCTTATCCATATCTTGCCAACTTGCACACTTGGATTCATTACATCTATGATATAAGAGATCTAGAGAGAGAAAGTTCATAAAACTTGCTCATTTATAACTTTGCTCTCACCAACTCTTATTCTCTCTCATACCTCCGAAATTCTAAGGTAGGCCAGTCCTAAATATAGCCCCTAGATCAACCAATAACAGATTAGAGAGTATAGATCAAGGATTGGAAAGCTAGAAGGTATAAACCCAAATTAATTTTTTGATCTTGTATGCTAAGAAAATAATTGTGTTTAAGTGTTTATATTTATGTTATATGGTGTTTTTAGTTGATCTATGTTGATCCATCATGGATCCATAACATCAAAGTGGGTAAAAATGTAAGTTTTCAAAATCTGTTCTTGAGAAATTTTTGTGGTCTGACAAGATATGTCAGTGGTCCTAGATTTGTCTATGTTGGTGATAATTGTTGTTTTAATGTTGTTATTGGTAGCTTGTTAGGTTGTCTTTAATCTGCAAATGGTTGTATAGCCATTAGATGTCTGGATTCGAAGTTATTTAAGGTCAAAACCCATTGACCGATGTTGACCGGATGAAAATCTGGGCAGCCCAGAATTTAAAAACAGCTGCTGACAACTTTTTATAAGGTCCGGATCTGTCAGTCGTTTTGGTTTTTGATGTTTTTATTTGGTACATCTTGTAGCTGGTTATGTGTACTATAGATCTGGGTCTTTAGATCTCTCATAACCTCAATAGATCGATCGTGAAAGGTGGTTAAAGTAGACCACTCGAGCTGATTTTTACTTTTTTGGAAAAACCTAGAAATCTGGGGAACGCAATTTCTGACATACTTTGACCATACTGATTTTGTAGATTGAGTTGTTACTTTGTAATTGTTCTTTGGTACCTGGACTTTAACTTTGAGCCTTTATATCACATAAACCATGAGCAGAACATAGATTAAAATGATCAAAAAGGTGCCTAGTCGAGTTTCTGGAGAAACCCAGATATGGTCTGACAGCTTCTTTGAGAGCCTAGATCGTTATGTTATGTGGTGTTATGACCAAGTTGATGGTTTATAGATGTAGTATTACATGTGTACTACGATTCTGAACTTTAAGGCTGCCAAGAAACGATTTTAAACTAAGGATTTAAGTTGGTCAAACAAGGAAGATTGATAAGCTGGCTGTTAGTGTTCTTGAGCTCAAGAACACCAACAGCGACACTTTGTGTCGATAAGGCTTATAACGACAGTTTTTATTTTTTTTAAATTCTGATATATCCGAAAAATGATTAAAAATAGAAATAAATTCTAAAAATTACCAAAAATGGTTTTAAAAATTATTTTAAATTATAAAAAATAATTTCTAACTATTTGGAATATTTTTCTTTAATATTTATAATTATTTAAATATTAAAGGTATTTAATTTATTTAATTAGCGTATTAAATAAATTAGAGAAAATGATTTAATTTATGAAAAATCATTTTAAATAAGAATAATGTGTTAGAAAATATTTTGAATTATAAAATATAATTTTTAATATTTTTAGAGAAGTTTCATTAATAATTTAATATTAATGATATTAGAAATATTTAATTATTATATTAAATAAATGAATTAAAAATGATTTTATTTATTTAAAAATCATTTAAAAATGAGAAAAATGATTTAAAAATATTTTAAGTTATAATTAATGACTTTTAATATTTTGATGATAATTTCATTAATATTTAAATATTAATGGTAATGATTTAAAAATGATTTCAATTATTTTAAAAATCATTTAAGTAGAATATTGATGATTAAAAATATTGTAAGTTATTAAAAAACTGTAATATTCTGACAAGTATGTTATTAATATTTTTATTTTATTAAATATTAATAATGATAAGATTATTTGATAATTAAATCATTTAAAAATAATTCCGATGTTTGAAATATTATTATAAATTATAATAATTGCTTGTAAATTATTAAAAGCTTCCGAAAAATATTATAAATGATATTTGACTTATCTAAAATAATATTGAAGCTTAGAGACCAAGTGTAATTGACAATAACTGTGTTAATTATCGGATAGGGTGACCAGATCACCGAGAATGGATCGAAATCCAACTAGACTAAAATAGTTAGACTTGTTATGTGTTTATATAGGTTATAAACACTGATGTAGGTATGTGGTAATGTGCCTAGGGGAAGTTTGACTGTGAATTACAGTGTTATGTGTTATAAAATGATTGTGCTAATTGTTAAACCGATATTATTGGTTATAGGTCTTACAAACGCAGATAAGTTTATTGTGTAGCTGTAATCAGCAAAAGAGGCAAGTTCTCTAACTCAACCTTGAGTTATATTCATTCAATTATTATAGTGGTTAATTATTACTAATTATACCATGTCCATGGATTTATTGTTGATTGTTCGCAGTTAGTGCATGTTTAATAATTCAAAATGAATTACTGATTCAGAATATATACATTCATAGAATAACTGTTGTTGGATATACATATCCATAGAAGCCAGAATTAACAGTACAGATAATTCCTGTTTATTGTCGAATTATGTTGAGAAATGTTTTAGCCAATTATTCTGGTTAGACGAACATTTGTTAGAACTTGATAGGTTCGAGAAGAAAATTAAATTATTATTGACAGATCGATGCCAATTATTTCGGCTAGATCGAGAAGTAAATAGAATTTGAAATCACAGTATTTTGTTGTAAAATCAAAATCTTAATTATAAGACTGAGAAGAGCAACCTTTTATATAAAAGGAATATTTTATCGGTCGAGTATTCGGCCTTTGCGCGCGATTAAGTATTATGCATAATATAGTGTATACTAAAGCTGATCACTTTATATACTTGCAGAGGGGTATGATTTGATCTTTATGGTTATCAGATACACCTGGGTATATCAAAGTTTAACTTTGATAGTTACTCGAGAAGAGAAGTTCAAGATCCAATGGATCGCTCAACATAAATCTGGAAAACATTCCACTTTGCTATTTCGTAGAATTAATTCTTAATTATTCATTTGAATATCGTAGAAAACCTTGAAAGCGTTGTACTCTTTCATTATCGAATTATTGTTGCGTAAAATGTGAGAAGGTTTGATATTGATTTCTATATCTTTATTGTATCTCTTAACTTGCGGAGCAAACTTGTTGCTTACCCTTGCTATAAATAAAACTTTTCAGCTAGGGACGAAGTTGCAGAAGGTGCTGCGAAGAAGAACAAAGGAAAAGGAATAGTTATGAATTAGTTATGATGAACAATATTATTATTATGTTATATTGTATTGTAAACCCTTTTTGTATATCTAAAGGGGTATGTCTGTAATGTTAAGGTTAGTTGACCTGGGACTTATGTATTAACAATCTATGTTAATGAGATATGTATTCCTATTTATATTAAAATGGGTAGTTAGATGGTATTATATTGTGGATCGTGAACACCAAATTCGGGGGTCAGGTAACCTGGATTTGGGGGTGTCACAATATCTTACTAGATACCGGTGCTACCAATTCATTTATCTCTCCTGCTTGTGCTCATTGTTTAAACTTAACTCCGGAGAAATTAGACTTTGACCTATCTGTGGAGACTCCGTTAGGAGACACTTTTATTACATCCACTGTTTATAAATCTTGTTTAATCCAAGTTGGCACCATCACATTACCTATTGACCTTATCTCTTTAAAGATATTTGCTTTTGATGTGATTTTAGGGATTGATTGGTTAATTACTCATCATGCCAAAATTGATTGTTTTCGTAAGGTTGTTAGTTTTCATATTCCTAACCAACTTGTTGTACGAATTCAAGCAACTAAACCACTAAAATCAATCACTGTCATATCAAGTCATAAAGCTATTCGTTTATTAAAAAACGAATATCAACCTTTCTTAGCCCATGTTATGGATTTGAATAAGGACACGTCAGATTTGAATAATATTCCTGTTGTTAGTAAATTTCCTGACGTATTTTCTGAAGAACTTCCCGGTCTACCCCCATAACATGAAGTTAAATTCTTTATTGATCTTGAACCTGGTACAAAGCCCATTTCTAAAACCCCATATCGAATGGATCCCATTGAACTTCAGGAGTTAAAGGTCCAACTACAGGGGTTATATTACATCGGTCCAACTACATCGGTTTCATTCGTCCTAGTACATCTCCTTGGGGTGCTCCTATTTTATTTGTAAAAAAGAAAGACAGGAGTATGCGACTTGTATTGACTACCGAGAATTAAACCATGTCACCATCAAGAATAGGTATCCGCTACCTCGCATTGATAACCCGTTTGACCAGTTACAAGGAGTACAATTCTTTTCAAAGATCGATCTTGGTTTCAGATATCATCAGCTGAAGATTAGAACTGAGGATATTCTAAAGACTGCCTTCAAAACTTGGTATGGGCATTATGAGTTCTTAGTCATGTCTTTTGGATTGACTAATGCTCCTGCGACTTTCATGGATATGATGAACCGAGTATTTAAGGAATATTTGGATCAGTTCGTTGTTGTCTTTATTGATTACATCCTCATATATTCCAAAAGTCGTGAAGATCATGAGCACCATTTGAAGCTGGTACTCCAAAGGCTTCGTGAAAACAAGCTTTATGCCAAGTTAAAGAAATGCGAGTTTTGGCTTAAGGATGTAGCATTCCTTGGGCACGTGGTGTTAAAACATGGAGTATCTGTTGACCTGGCGAAGATTGAAGCAATACAAAGTTGGGAGCAACCGAAGACGGTGACCGAAGTTCGTAACTTTCTGGGCTTAGCTAGTTATTATCGGAGATTCGTGGAAGAATTTTCTCGAATTGCTACTCCATTAACTCAGTTAACTTGGAAGGATACAAAATTCATACGGAGAGAGGAATACGAAAAGAGTTTTCAAGAGCTCAAGATGAGACTCATTTCGGTACCTGTTCTGACAATACCATCTGGTTCAGATGGATTTGTTATGTACATCGATGCTTCAGGCAAAGGGTTAGGATGTGTTCTCATGCAGCATGGGAAAGTCATAGCCTATGCCTCGCGACAACTTAAAGAATATGAGAGGAATTATCCTACTCATGATCTAGAGTTGGCAGCAGTCATTTTTGCGCTAAAGATTTGGAGGCACTATCTATATGGGGAAAAAATGGAGATATATTCAGACCATAAAAGCCTCAAATATTTCTTCACCCAAAAGGAACTCAACATGCGGCAACAACGTTGGCTCGGGCTGTTTAAAGATTACGACCACACCATTCAATACCATCCTGGAAAAGCGATCGTGGTAGCTGACGCATTGAGTAGAAGATCATACGCGGGAACAAGTGCGATGTTGTCAACACAAAGGCCCATTTTGTGTGATTTACAAAAGATGAAGATAGAATTCAAGACTCCGGGGACCCATGTAATGATGTCAAGTATACACATAGAACCGACTTTAATCGAAAAAGTTAAAGTTGCTCAAGCCATAGACCCGGAGCTGATGCGTATGAAGAAGAAAGTACAAGAAGGTGCTATTCCAGAAGCAAGAATCGATGAAGAAGGAATACTTTGAGTCCACTCCAGACTTTGTGTTCCTAATGACTCTGATTTGAAATACAAGATCATGATGGAGCCACACAATACACCATTTACAATCCATCCTGGAAGTACCAAAATGTATCGTGATCTTCGACATACATTTTGGTGGAACAATATGAAGAGATAGATTGCAAAGTTTATCTCGAGGTGTTTAACTTGTCGACATGTAAATGCGGAGCATCAAGTGCCTAAGGGTCCATTACAACCACTTGAGATTCCAAAATGGAAGTGGGAACACAATACCATGGATTTCATTAAGGGTCTTCCCACGGTTTCTCAAGGCATAAATGCTATTTGGGTTATTATTGATAGATTAACAAAGTCTGCTCATTTCTTGCCGATACGGGAGACTTATTCCGTTGAACGTCTTACTCGTATGTATGTAAATGAGATTATGAGATTGCATGGCATGCCAGTATCCATAGTTTCGAATCGTGACCCAAGATTCACTTAACAATTTTGGGTTAGCTTGCAACAAGCTTTGAGAACGGATTTACGATTCAGTTTGGTATACCATCCTAAAACGGACGGACAATCAGAGAGGACTATTCAAACTCTTGAAGATCTATTAAGACTCTGTGTCCTAGACTTCAAAAGGAGTTGGATATGTATTTACCATTGGTGGAATTCTCCTACAACAATAGTTATCAGGCAAGTATAGGTGTGGCTCCATTCGAAGCATTATATGGACGAAAGTGTCGCTCTCCAGTATGATGGGATGAGGTGGGTAAAGAAACATTGTTGGGATCAGAGTTGGTACGTATTACTATAGAAAAGATACAAATGATTCGACAATGTGTATAAACGACACAAAATCAAAAAAAGAGTTATGCAGATCTTCATCAAAAGGACATGGAATTTAGTGTTGGGGATCATGTATTGTTGCGAGTTGCCCCATGGAAGGGAGTTACAAGATTTGGGAAGAGATAAAAGCTCAATCCACGATTTATTGGTCCATTTCAGATTCTTGACCGAGTAGGAAATGTGGCCTATAGACTCGCGTTACCTCCAAGCATGTTTCGTGTTCATAATGTTTTTCATATATCCGTACTTCGTAAATATTTGAAAGACCTGAACCACTTTATTGAGTTAGAACCGGATGAAATAGCTGAAGACTTAACGTATGAAGAGGTACCTGTCACGATCTTGGATAGAAAGGAGCATGTCCTACACATAAAGGTCATACCACAAGTCAAAGTTTTGTGGAGGAATTATGCTATAGAGGAAATGACCTAGGAGTTGGAAATGGAAATGAAAGCGAGATATCCTCACCTTTTCGAAACACTAGGTACATATATCAATTTCGAGGACGAAATTTCATAAAGAGGGGAGTTTGTAAGACCCCAACTTATTATAAATGAAATTTAATTTCCTCTATTTATTATTTTGAAATAGTAAGGGTTGATTTGATTAATGTGGTTAGTTATGGGTAAAATGCGCAAATATTTCAGATAAACAAGTGGTTATAAAATATTTGTCAGAGAATATTCGTTTGGTCGTGGAATATTCTTACTGTCGGGGAATATTTGTACGACGGCGCAGCCTTGTGTGGGGCACATAACAGAAAGCGATTGGATGAAGAAAACGACAAATATAAGTTGTTTATAAATAATGGTGTAGTTGTTACCGTTAATACTGTTAAAATACTCGGTGGTTAAAACACAGTAGCACACGGTATTGCACCAATTATTGATTCTTACGTAAGAAGGTACTACTCAATAATTGTTACAGTAATTACTGTTCAATATTTTATTTTATTGATTCAATAATTGCTACGTTGATATTTATATTATTGTTGTTTCAATAATTGTCACTACACAATATTTTCCATTATCGGAGCAATAATTCATATTATTTGAATAATGTTATTAGATAGCATTATTGGCAATGTCTAGAAAGTTCTGTCTAAGGAGAGGTTTGGTCACCTAATTGCGCGCCAGTAAGGAGAAATCCTTATTGGAAAGTCCCCTCTTTCTTGGGAACGGCCTGGTTGCCAGTATTGTGATTCTGTAATATTATTTGTGAATAATTAATTATTAATTTATATGATAAGGAAAATATTCATTTTATGTGGATATAGATCGAGAAAATTTTAAAGTGACAATTTTTAAAAAATTGATATTTTATCTTTTTTGATAAAATAATTCATTTAAATATATTATAATTATATAATAATGGTGATATTTTTACAACGAATGTATGATATATGATTAAATGAGGAGGAAGAGTATTTTTGTTACTAAAAATATTTAAAACATGTTAAACATGTTTGTGGGCCCATTTCTTGACTGATATTTGATTATAGCTTGTAAAATCGCTCGTTTGTGGATTTCGGTCAACTTCTACTTGGAATTTGGAAAAACTTAAACTTACAAAGTTGTAGAGAATTGAATTTCCTATGGAATGGATATATGATTCAAATTTTTCTGATAAAAGGCTATTTTTTATTAGCTATTGAAGTTCTGAAATAATTGATTTTTGAAGTTTTAATTATTTTTAATAACAAAAATGTTTTTTTGATTTTATCATTATTGTGTGGCTGAATTCAGTTCTTCAAAAGTTGGAGTAAGAAATTTTAAAAATAATAATATTTTATTAAATTTTCTGCTTTGGTGTTCTAAGCAGTTTTCTATAAATAGGGTGCTTAGGTTAGAATTGAAAATCACACCAAAAACTGAAGTTTTCTCTCTCTTTCTGAAACAACCCGGGTCAAATCCCGAGTCCAGAACAAATCTTGGGTCAAATCCCAAGTCCGAATCGAATCAAATCCATCCAAATAAGGTCTTAAACCACTGGCCCAATAGTATCTTCTTGGGTCATCTAGCCCACCACAGGCTCCCAAAAGGTCATGACTTGAAGGTACTATTAGTAGTAACTTTATTCCTTATATGCAGACAAATTTTCCCCTTATCTTTCGATGTGGGACTGGGGTGTTACAAACTCCCCCACTTAAATTTCTGACGTCTCCGTCAGAACCGATCACACACACGGCCCAAAGATCTTTGTCTCTCTAGCCATTGTGGGATAATACCGGCTGGCTTCGTGTCCCCACCTCCGGCAACCCGATCGGATGACCCGACCCGAACTTTCGAGAGTCGGCTTTGATACCATATGAAACAACCCGGGTCAAATCCCGAGTCCAGAACAAATCTTGGGTCAAATCCCAAGTCCGAATCGAATCAAATCCATCCAAATAAGGTCTCAAACCACTGGCCCAATAGTATCTTCTTGGGTCATCTAGCCCACCACAGGCTCCCAAAAGGTCATGACTTGAAGGTACTATTAGTAGTAACTTTATTCCTTATATGCAGACAAATTTTCCCCTTATCTTTCGATGTGGGACTGGGGTGTTACACTTTCTCTCTCTATATTATCGAGCGTATTCTTGTGAGTATTTTGATACTTTGAGTGTTGCTATACGGTGCAATTTCTTTCAGCGTTATATCTGATATTTCAGCCAGAAGTACTATTCTTTCGAGGTAAGGGATGCTATTTTTTTATAAATGATATTATTTCTTTCAATATCATTATGCCAAAATATTGGTAAGATTTTTCTTGTAAAATTCTTGTCTTTTATTATCGGGGTTACTATTCACGTATACGATACTATTCACGAATATGACAGTATTCACAAAAAAATTAATTTTTTTTTGTCCAAAATATCTATTATGAATACTAGCTTTGATTGTATCCATGTTTTGATCATTCTTGAATTTTACTTCACTATGGTTAGTTATGAAGTATTTTTGAACTTGGACTTTTAAAGTACGAATCCTTATTATTTGTTCTTTTGTTTCACTGAATTCATTTTCTTTAAAATATTTTTCATCATCCTCAGTCCTAAATAAAGATATTACTGAATATCTTTGGCCTGTAGTGCAAAGATGGCTGATTTTCTTATAAATATCTTTGGCCGTAGTGCAAAGATGTATAGGTGTTGAGATGAACAATACCAACTGATGAATATCTTTGGCCTGTAGTGCAAAGATGAATATTTGATTTATGATGTATATTGATTGATGTTACAGGGATAAATTATTTATGATGGACTTTTAAATTTATAGATAATAGTAGATTTCATTCTCTACGTAACTCTTCTATAAATTATTATTTTCGCTGCGAATATTGATTTAAAACTTGTTATCAATTGTATTCTATCAGATTTTTCCCTGTTGAGGACTAACGATAATTTTTTCTATATTATCTTAGTCATAATATTCTTTACTGGGCTAGTTGAGCTCACCCTTTTCATTTTTGTTCCATTTTTCTTCTAAGGAGGCGAGAATGTAGCGAGTACTAGTCGGGGAATAGAATGATGGTTCTAAAAGTTGTCTTAGTAGTCCTCACTATTTAGTAAAATAGTGTATCGATAATTTTAATGAGGACTTATTTGAGTGTGGATATTGTCTAGATAACAATATTTGTATTTAAACTTACAGTTTATGTGTTGTCATATTTCGCATGACAATTGTATTAATAAAGTTGTAGTTGTTTCTGTACCATGTATTTTGGTGACTCAGAATGGGTGTTGTATACCTATTTTGGGGGCGTCACATCAGTTTTGTTTTATTACTTATATATATGTCGACGTCGGGATTTTTACTGTCCCTTTTCTGTTCTTGTCTTTTGGTGTTCTCATGTTAGGTGAGATTTGTTTGAAAAAATAAGTTGTGAAAAGGTCCGACATGTATATGTCGACGATTGGACTGTAAGAGTCGCCAGTTGGTATTTTTAAATGGTTGCACCAACTCAACCGAGAAAAGGTTTGCACATTGACCACGTGATGTAACACTGCTTAAACTGGTCTGTGAAACAAAGATTCGTTAGGGTCCGGAGACTTGCTTATACGGAGGGAAGGTGTTAGGCACCCTCCGACATCTGTGTTACCACGGTGGCCGCCACTTTTCAATTAAAGTATTGTATGAATGTGTGTGTATGGGTCAATGTTCAATTATTTGGAAGTAGTGCTATGCCTCGTTCTCACCTATATACAAAGGGTTTGAATTTGTGTAAAAATTCAGTTTTAACAAGATATAACAGTGATTCTTTGTAAAAGAGATTTTTTAAACCCTTATGCTCAATAGTAATTGAGGCCTTTGATACTTCCATTTTATTAAGTGTTCGACTTAATTACTTTTCATTTCGAGATGCGAGGCATCTTCGAGAAAATACGATATATTGCGGTCCTGAACTCCTTGTGGGCATGAGAGCCATCTAAGGAAATTCAGACAACGTGAATAATGTACAAGTTGTTTACAGTCGAAAATGTCCATCACGGGAACCGAATCTAGATTCAGGAGATTGAATATGTGATCACATGATTCCTAGGCTCACATGATGTAGCAGTTTATATGAAAGCTATAAGGAGTTATATATATAAGCTGTAAATATATATATATACAGACTGTCAACCTCCATAAAGCGAACTTCATGGGGGACTGGAAATATAAATATATAAAAGCAGTAAATATATATATATTGACAAGATCAACCACCACGAAGCACCTCCATGGGGGATAAAAAATGTAAATAAAGCAATAAATACGATCAACCACCACGAGGTAAACTCCAGGCGGGACGAAATATAAATAAAACAGTAAAAATGATCAACCTCTACAAAGTAAACTCCAAGCAGGATGAAATATATATATATATATATTTATATTTCATCCCGCCTGGAGTTTATATCCAGGCTCAATCAAACAGAGTTTGATGGGTATAATATATATATATATATATATATATATATATATATATATATATATGTGTGTGTGTGTGTGTGTGTGTGTGTATGTGTGTGTGTGTATAAAAGCAATAAATGCTCCGGATATAAATTCAGGCTCATCGAACAGAGTTCGACCACAGTATATATATATATATATATATATATATATATATATATATATATATATATATATATATATATATATATATATAAAACCAATAAACGCTCCGGACGTGAGTCCAGGCTCAATCGAGGCATAACTTGATAATGTTAGTCCATATATATATATATATATACAAAAATGAAATAAAAAGCCACGGACCGAAGTTCGAGCATACACACACAACACGACTCTTAACGTGAAAAATAGTGTGTGCAAAATGTGGATAAAAGGCTTTGAAAGGTGTAAGAAGGCTTACAGTGGACTGCTAAAGAAAGACTTCTATAGCTTTAAATGGATGAACACTCGTTCCCACCGGTAAAAATATAGCAATATCTGAGCTCACAAGTATTTTAAATGAGAAAAAACTCAGTTTATAGTGTGTATAGAGCAAATTAGACAAGG
The DNA here is from genome assembly GCA_020205505.1 of Panax japonicus. Lineage (NCBI taxonomy): Eukaryota > Viridiplantae > Streptophyta > Magnoliopsida > Apiales > Araliaceae > Panax > Panax japonicus. The sequence continues at coordinate 19,188,327 of CM035112.1, read as the reverse complement.
TTTCCTCACCGTTTTTTCTTATAAAATGGCCACCCCAAGCCCTCTATTTATAGAGGGGGGAGCCCCAGGTATATCTGTGGCTGCCCGGGGTGCCCTGGGAAATATGGGTCCTGCCGTCTCGAAGTACGTGCACTCGGACAACGCGTTATTCGCTCGAACCTTCATAACTTTCAATCTGAGAGTCCGATGGAAGCGTGCCATACCATTACAGAAAGCTCTTTTCGAGAGCTATGAATTGACATATGATTTGCCCATTTTTAATTCCCAAAAGATGGGTCCATAACCGAAATGGCATTTCCAGGTTTCCGTCAAGTAGTCCGTTGAGCTGTTTTGCATAATTTGCGCTTGGAAGTCAAGAAATGATTCTTGTGGGACTTTTTTTTGAAGTAATTTGAGTTGAAATGATTTTATTTGATTTGAGTTTAAGTTGAGTTAACAAAATGACCATTTTGCCCCACTCGAGGTTATCTCTAGTTTTAGCAGTCTTTTCTCTGGGTTATCTCTGAGGTTGGCCTGCTGTTGACTCTGACTGTCCTCAGGGTTATCTCTGAGATTGGCTTGACCTCCTGGGGTTATCTCCAAGCTTTGAACTTAATCCCTTGGGGTTATCTCCGGGGTTGGAAAATCGATCTCCCAGTGCTATCTTTGGGGTTGGAACTGATGTTGTGGTCCTCGAGGGTTATCTCTGGAGTGTTAAAAGACGCTTTTGTCCTCCTGCATAGTTAGTAGCAGGAAAACAAAATTTCAAGTGTCTACAATATATATATATATATATATATAATATAATATATTATATTTTATTGTTTGTATAGTACTGCATAGTAAAATTAAATTTTTTCTTTTGAATTCCCGTGAACCTTGACCGTGAACTCCTACTATGCGTCCGTGATTTTATTTTCAAAATAGTATCCTGCCATTCTCCTATAAATAGGATGCTTAGTTTAGAAATGAAAATCACACCAGAATTAAAGAATTCTTCTTCTATAATATTGAGCGTATTTCTTTTGAGTTTAAGGAAGCTTTGAGTGTAGAAAATAGTATAAGTTTTTTTCAAGAATATCCCCGCCATACCAGTCGGAAATACTCTCTTTTTAAGGTAAGAGATATTATTTTTGTTTAATATTCGTAAGAAATAATATTTTCTTCAATACTCTGTAGTATGTAAGTAATATTATTTAATTTTATATTCCTAATTCTACACTTATGTTAATAAGTATTGATTCTATACTCCTTGAAATTAGTAGAATATCCTTAAAATTTGTGTTTTATCTTGTATCTTTTCACGAAAATATTCTTCTAAATATTCTTGTTAAATTTTAATCTTTTTATACCGGGATACTATTCACGGGGTACTATTCACAAAGTACTATTTATGGGGTACTATTCACCCAGGGCACTATTCACGACAATAATTGATTTCTTTTAAGTTCAAATTATTTTTGATACATGAATATTATTCTTGAATTTTACTCCACAAAGCAGTTATCATGTTGACAATTTGGATATTCTTGAACTCTAGATAAATTGAATTATAAATTTTTAAAATTTATCCTTGCTCATACTTAATTGTATTCTTATATATTTGTCATCATCCTCATGCTTATATTGTGATGGAAGTCATTTTGGCCCGTAGTGCATAGATAGACTGTTGATTGGTATGATTATGACCAAGAATTATGTATCGGTATAATCATGACCTGTAATATTATAAATGATGTGGTAAAAGTCCTCATTGGCCTGTAGTGCATTGATGGACAGTTGTTGGCATGATTATGACCATTGGTGATAATAACGAATGTCCTTCGCCCATAGTGCATGGATAATTTGTGGTTGTGATACTAACGAATATCCTTGGCCCGTAGTGCATGGATAATTTGATGATGTGAATTATTTATTGAGCTATGTTACAACGATAAAATATTGATGATGAACATTTAAATCATAGAAGATAATAGATATCATGCTCTACTTGACTCTTCTAATGGATTATTTGTTTCGCTGCAGTTAAACTTGTTGTCTATTGTATTCTATCAGTTTAACACTGTTAAAGGCTAACGATAATTTATTCTACATTATCTTAGTCATAATATTCTTTACTGGGCTAGTTGAGCTCACCCTTTGCTTTCATTGTTCTCTTCAGGAAATGAGAATATAGCTGGGATTAGTCGGGGAATGGAGTGATGGTCCAAGATGGTAACTATAGTAGTCCTCAATATTCTATTAAATATTGTGATAATAAATATAATCAGGACTCCATTTGAGTTTGAATATTGTCTACGAGATAATATTCGTGTTAAAACTCTCATCTACGTTTTCTCGTTTTGTATAAACAAAGTTTGTATTTAAATTCTGCACCATATATTTGGCGACTCAGAATGGGTTGTGTATACCTATTTTGGGGGCGTCACAGTTGGTATCAAAGCTTAGGGATATGATCCCTAGCTGAGATGTGAGGCTAGAACTAGGAGATGAGAGACGGGTAAATCCTTCGCTAGTATGACCTACTTAAGCTTATTTGTTATTTAATTGGTCAATCAGAATATAAGGATATTATGTGGCATGTAAATTAACCCTTGTTTTGTGGCAGTGTTTGAAAATGACATCAAAAAATGTTGAGATAAACAATGGAACACATGAGACCGTTGAGTCACCGATGATCAATAACCAGGATAATGTGCATCAAGAAGGCAATAATACTCATATAAATAACAACACCGACCAAATGATGAACAATGGGATGTTCAAAAGCTTTCTGCAATTCATGCAACATTAGGAGAGAGAAACTCCTGTTCAAAATGCAGGTGGAAATATTAGCAACTCACGGATGGTCACCGCTAAGCAAATCAAGGAGCTTGGACCACCAGAGTTTTTAGGAAAGTAGAGCCATTTAAGGTAGAGACGTGGATTAAGCAGATCACCAAGATATTTAATGTCTTGGGATGCTCCGAGGAGCAAAAGGTTCCCTTTGCCACCTTCATGTTACGAGGAGAGGCAGATCATTGGTGGGAATCTGTAAAACGTACTCAGCCTGTCGCACTAAAGATGTCTTGGGAGAAGTTCTGTAACACCCCCAAATTCGGGTACTTTTTACCTCAGACCTGGTACATCATTTCTATAACTATTGCGGAAGATATAAACATAAAGTATTTATACATTAAACTTTTACACATCATTCCCAAGGTCTACAACCTTAACTAAAAATATACCTTCAATATCTAAAAAGGTTTACAATTCTATTTTCGTCAGAAAATTTAATAAATCTAACTGCACCATAATTTAATCTTACACTTTGTCTTTGCTTTTGTCTTTACTCGAGCTTTCATCTTAATCTAAATTTTTTTATCATGATATAGCAAGGGTGAGCAACAGGTTAGCTCAACAAGTTTAAATTTAATTGAGGATATATCATGATTGAAAAGAATGAATAAGCTTTCATGTTTTCAACAATGTAATAATTGTGAAATAACATGAATCAAGTGTCAATAATTGAGTGACTGAATCAATAATGTTTGAATGTCAACAATGACCCTGAACAATTTAACTGAACCTTATGGTAATAAAGGTGATCAACCTTTCATACCTGATGAACATATGCAACATGCACTAAGTGCGAATCAATAATCAATATAGACGTGAATAATCAACAACAATTATTCACTAACATGCTTTGAACATACAACTCAAGTTTGAGTTAGGGAAACTTGCCTGTACCGTTGATTACCGCTAAGCAATCTAATGTAATCTCTTATGAAAGACCTATCAATTATAAGAAATTAGCCCTATCATGCTTAACTCCAGAAATTCCCAACTTTTGACACAATCTCATATGTGTTAACAAGACACTCCAGTTTAAATTTCGTGGCCATCGGAGTTATAGGACTCCGGTTATAGCCGTTTGCGTAAAAAAATTACAGAAATTGAAATGGTCATAACTTGGTCATTTTAACTCGGAATGTGCTCATTTTTGGACAGGAGGTACTTAATACCATATATTTTCATGTCCCAAAAGGCCATAATTTTCCTCACAAATTATGATGCCAAAACAGCCCTTGCAAATTCTTTGGTAGTATATATTTGAAAATTTTTCACTTTTCATAATTTGTTAAAAATGATCCATACGAAAATCTACAACTCCTTTTTTAGTGATTCCACCTGGAGATGTTAGAAAACTTATCATATTATCCTCCCAAATTTTTCTAGAATTTTTTAATGTCAAAAAAATGACAAAACTGTCCCTACCCTTGACTGTCCAAAACAGTCCATTTTTCTTTAAAAAACACAAAACTATTTTTGCTAAAACAGTCACTACGGATTGTGTACTCAACATTTTGAGTGATACCACTTGAGTTTAGTAGTTAACTTACATATTTAGCACCCCTCTTTGACGGATCGCAAAAAGAAGGTGTAGATCAAAAACGGTGGAAATCCAAACTACATAGAAATTTTAAGGTTTATAAACTAGAAAAATCACTTTTCTTTATTTTTGATTTCCAACTAAAATAACACATAATATGGGTATATCTAAACAATAAACACTCATTAACATGTATATTCATGATTTTTGAGTTTAGAAATATAGATTCAAGATTTGATTTACAATCATTACAAATTACATAAACAAAAGGGTTAATACCTTTGTCAAAATCTTCTCCTTCAAACATATGAGATGTAGTGTTGATATGAAAAAATCAAACTCCCTCCCTTCAACTACTCAAGGCTACCAAAATTGCCTCCTCTCTCTCTCTCTCTATTTAGTTCATTTAGCTAGAAAAACAATGGAGATGAAAGAGAAACAAAATAAGATAGATTAGATATAGATATATACAGCTCTCTCACTTCTCCTCCTTTTCCCTTCCACATACCATCCGGCCATGTGCCCCTCAATTGCTCCCACTAATTCTCTCTCTTTCTTAATTACCAAGAGATTACTTACAAGCATGAACAAAGATGTTGGATAAATAAAAAAATGACAAATAGGAGGACTAGGTAGAAGTTGGTCACCAACTAAAGTGAATACACCACATTTTCCCCTCCTTTTCCCTCATCACATGTCCGGCCAAGTGGCCTTATAATGCTCCCAATTTTTACTTTATTTTTATCTCTTATTTAGCATACATATGGTCCATAATACCCCCTCTCAATTGGTCTAAAAGTTGGGCCACTCAATTAATTCTTGGGTCCTTTACATAAGTATACAACAAATAAAAAGATATTACAAGAATAGTGCTCCAATTAAATAATTACAATAATAGTGCAATAATATGTAATAATAACAATAATAGTGCAATACACATCACAAAACCCAAACTAACAAAAATAGAAACACCTTGATTCAAAAAGAAAACTACTCCACTTTATGCGGTCCTCTCCTTCGTCGTTGCCGCCGATCTTGTAAGTCTTCTTCTTCTTCTTCTTCCTCTTCTTCTTCTTCTTCTTCTTCTTCTTCTTCTTCTTCTTCTTCTTCTTCTTCTTCTTCTTCTTCGCCGTCGCCACCGCTTCAACACTTGAAGAATATGTAGATCTGTAGATCTTGAAGATGTAGCTGCCATGGACGCCGATCTCCTCATCTATTACGGCCACAACCGCCATTATGACGAAGGTTGCCGCCGGCAAAGAAGGCAAGATTTGGTCGTGGTTTCGTTTGGTGACATCTTTTTGTGGGTTGAAGCCTTTGGAGGTGTTGGCATTGCATAAGACTCTGATGGCATTGTTGTAGAGGAGAGGGTTGCTTTTGATGCATACGAGAACAATTTTTAAATTGGGAAACTGATTTGTAGTCAAACAATTTTAGTGCAGTTGGTAGCCAAACATTTATACAACGGTAACCATTTTAGTTTTTGTGGGTAACCAAGATAAATTTCAGTGCACTTGGTAACCAAAATTTTCATACAAAGGTAATAATTTTAGTTTTTGTTGGTTACATTTGTATTAAGGTTTGGCTACCAACTGCACTATGAAAAAAATATATAATATATTTTTTATAATTACTTGGTAACCCAATAAATTGAATTGGTTATCTTTGTATTAAGGTTTGGCTACCAACTGCATTATAAAAAAAATCTACAATAGATTTTTTTAATTAATAGGTAACCCAATAAAACTGAATTGGTTACATTTTCATAAAGTGTTGGCTACCAACTGTACTATTAAATAAAAAAAATCTGTAATAGATTTTTTTAAAATAAATTAGTAACTTAATAACACTGAATTGGTTACCTTAGTATGAATGTTTGGCTACCAAATGTACTATGAAAAAATCGCAGGTGTGGATGTGGATTGGGGGTGAGGGGATCCGACAGTACATTATAAATTATTTATATGTATGTATTCCCAATTTGGAGAAATTCAATTAGCTCGTCAAATATTTGATGGAAGCTTATGTATACTAGTTTGCTAAATGTGTATTGCAGTAATGGATATATTGATGAAGCTAGCAAAGTGTTTGATTCAATGCTTGAAAGAAACGATGTTTCTTATAGTGCGATGATGTTCGGTGAAGGGGGTAGAATGGGAGGAGAGAGAAAGTGTTAAATTAAAACACTCAACTAAATTAAAGGGATGAGAATGCACTAATTTTGTAAATAAAATTTTAAATGCAAAAATTGTGTAAATATTTTATGAGTGCACTATTGTTGTAATAATTTTTAAAAATGTACTATAAAATGTAATTGTTCCTTAATTCTTTCGGGCTACTAAATTTAGCTCTTTGGGCCATAACAAAATATCATATATCCAACACTCTTAATATTACCATTCCCTAATTATTTAATTAAGGTTTTCATTTCCTCAATTATAACATAAATTCTTACTCATACACATTTATTTCCTTAATCCAATTAGACTTTCTATAATTAGGTTATAAAATTAATTAATTGAGATTTATAAAATAAATCTCTTAATGTTAGTATATATATTTATATACTAATATTCTACCATATTATAACCTCTTTGGTTATTTAATTAACACACCTAATATATATATTAGGTTACAAAACTTAATTCTTAATTCACTTGAATTAATTCTAGGACCACTAAATAAAAGTAACCATTTAGGTCATTTAAATCTCATACCATATTTAAATAACTTTTTTAAGTTATACAATTTATATTGTATAATTAAATTTAATTTCCTCCTCCTCTTCATAAATTATTTTCAAACAATTTATTTATATATTAAATATATAAATTTAATATATTCAATCATTTATTCAAATATGAATTTAATTTACTAACTAGTTCATACCAATATACATATTTACATATTGGATCTCATCTCATATTTTTACTTTACCTCCTTTGGTATAATATTAAATATTATACCATTATTCAAATAACATATTTCACTTCTCACTCCAATTTTGACCTTTTTTTTATAAAAGTCAACTGTTGACTTTGACCAAAAAGTCAACCCTTACACATTTTGTGTTAATTGTCCTTTCTGACTATACTTGACGTTCCAGACGCAACCGAGCAGTCCGTGCTTCAAAATTCTATTTCTAAATCAAATTTTGAGTTTCATCGTACGCCATTTTTATTGCTAATCATATTAGCTAATAAATTTAAACTTATTTATCTTCTTATTTACCAATCAAGGCCCACATTCAAGCTATGTTAATTACTAACATAATTTTATCTTGATCCTTATATCCTTAACTTAATTCATCATTCCACTTGCTAAAATATATATAGCACCTTACTAAGTATATATATTTCTATACATATACTCATCTACGTTTAACCTCATAACATCTCTTCATGTGAAATCTTATTTCCTTAATAAAATTTCCATATGTACTTATATAAAATTTCTTAGACTATTCAGTTTACATCAAATTTACAGGTATCGTAATACCTTATTCTTGATATTCTTTCAAGTACATATTAATTCATTTCTAGGGTTTAGAAATTTATAACCCATATTTTCTCTATTCTCATTCAAATAGCAAACCATATAAGTTTTACTTGAAAATTTTAAATAAATCCTCAAATTCTCATCTAGGTTTTATTCTTTATCCTTTATTCTAATCATTCAAGATTTTATGAATTTTCGGGTTATCACAAGTTCCATGAATTGTTCAATGACAAGTACTTTCCTGAAAGTATTCATCACATGAAGGAGTTTGAATTCATCAAGCTGGAGCAAAACAATATGACCGTATCGCAGTATGAGGCTAAGTTTGCGGAGTTATCCCGATTTGCATCCCATTTGGTAGATAATTAGGAGCGTATGACACGAATGTTTCTGCGAGGTTTGAAACCCGAAATACGTCAATGCCTCATTTCTCACAAACTTTACTTGTATTCAGATGTTGTGAATAGGGCTTAGTTATTGGAGCGCGATAATGAGTCAGCCCAAATAAAAGATAGGAGCTGGCAAAGTGATATTACCAGTGGTAGTAGTAATCGAAGCGGTGACAACAAACGTGGAGGAAATCAACATGCCATAAATGGTAACCATTTCTGTGGTAATCCTGGCCAAGATAATAGAAGTGGAAATTTTAAAAAGAGAAGGTTCAATAATAATGGAAAGACAGTAGCACCAACACCCGTTTGCAAGGAAGGAGAACGACCACCAGTCATATGCTACAAATGAGGAGGGGAAGGACATATCAGTCCAAATTGCATGCAACAACCTGATTTTATCGTGTAGTGAAGTCAAGTCCAGCTGGGATGGAAACACCAAAGGCTATCCAAGACAAGTCAAAGCCGGTAGTTCAAGGGAGAGCGTTTGTCGTGACCTCCAAAAAAGCGAGGAATCCGAACGAAGTTATCACGGGGAAGATAATCATAAACTCTTGCGAAGTCTATACCTTATTTGATACTAGTTCTACCCATTCTTTTATTTCACCTACTTGCCCTTAACGTTTAAATTTGACTCTTGAGAAATTAGACTTTAACTTATCTGTGGAAACTCCGTTGGGGGAAACCTTCATTAAATCCACTGTTTATAAATCTTATTTAATTCAAATCGGCACCCTCACGTTACCTGTCGATCTTATCTTTTTGAAAATACTTGCATTTGATGTGATTTTAGGGATTGATTGGTTAACTACTTATCATGCTAAAATTGATTATTTTTGTAAGGTTGTTAACATTCATATTCCTAACCAACTTATTATGCAAATTCAAGCAACCAAACCACTAAAGTCAATCACTGTCATATCAAGCCATAAAGCCATTCGTTTATTGAAAAACGGATGTCAAGCTTTCTTAGCCCATGTCATAGATTTAAACAAAAATACGTCAGATTTGAATGATATTTCTGTTGTTAATAAATTTCTTGACGTAGTCCCTGAAGAACTTCTTGGCCTACCCCCAGAGCATAAAATTGAGTTTTGTATTGACCTTGAACCTGATACAAAACCCATTTCCAAAACCCCATATCGAATGACTTCTATTGAACTTCAGGAGTTAAAAACCCAACTGCAAAAATTGTTAGACATCGTTTTCATTCGTCCTAGTACGTCTCCTTGGGGTGCTCCAGTTCTATTCGTAAAGAAGAAAGATGGAAGTATTCGACTTTGTAATGACTATCGGGAGTTGAATCATGTCACCATCAAAAATAGGTACCCGTTTCCTCGCATTGATGACTTGTTTGATCAGTTACAAGGTGCTAAATTCTTTTCAAAGATTGATCTTCATTCTGGATATCATCAGTTAAAGATTAAAACTAAGACATTCCAAAGACTACTTTCAGAACTCGGTACGGACATTACAAATTTCTAGTCATGTCTTTTAGATTGACCAATGCTCCTGCTGCCTTCATGGATATGATGAACCGAGTATTCTAGAAATATTTAGATCATTTTGTGGTTGTCTTTATTGATTACATCCTCATATACTTCAAAAGCCGTGAAAATTATGAGAAACACTTGAGGCTGATACTCCAAAAGCTTCGTGAAAACAAGCTATATCCCAAGTTGAAGAAATGCGAGTTCTGGCTTGAGGAAGTAGAATTCCTTGGGCACATGATATCAAATCACAGAATATCTGTTGACCCAACAAAGATTGAAGCAATGCAAAGCTGGGAGTAACCTAAGTCAGTGACCAAAGTACGTAGCTTTCTGGGCTTAGCTGGTTATTATCGGAGATTCGTGGAAGGGTTTTCTCGAATCGCCACTCCGTTAACTCAGCTGACTCAAAAAGATATAAAATTCAGTTGGAATGAGGAATTGGAGAAGATTTTTCAAGAATTCAAGAAGAGACTCATTTCAGCACCTGTTCCGACAATACCATCTGGTTCAGAGGGATTTGTCATCTACAGCGATGCTTTAGGCAGAGGGTTAGGATGTGTTCTCATGCAACATGGGAAAGTCATAGCCTAAGCCTCACGACAACTCAAAGAATATGAAAGGAATTATCCTACTCATGATATAGAGTTGGCAGCTGTCATTTTTGAGCTTAAAATCTGGAGGCATTACCTGTATGGGGAGAAAGTGGAGATCTATACGGATCATAAAAGCCTCAAATATTTCTTTACCCAAAAGGAGCTTAACATGAAGAAACGATGTTGGCTCGAGCTATTAAAAGATTACGATCATACCATTCAATACCATCATGGAAAAGCGAACGTGGTAGTTGATACATTGAGTAGAAGATCATATGTAGGTACGAGTGCAATATTGTCAACGCAAATCCCATTTTGTATAACTTACAAAGGATGGAGATAGAGTTAAATACTCCAGGGACCCATGTGATGATGTCAAATATTTGAGTAGAACCGACTTTAATCGATAAAGTTAAAGCTTCTCAAGCTATAGACCTGGAGCTGACGCGTATGAGGAAGAAAGTGCAAGAAGGTGCTATTTCGGAAGCAAGAATCGATGAAGAAGGAATACTTCGAGTCATCTCCAGACTTTGTGTTCCTAACAACTCTGATTTGAAGTATAAAATCATGATGGAGGCGCACAACACACCGTTTGCAATCTATCCTGGGAGTACCAAAATGTATCGTGATCTTCGACATACATTTTGGCGGAGCAATATGAAAAGAGAGATCGCAGAGTTTATCTCAAGGTGTCTAACTTGTCAACGTGTCAAGGCGGAGCATCAAGTGCCAAAAGGTCTATTGCAACCACTTGAAATTCCAGAATGGAAGTGGGAGCACATTACCATGGATTTCTTTACTAGTCTTCCCAAGATTTCGCAAAGCATAAATGCAATTTGGGTCATTGTTGATAGATTAACCAAGTCTGATCATTTCTTACCTATACGAGAAACTTATTCACTTGAACGTCTTGCTCGTATATACATAAATGAGATTGTAAGACTGCACGGTATGCCAGTATGCATTGTTTTTGATCGAGACCCAAGATTCACTTCACGATTTTGGGTCAGTTTGTAGAAAGCTATGGGCACATATTTTTGATTTAGTTCGGCATATCATCCTCAAACAGACGGGCAGTCAGAGAGGACTATTCAAACTCTTTAAGATCTATTAAGACTCTATGTCTTTGACTTCAAAGGAAGTTGGGACAAGTTCTTAGCATTATTGAAATTCTCCTATAACAACAATTATCAAGCAGGTATAGGCATGGCTCCATTTGAGGCGTTCTATAGACACAAGTGTCATTCTCCAGTATGCTGGGATGAGGTGGGTGAAGCAACGTTGTTGGGACCAGAATTGGTACACATGACAACAGAAAAGATTCAAATGATCCGACAATGTATAAAAACCTCACAAGATCGACAAAAGAGTTATGATGATCTTCATCAAAGGGACATGGAATTCAATGTTGGAGATCATGTGTTGTTACGTGTTGCTCAATGAAAGGATTTACAAGATTTGAAAAGAGAGGAAAGCTCAATCCTCGATTCATTGGCCCATTTTAAATCCTTAATCGAGTAGGAACTGTGGCCTATAGACTCACCTTACCGCCAAGTATGACTCGTGTTCATAACGTTTTTCATATATCTATATTACGTAAATATGTGGAAGACCCGAACCACATTATTGAATTAGAACCAAATCAGATAGCAGAAGATTTAACGTATGAGGATATTCCTGTTAAAATTTTGGATAAGAAGGAACATATTCTACGCTCCAAGGTTATACCTCAAGTCAAAGTTTTGTGGAGAAACCACGATGTTGAGGAAATGACCCGAGAGTTAGAATCTGAAATAAAAATAAGGTATCCTCACCTCTTCGAAATACCCGGTACGCACACCAATTTTGAGGATGAAATTTCATAAGAAGGAGAGGTTGTAAGACCCCAACTTTTATGAATAAAGATTTAATTTTCTTGAAATATCTTTTTGAATAATAAGGTGTGGATTTGATAATATGTTATATTTATGAGTAATATTTACAAATTTTGCAAAGTAAGCAAGTTGTCATAAAATATTCGTTTGGTCGGGGAATATTTGTTTTATCAGGGAATATTCGTACGACGACACAATCATTGGTAGACCCCACAACGAAATTACTGTCGGAGTTAGAAAACGATAGAAATAACTTTTTATAAAAATAACGGCAAAAGTTTTACCGTTAAACTATTGAAATATTCGGTGATAGAAGTACAGTAATACGCATGGTTGCATAGTAGCACACGGTATTGTATAATATCTTTGATTATTGATGCTTACGTGAGAAGTCACTCAGTTTTATTCAATTATTGCCACGGTAATTGCTGCATAATATCTCATATTATTGATTCAATTATTGTCACAGTATCATCTGGATAATATTTTATATTATTAAATTAATAATCGAGATGACAAAGTTATTCATATTATTATTTGCATTATTGACGATGTCTAGAAAGTTCTGTTGAGGAAAGGGGTTTGGTCACCTAATAGCGCGCCAATAATATTAATGATGAATAAATGTTTTTTGTGAAGCTAAGTGAATTGAGATAAATAAAGGAGTTTTTTATGAAGAATTTGTTATAAATTTGGCTTATTACATGAACCCCCACTTACTCATTTTTCAAAATCGTTGTTGGTCGAAATCTAATTACGCTCACGCAAGTGCACGTGGTCAACAAGTAATATAATGATAAGTAAAAATATCATTCCCACAAAGATTAGTATGGAATTAATCCTAACAATTACTACTATTAATCCAAATTTTATTAAACTAACCAAAACAATGATTATAAATAAGAAAAACTAAGAACTAAAAATACCAATCAATCATCACAACTTAAAAACCATAATTTCAAGCAAATATTAGAGAATTAGGCTTATAACTTCACTTTAAGTCTCACTCCAATTATCACACCTTATTCCAGTTTAATTCACTATCTCAATTTATTAATCAATAACACTTAGGTAGAATTAGCCATCTCATGATGCACTAATACCATATTAACTTAATTCCACAAATTAGATAGAATTAATGCCAAACAACCAAATCAACTAATTCACTATATCTCTATGTGAATTAAAATCAAATAAGGTTTAAATTCAAGTTCTCTACCCCGATTACATGTGATGCTAGGTATATCTCTATCCTAACATTCATCAAGATTCCATGTAAACACAAAATGAAAGAACACATGCTAAAGTGACTATGTCTAGATTCATACATCCTCTCTCGAATCCATACAAATCCACACAGAAATGATGATCAAGTAATTCATAAATTAAGCACAAATCATAATAGATAAACGGAATTGATAGATTATTAAACTGAATTCAAGGTATGATAATCATCGTTCAACAATAAAGATCCATTATAAGCCTAAAAAAGTAAGTTAGTTCATCATAAATGAAATAAAAACTAAAATCATAAAAGAATCCATCATCCCAATTACAATAACTGAATTAAAGAAGTAGAATATATACAAAACCACCCTTCTTCTTTTCTCCACTTTGTAATCTTCGTGATTCTGACCTTCAATTCTTTCCTCCAATGTCCTTCACTCCAATTAGGGCTCAAAATTGCTCCTTGATTGATTGTTGTTATCTCTCTCCAGTTGTATTATGTTATATTCTCCTTAGTCACATATTTTTTTCATAAACTCATGCCAATCAAAGTCCCAAGCCAAGCCAACTTGGTCCCTTTCACGCTGCTGCAGAACTCCAATTGAAGTATAACTCTTGTTCTTGCCCCATACCCTTGCACCCCGGGGGGGGGGGGGTTATTCTATAGAGGCTCACCACGACGGGCGGTCATTCTATAGTTGCTCAAGTACCCCCGCCCCGACGGGGGTTTTTCTTGTATTCATTCTTGCCTCGACGGGGGGTAGTTCTCCAGATCCATAATTTTGCTCATTTTGTTGCCACTTCCTTTCACAACGCCACCTTTATGCCACGAATGCTACGCCATGCCACCTAAATATAAAACAAACATAAACAAGTAAAAATGAACATAAATATACAGGATCAACACAATTTTAGCTTTAATTAGAGGCCGATTCGTAGGTATAAAACCCACTCATCAAACTCCCCCAAACTTAAACCCGTGCTAGTCCTCGAGCATAAAACAAAACAAAAATGCAATGCAATGGAATGTAACTAATCTACATGCCTACGAATCCAATAGTAATGATAGAAATAAATCTATTCAATCGGCCTCAGTGAAATCAAGCAAATAAGGCAATACTTCATATCAAAACCAATCAGTAAATTCCTCATCAATCATCAAATCTTAGACTTTTGTCACTGATATAGTGCGTGTGTGCTCAACAACTATGCCAACTACATCAAATTTAATATATAATAGGTCTCTTAGAAGGTATCATATAGTGTACACTCAAGAAATCCAAAAATAGTTAAGATCCAACTAAAATCAAACAATTACCAACATCAAGGGTCCAAACAGGGTACTTATGATTTATTTTTCAATTACAGGGGCTTTTTGCTCTTATTTCATGTTTTATTCTCTTTTTATACACATGGCTGTGTAATGTCTAATCCCCTTAGGCTTTTTAATTCTACCTTAACGAGCTTTCGACCAATGACTCCCAAACCATTAAGGCCTTAGGGTGCTAGGTGTTAAGACAATCCCTTCGGGCTTACTTGCTCAAGTAACAAAGGCCACAAAATTAGACTAGCCACAATGTTTATTTTTTATTATTTTTTTAGATATAGCTTATATACCCCAAATTTTCCCCCAAACTTAGGTTCTTGCTTAACTTTAGCCTCCACTGCTTATCTATGTCATTCTTTCATTCAAACTAACATTATCTTTTAGAGGTCCCTTATGTATCAATTTAAACTCAATTAGTCAACATAGTTGTTATTACTGTGCTAACCTTATTATACCAGTTTCAAACAGAAAAAGATTCTATTCATAACAAGAAATCACATCAAAGCTCTAATAGTCAGTACTATACTTGTCTACTCAATTCCAGTCTCATCATTGGCCAAAATAAACTGTATCATATCAAACAGCTGGACTCATGCAAGATAAACAAACTAATTTTTTTTGTAAATTATATATATATATATATATATATATATATATATATATATATATATATTATTATGGAATAAAAATAACAGAAATGGAAACTAACAAACTAATAAAAACTATTTACAATACTACATTAATTATGCAACTATTATGCAGTTACACTACATGAATGCAACATAGTGAATCTAAACCTAACATGACAACATATGGAAAAATATAACAAACTAAAATAGACATGCAATAAAACTAAACTAAACTAACTCCCCCAAACTTAACAATTACAACATCCTCATTGTAAACATATAACAATAAGTATAAAAGGACTTGCCTATAATCATCTAAGGTTGAGGTGATGGTGGTGATGGTGGTCGTGGCTCATAAAGTCATCGCTCTTCATTATCAGAATCAGATGGTCAAAATTGTGGCATGGGCTCTATCTGCTGGTATGGAAACTGTCTGACTGCGGCTAGATTTAGAGCCTGTAAGGCAGCATTTAGCGAGGCAAAGGATGTGCTCATGGCTTTGAAAATATGGTCTTGCCTGGCCGCCAGTCGCCTTATCGGTTGGTTGGCTTCTTTATCCCTCTTGTCCACAAGGCGCTGGAGACTGCAAAATTGGTTGCTAAACATAAATCTGTCCATCCTTTAACTCTCTACAGTCTTTTGCTCTCCAGTCATCTCATCAGCTTGAAACTCGTCATCTTTGAATGTTTCTTCAGCCTCTTCCTCCTCCTCCAAAGTGGGTGGGAATATAAACCCGACGACTCTTGGGTGTGGCTCCCCCCAGGACATACCATGTAAGGTGAAATCATACTGGAGTCCAAAGGCTAGAGAGGCTATTGGGTAGGCTCATCTCCAGACCATCTAACGCCAGCATGTCTGCACAACCCACAAATGAGGGATGAGTGTGGTAGGTTTCCAAAAAAATGGCCCTCGCAGGCATCTCCGTATTGAGAAGTTGATAATGACACCCACATCGATGTGGAAGTCTTGCATAATTACGTATAACAGAAGCACTTTCTCCTTTGTCACCTCAGTGGTATGCGTGGAGGGAAACAACTTTGCACACAAGAACGCATACCATATCTTGCCATAGAGGCTCAATTCCTTACTGAGGAAGATGTAGACACCCGAAATTTTGTTTTCCTGTTACTAACTATGCAGGAGGATAAAAACATCTTTTCACACTCTAGAGATAACCCTGAAGAACCACAACATCAGTTCCAACCCCGAAGATAGCCCCAGGGAGATCCATTTTCTAACCTCGGAGATAACCCTGGGAAATCAATTTTTAAATCCGAAGATAACCCCAGGAGGGGCAAAATTGTAATTTTGCCAACTCAACTTCAACTCAAATCAAATACACTCATATTAACTAAAATTTCTTCAAAAGAAGTCCCACAAAAACAATATCTTAACTTCTGAGCACAAACTACACAAAATAACTCAACGGACTACCTGACGAAAACCCAGAAATGCCATTTTAGTTATGGACCCATCTTCCTTGAATCAAAAATGGGCAAATTCAATGTCATTGCATAGCTCTCGGAAAGAGCTTTCCAGAATGGTATGACACGCCTCAATCGTAGGCTCAGATTGAAGTTCTGTAAGTTCGAGCGGATATCACGTTACACGCATGCAAATACTTTGAGATGGCAGGACCCATGGATCCCAGGGCACTCTGGGCAGCCGCATGTACATCTGTGGCTGCCGTAGGTGTACCTGCGGCTCCCCCCTCTATAAATAGTGGGCTTAGGGTGGCAATTTTATAAGAGGAAAAGGCGAGGAAACACTGTCCAATTTGCTTTGTACACACTATAAACTGAGTGCTTTCTCATTTTAAACACTTGTGAGCTCATATATTGTCATATTTTTTCTGGCGGGAGCCGAGTGTTCATCCATCTAAAGCTATAGAAGCATTCTTTGGAAGTCCACTGTAAGTCTTCTTACAGCTTTCAAAGTCTTTTCTCCACATCTTGCACACATCGTTCTTCACGTTGAGAGTCGTGTTGCGTGTGTATTCCTAGACTTCAGTTCGTGGCTTTTTATTTCCTTTTGTTTATATATATATATATATATATATATATTTATATATGGACTAACATTATTGAGTTATGCCTCGATTGAGCCTGGACTTACGTTCGGAACGTTTAATGAATGTTGTGAATGCATAGTGTAGACACCCAAAATTTTCTGCACATATGTTACTACCATTGCATGAGGGCAGATTCGTCTTTCGGAGATAACCCTGGAAGATAACTCACATACATTCCGGATGCTACTGAAAGTTCAGTCTCAACACTGTAACACACACCAGGAACCTCATTTCCAAAACCAGAAGGATCATTTCCAGCCTCGGAGATAACCCCGAGTTTCGTCCTTGGCGATAACCCCAAGGAATCTTGTTGCAGTTTCGACGATAACTCCGGAAATGTTTGTTTCAAGTGCATGCTATCATCTTCAATCTCAGACCTCCTGTCGAGGCACTTATACCTCAGACCAGGAGCTAACACCAGGAAGACAGGAACACCCACAGATGAAAGTGAGGTTTTCAAACAAGTAGTCCAATCTCAGATATAACCCTGAGCAACGTCTGCTTTCAACTCAAACCGGTGATAACCCTGGTGAGGAGTCAAATTTCATCTTGCCACCTCAACACCTGCGCATCATCTCAACACTTTATACATACATACATACATACATATAACAATGTCCTATAAGAACCAGATAGAATTTGAAGCTTGAAGACCATGGACATGGTCCCCTCTTCCTGACTTCTTACAACCTTTAATACATGTCATTGTGTTTTACATCCGATGCGTTTAATGCGTATATATATATACATATATAACCACAGACCGAAGTCTGGGCAAACGCACACAACACTACTCTCACCAGGGTTATCATACATACATACATATATATATACTCTCACCACTCCTTGGTTCTTATAGGACATTGTTATATGTATGTATGTATAAAGTGTTGAGATGATGTGCAGGTGTTGAGGTGACAAGATGACATTTGACTCCTCACCAGGGTTATCGCCGGTTTGAGTTGAAAGCAGACGTTGCTCAAGGTTATATCTGAGATTGGACTACTTGTTTGAAAGCCTCACTTTCATCTGTGGGTGTTCCTAGTCTTCCTGGTGTTAGCTCCTGGTCTGAGGTATGAGTGCCTCGACAGGAGGTCTGAGATTGAAGATGATAGCATGCACTTGAAACAAACATTTCCGGAGTTATCGTCGAAACTGCAACAGGATTCCTTGGGGTTATCGCCAAGGACGAAACTCGGGGTTATCTCCGAGGCTGGAAATGATCCTTCTGGTTTTGGAAATGAGGTTCCTGGTGTGTGTTACAGTGTTGAGACTGAACTTTCAGTAGCATCCGGAATGTATGTGAGTTATCTTCCAGGGTTATCTCTGAAAGACGAATCTGCCCTCATGCAATGGTAGTAACATATGTGCAGAAAATTTCGGGTGTCTACAATATGCATTCACAACATTCATTAAACGTTCCCAACGTAAGTCCAGGCTCAATCGAGGCATAACTCGATAATGTTAGTCTATATATATATATATATATATATATATTAACAAAATGAAATAAAAAGACACAAACTGAAGTCTAGGCATACACACGCAACACGACTCTCAACGAGAAGAACGATGTGTGCAAGATGTGGAGAATAAAAGGAAACAAGCCGAACATTTAATAATAAAATGGAAGTATGAAAAGGTCTCAATTCCTATGGAGCACAGGGTTTGAAAAACCTATTCTACAAAATTTCATTGCTATATCTTGTTTAAAATTGAATTTTTCTATAAATTCAAACCCTTTGTATATAGGTGCGAACGAGGCCTCGCACTACTTTCAAATAATTGCGCATTGATCCACACACACACACACACATATTCATATAATAGTTTCTTGAAATGTGGCGGTCACCGTGGCAAAACGGACGTCGGGGGGTGCCTAACACCTTCCCTCCGCATAATCAAGCCCCCGAATCCAAATGAATCTCGGTTTCATAGACCCGTTTAGCAGTGTCATATCACTAGGTCAATGTTCAAACCTTTTAGTTGGTGAAACCAGTTAAATACACCAATTGGTGACTCTTAAAGTCAAATCGTCGACATTATACATGTCAGACCTTTTTCACTTGTTTTTTCAAACAAATCTCAAATTAACATGAGAACACCAAAGAACAAGTAACAAAAAGGGACATTAAAAAATCCTGACGTCGATAGGTGGCGACTCTGCTGGGGACTCCAGTAAGAGGGCTTAAGACGCTATTACTAGCTTTTCAAAACTGTTATATGCTTGTGTGTGAATGTTTCATTTATATTTATGATGAATGCGTACGAATGCATCTTACTTATTGCACTGTACTATATCTATCTATGATATTAGTGCTTCGCACATGTCATCATTTTCATAAACGGTGAGACACGTTGTATGTGAATGTATGTTGTGTGGTTCCTCCATCAGGAGGCTATCCTGTTAGTGTTTGATTACTGGACTCATAGGAAGAATAATTCCAACGAGGCTCAGGAAAGACACCACCCAGATTCGCTCCAGTTGAAAGACCGGATTAACTTCCCGTCAAGTAGATTGTGATGATCTGGGAACCTTCAAGCCAAAAATTTGTGAGAGTAACCCTAAGATAGGTCAACCTCTAATAAACCAAACGCGGAGGAAAGTCTCTAAATTCTTTCCATTTTCAATTACCTGTAAAAGTATTTACATCTAATTTTATTCCATGCTCATCTTTATGTAATGTAAAATATGAAGAATATTTTGTGCATATATGTTATCAATTAACACCCATTTTTGCAGGACAATATTCTTAAAACGGACATAATATGATAACATTTATATTACCTTAAGACTAAACTACACAAGTCTTTTGTAGGGAAATCATTGGGCCTGTCACTCACTCAAAATCCAAAAAGGCCACGAGCCTATAGCCAATCATATCTTCGTCTGACCATTCTAATCCTGTTTCTCATAAAGAATTTGATGGATTAAGTCGACAAATTACAGATTTGGTTGTCTTGCTTAAAGAATTGCATCAGTCCACTCAGGGTACAAAGATGTCTCCACATACATAATCCTTTACATAAGGATTTGGATAAAACAAATCCAGAACCTCAGTTGGATACGACCAACAAAGACCCTGAAAACACCCATCTCAAAGGAGATACAGAAACTGGTGATATCAGGAAGAAGGTCCTCCAAATGGAGGAAACTATCCATGCTCTCAAAGGGATTGGAACACATGGAAGTGTTTCATATGCTGAACTTTGCATCTTCCCTGGTGATCATTATCTAGAGAAATTCAAAACCCTTGATTTTGAAAAGTATGATGGATTAGGGGATCCTTATACACATTTGAAAGTGTTCATTGGAGAGCTTGGATCTTACGCATAAAATGAAAAGCTAAGAATGCAGCTGTTCCAAAAGAGTCTGACTGGAGAAGCCCGTTCATGGTATACCAGATTAGACAACTAAAAGATCCATAGCTGGGAAGAGCTAGCTCACACCTTCCTCACTCAATACAGTTTTCAATCTAAGTATGATACATGCCATACGTGGAAAATGTATTTTGATGGAGCTATTAACACAGAAGGTTTTGGAGCTGGAGTAGTTCTAGTGTGCGGTACGGGGGAACAGTATCCCGTTGCTATCAAATTGTAGTTTGTCAGCACCAACAACACAGCTGAGTATGAAGGCTATATCGTGGGGCTAAAACTTTCCCGTTCAATGGGCATCAGGCGGTTAACTGTCTTTGGGGATTCAGAGTTGGTAATCAAATAATCCACAGGAGTCTATCAAACCAAAGAATTACATTTGTTGCCATGCCATTGACAAGTTTTACAGATGGCTTTGGAGTTCGAAGAAATCTATTTTCTACACGTTCCTCGTAATAGGAATGATTTTGCGGATGCATTAGCAATGATTTCCTCCTTGATTCACATATATGACAAGGAAAACATGCCAAGCATCACATTTGCCCTGCAAAAGGCCCCAGCTTATGGGAACTATGTTGGAGAAGTATCGGATGAGCTACCTCTCATCCACAACCCTTGGTATCAGCACGTCAAGGAGTATCTGCGAGATGGATCTACACTCGCTGAGGCGAGCCTAACTGAAAAGTATCGGATCCATCGACTTGCTATGAAATTTTACCTGAGCAGAGATGCACTCTACAAAAGAGATGCAGGATTATGTCTCCTCAGATGTCTGGATAAAGACCAAGCTCAAAGGCTCATGGATGAGATCCATGGAGGAGTATGTGGCCCTCACATGAGTGGACCCTTACTTGTTAAGAAGATCCTCAGAACAGTACATTATTGGCTTACACTCAAAGCTGACTGTGATGATCACGTCAAGAGGTGCTATCAATGCCAAATTTATGGAAATTCCATCCACACCCCTCCAAGGGAACTCCATAATATGAGTTCGCCATAGCCCTTCTCAATGTGGGGAATGGACGTGATCGGTCCCATCTAGCCCAAAGCCAGTAATGGACATCGATTCATCTTCACCATGATCGACTACTTCACCAAATGGGTAGAAGTAGCCTCGTTCCCTAGGGTTACTAAAGAAGTCATCATTGATTTCATTAGAAATAATGTCGTTTGTCGCTATGGACAACCAGAGGTTATTGTGTCAGACAATGCTAAGATCCTTAATACTAGAATGATGGATGAGTTATGCAGCAAATTCCACATCAAACACCTTAACTCTGTCATCTACTGTCCAAAAATGAATGTTGTTGTTGAAGCGGCTAATAAAAACATCAAATAGATCATGCAGAAAATGTCCACCAATCACAAAGGATGACCTAACCTCTTGCCTCTAACTTTATTAGCCTATAGAACTTCAATGCGTACTTCCACTAGGGTAACCCCCTACTCATTAGCCTATGGGATGGAAGCAGTGCTCCCCATAGAGGTGGAAATGGAATCCCTTAGGGTTTTGATGGATGCTCAGTTGGATGAAGACCAGTGGGTACAAGACATGTATCACCAATTGTCTCTGATAGACGAAAGGCGAACCATGGCTATCTTCCTATGGTCAGTTATATCAGCAAAGGATCGCACGATCCTACAACAGAAAAGTTCAGCTATGGTAGTTTAAACAACATGACTTGGTTTTAAAGAAGATCATTGACAACCAATATCAATCTAAGGGAAAATTCGCTCCTAACTGGGAAGGCCCATTTGTGGTCAAGGAGGTATTGACAGGAGGTGCTCTAAGACTACAGGAAATGTATGGCGATGAATTTCTATAGCTTATCAACTCGGACACCATGAAACGGTACTATGCCTGAAGTTACCATCAAGAAAACATCCTGGTATTGATCATCCAATCACCAGTCATTCCGGTTTTGAAACCTTTCTTTTTACAAATCATTATGCCCCTCAGGGAAACATACACTTCAAACCAGCAGCCTGGTTTCACCTCATTTCAAACCTTCATACAATTTTAGTTATCCTAAAAATGGGATTGAACATTTCTATGCCTGCAGTTTATCTTGAAGATGGGATTAAACTTTTCAAACCTGTAGTTTATCCTGAAGACGGGATTAAACTTTTCTACCCTTGCAGTTTATCCTGCAGACGGGATTAAACTTTTCTACATTTGCAGTTTGTCCTCAAGACGAGATCAAACTTTTTCCACACCTGCAGTTTATCCCCATTATGGGATTAAACTTTCTTCTCCCTGCAGTATAGCTTACACATGGAATTCACACTACTCTTTGGCTGCAATTTGTCCTGAGGGGCGAACTACGTCGACCTGATCTCCTCTTCAATAGGAGTACGTAGGCAACAATATTCTATATTGCCCGGTCACAATAAACAAAAACATTTCTGCCCTTTCACTAAAAATACAAAAACCACAAAAACAAAAACCACAAAAACATTTCTATACCCTTCTTCATCAATAAAGCTTTACACCCATCTGCCATTCGCATTCAGCATTGAACCTCTTACACCAGGTTTGAACTACATAGATTTGATCTCCTCTTCAATGGGAGTACGTAGGCAGCCATTTATGGTTCAGTCTAACCCCTACTAGAACAAAAATACTTGTCACATGATACTATCATCACCCTTCAATGCACAACATTTCATCAGTTTCAAACCAAAGTGATGGAATTACCCAACCTCTTCTCATAAATAGAAGATTTGGTGACCATCTAAGTTGCGGTTGTGCCTCAAGGAGCAACACCAATCCATAAGAGATGGAATTAACCAGGCTTCACACAAATAGAAGTATTGGCGACCATCTGTGGTGCGATCAATGTTAGAGAGGAAAACAACCCTCCTCTCCACATTTCCATATAGATACCAGTCCCAAGACACCAAAGATGGTAGGGATATACAAAGATCAATGATCTGTTCTGAGAGATCCTTCGACGTCTCAATGTCGACCTATCAAGGATAAGTTTAGAATGCATCAAGAACACAAGCCCTGAAGAAATAGGCAAATATCAAACAAATATCAAGGCACAACTGAAAGGTAAATGAATCAAAATATATTTCCCTTCCATACATAATATTGTTTGATATATATATATATATATATATATATATGTGTGTGTGTGTGTGTGTGTGTGTGTGTGTGTGTGTGTGTGTGTGTTGTACATGACAAAATGGCTAGGCTAGTCTATGCAGGAAAATATAAAGCTATCTACAGATCTGTGTATATGCAGACTATCAGATCTAACATGCCATCGCTCTCTGAAGAAGGGGGTAACGCTGCAAGCTCCTGTCCAATGGTATCTACATGAACTAGCAGATCAGAGGCTAACTTTATGGTAGCATAATTCTCATCAATGTAGGCACTCATATCGGCAAGAGTGATAGTTATCTGGGATCTCACTGAAGTACTGTCTGCAATGGTCACATCCCTAGCAGATAGGGCGGCATCCCGCTCCACAATCAATGCATCCCTGGCTGATCTATCCTCATCCCTCTCTAACAGAAGCGGCGTCTCTCCTATAAAAAGTTGTCAACTTTACGGCGCTAGCCTGATCTCTGTTATAGGTCATCAGATGTAGGCTCTGCTCCAAATGATGCGTTGAATACTGAGTAACAGTGGCACTCGGGGTAGGGAGAATCCATCACAAACATTGGCAGCCCAGCAGTCAAATCTTCCTCGATGGGAATATCAGCCTCCTCTATAGGCTACTCATCGTTGGAATCAATATCCTGCACTGTGGATAGTACCATAGTCGATGCAGTCTCTGTCTCCATCCATGCTGAATACTCTGCAGAATAACCCAGATGACTAACAGAAAACTCAGCCAGCTCTCACTGATCCCAACAGGCATACAACCTGGATCTGTCCTCTGCTGATAAACGGTGTGAAGCAAAGCATTGACACACTGCCCCTCAAATAGATGGAAATCCTGAAACTGGTCAAACTGACGCATCATGGCCAGTGGGTGGTAGGTGACCATCCCTCTCAAACCAGTCAGAGGAAGATAGTCCATGCCTGGAGCATGAGTGATGAAGCTATAAGGTGAACTAAGCCCGGTATACGATAATATATCAAATGGATCTCCAATCCCTGCTAGGAAAGTTGACCAAGATGCAGCATCTATGCATTCCGCAGGCTGAAAGGAGTATGACATCGCTATATCATGGGTGAAACAATATCCATGCTGTCTGAATGTGTCCATCGGTCTTAAGTGTGACATAAACCACACGTACAGCATGACCGAGATACCTGTAAACACCTCTGCCAGATAAGTACAGCAGTATGTAGCTGACCTCAGAGTCTCTGCAATGATCATCGGTATGATGGTATTGTAACGCCCCAGAAAATTGAACATTTTGTAAATACTTTTAATAATGAATAAAATAATATTCCTTATTATTATTACGTGTTGATAAGATGAATGTCGTTCTATAACCTAGAAATGTCAGAATGTCATAATATTTTAACTACGTGGATGAATTAAAGTGTTTGAATTTCTAAGACGAAAATAAAAGCTTTCCAAGAAATTTTCTGAAAAACACTATTCATCAATTTCTACTCGGGAATTATTTTTGAACTTCCGAGAAATGCGTAACATTATAATATCGAGGTGAGATTGATTATGTAATAATAATCTAAGTATGGAAAATGTAATATTTCTCATGCGGACCTAATTTAGGAACGTTAGGTTATTTAAGCGTTAAGGAAATAAAGTTGTAATTGTATGATGCGTATGCATTATGCGAGGTAATGAATGTAAGTATAATACGACTTATTATACTATTAAGTATGGAGAATGAAATAACGTATATTACGAATAAATATACGAGTTAGCATAAGAGAATTATACGTGGTGTATATATGTTAAGGTGTTAATTAAATGTAATGGACTTGTAGGATTATTAGCATTATGGTTGAAGTCCAATAGAAAGTGATACTCAAGCCCAAGTGTTTGATATGTCATGAGTCCAAACTATTGTAGTAGAAGCCCAACAAGGAATTAGTTAGATTAATTAGCAAGCCCAATGAATTAGCCATGATCCATAGAGCAAACCATGTTAATTTGGGTAGTCCTGATGGGAAAGCTTTTTTTGTGATGAGCAAGTGTTGTGCTAGCCAAGTTTACTTGGTAGATAGGTCATGAATAGTTAGGAGGTGGAAGTTGAGGAGTTTAATAAGGAAGTGGGATGTGTTATTGTCTATTATGCCCTCACTTTGAGTTGATTATAAATAGAAGGATAGATTTTTCATTTGTTGCTTGATAAATTTCTCCAAACTCCTCTCAAGTTAAGTAGCTTATTGGTTAGAGAGAATAAGCACTTTTAAAGCCAATTCAACAGTTTGCTAGATTTCAAAGAAGAAGACTTTAGTCATCAAAGGTAAATAATCTTATGAACTATTAGTCTATCTCTACCATAATAAGATTGATAGAGAAGTGTGATTGTATGCTAAGAACCTATAAGAAGTCATTGATGAATGAACTAAACCGAATAAGTTGAATAAGCAACTTAAACCTAAATAAGTTGATAAAGTTATGAAGAACTTGTCATGTGTTTGTTATATGATGTTAGTACGTTCAATATAGTATGAGAACATTGATTAATGGTCATAAGCATAAGAATTTGTAGTTCATAAGTTAAATAAGTCATCGACTTATGAGAATAAGTCAAAACCTACTTTGATAATAAGTTGGTGTAATAAGTAACTTGAAATGTTTATATATTGATTAAAATCCATTTAGAATGATTAGTAATGAGGTTTTGCCGAAATTTAAACGATTAGACGATAATCGTCAAATTCGTGAATGGAAGTTGTATTTTGTGTTTGAGGTTGGAAATGTTGGTTTTCGATGGAGACACTTCATATTTGGCATTATAGAATTACGAACTCAAAAAATGATCGAATTCCAAATTAGAATGAAAAAACAAGCGTTTAGCGTTCACGAACGTTTATCGTTTTCGTTGAAAATGAAATAATAGGTGAAATTTTAGCAAATGAAGTTAAATAGATAAAATTCTTGCATGAACGCATAGAGTATGTAATTTGGGAACTGTAGGCTTTTTAATGAGTCAATTTGGACTTATAACGAAGAAGTTATGTGTCCGGGAGTTTCCCAAAAATTTGCAAAATTTATAAATTTTCTAAGGCACATAGTTGGCGCCGCGGCGCCAACCCAAGGCCAAATGGTGGCTCTGGAGCACCGAGCACAGTGTCATTGCCTACTGCAAACTCGTGTCGCGCTGCGAGAAGGAGAGCTATATGTGGCGCCACGGCGCCAGTCATAGGGTTTCGACCGACAAGAATGTTTATAAGTATAGCATGAAAGATAACTCATTAGCAATGAACTAATGTATAAATAAAACATTGTTAAGGCATTGTTAAAAACTTAACGTATGATGATTAAAGGTTAATAATCAATTGAAGATGAATGTAATGAGAATGATGTAATGAAAAGTCGGAACCAGTAAATAACAAATCTAAGTCAAGAATTAGATTGAGATGAAGGGTAAGATATAATACTTGATTATATGTGACCTAATGTGGTACATTATATGATCATGTATTATAGAGACTTAGAGACTTAAAGTGTACGTGTGATAATCAGTAAGCAAACGTTGAAGGCAAGTATTCTAACCCTTGTTACAGTTCAGTCTGGACAAGCTTTGTAATTCATGTATCCTTTCTCATGAAGTTTTGTATGAGGAAGTCAAAGCCAATTCTTTCGGCTAGACTTATGTTATGATTCTATCAAACAAGTTTAATGTTTACCAAGTTATATTGGTGTGGTTTTCAATCGAAGACTGAGTATGCTAAAATATTTTTTTCATTTAACGACAAGCACGTGAGGTTGCCACAACTTAAACGTACACACGTTTAATGAATGTAGTGTTGGTCGACATAGAGTACTATAGGCTAATCACCTAGACGTGCTCGTAAGAAATGTCAGACTTACGGACTTAGTGCCAGGATGTCATTTTCAAAGAACTTATGATATTCTCAAGGTCTTGGACCGAAATTGATGTTTTACTAAATATTGTTGTTCTAAATCATTTTGAATGAAAAGAAGTGCTATTTTGAATTATCGATAGTACTTCATAACTATTTTTCAGTTATTGAAGATATACGTATCCTATGTTTCAAGCATGTTGTTTATTAGAAATGTTGTACTTTCTGAGCTAGTCATGCTCACTCTTGCTTGAACCATATGAACACAGCTAGGATCGAACGGACCGAAGGCTCCGACAAGGATAAGGGCAAGGAGAAGACGAATCCATAGAATGGTTTTATAATAGTATAAGATGAATGATTGTAACATATTTGATATTATTACAAGAACAGTTAAAAGGGTTATAAAGAACCTGGGAAATGTAAATATTATTTTGAATATATAGAAGACATATTCGTTCTTTTGAGGCTTTTCAATTGAATATATGTGTGAATGGTAGTACCGTGTAGCACCATCTGTCGGGTTGTAAGATACCCAGATTTGGGGGAGTCACAGGTTGGGATCAAAGCATTAGGTTATAAAACTTAAGGGGGGATTAAAAACCTTAAGTCATAACCTTAAGAAAAGTCAAAGAAGTACAAGAAGGAAGTAAACTTATAAAAATGCATTATGATTATGTTATGTGTTTTTATTATTCTACTGACGTGTACTAATCAAATTAATTATTTTGTGTAGATGTCTAGAGTAAATGGAATGTATGTAGATGGTCAGGCCATTAGTGAAGGGTCGGTGAACCAAGTAGAGGTTATACCGAACCCCGCAGATTAGTAGGTAGTGGTTTTTGAGTTTGGAGACTCAGATGATGCTGACTACGTGACAGTATTCAATGGGATGATAGAGGAGGAAGTATAGTGTCCTTTAATCCAGTAGCTATAGCAGTGGAGATAACTCCTGGGGGTCGATGATGTCTTTGTTCATGTCAGTATTGGAAAGAAATATCCATTACTCTAATGAGGTCAAGGAGATGAAGGAAGAGCTCCAGATGGTTATAGAGGACAAGACTAATGTTGAGTCCATGTGGGAGCAGGAGCATGACGAGAGGATTTTGGCCAAGGACAAAGTCCACGAGTTGAAGCATGAGGTCTTTGAGCTCAAGGAG
Organism: Panax japonicus; assembly: GCA_020205505.1. NCBI lineage: Eukaryota > Viridiplantae > Streptophyta > Magnoliopsida > Apiales > Araliaceae > Panax > Panax japonicus. The sequence goes on along the minus strand of CM035112.1, from coordinate 19,159,367 downwards.
GAGCTAAAGACCAAACGACAGAAGATAGGGAGAATGTCCTATATCCATAGGAGTTCTCACACTTATTTCCAGCAGCAGGTAGCTAGTTATCTTGTAGAGGTTGGGCAGACACGGCATACTATCAGCCGTGATATTATTACCGGTCTTGCCAAGACAGATTTTGATAATACCTTAGGCAGATGTGACCTATTAGAGGATAGAGTAGTTTAGATATATAAATATTTTTTGTATCTAGTAGTGACGTAAAACCCTCTTTTGTGTAAAAAAAAGTGTAGTCTTTTTTAAATCCCAATTTTTGGAAAGCAATAGTGGGATAATAATGTAATCAGCTTAGGCTGTTTAATGAAATGATGTAGTATTATACTACAATGAATGAATGAATATAAGCCTTTTTATGAAACAATTGAGCAGTGGATGTTAAAGTTATTGTTTAATCTTGAATAATAACTAAATAATAAGAAGGGAATAATAACGCAATGTGTTGTTTATTGTATCAGCAAAATATCGCCAATAAGAGTGCAACGAAACCAAGGCGCAAATGTAAATCAACCTGAGGGAGGTTCGGTTAATCCAATGCAGGAGTTTGTTAATTTAATAACAGCCGCATTTAAAAGAACAGGGGCTAATATCCCCGTAAACTCGGGAGTAACAAGAGCTATGACCTTTAAAGATTTCAAGAGTGTTGATCCGCCGGAGTTGAAAGGAACTATGGACCCTATTGAGGCCCAAACGTGGGTAAAGGAAATCGAGAAGGAATTTGTGATAACAAATGTCGAAGAGGCCCAGAAGGTTGCCTTTGCAACCTACATGATGAAGGGAGAGGCCAAATTTTTGTGGGAGGCCAATCAGGCCAGAGCGGATATAGGGAACATAACGTGGGTGAGGTTCAAGGAGATATTCTTCGAGAACTACTTTCCCACAAGCATGCAGGGGAGGATGGAGATGAGGTTTCTCGACTTAAAATAAGGGGACATGACAGTTCCCCAATACGCTACCAAATTTAATGAATTGGCAAGGTTCGCTCCACATCAATTGGATACCAAGGTTAGGAAGGCGCGACAGTTCGAGCAGGGCTTGAAACTTTAGCTCTATAACCGTGTGTTTGTGTTCCAGAGCACTACTTTTGGGACCCTTTTAGAGAAGACAATAATCACCGAGGGTGGTAGCGAGGCGTTGAGCCAGTACCACAAAGAAAAGAAAAATAAGGGGAAGATTAACGGGGGAGTCAAAATAGAAGGAGGTAGTGGCAGTGGTGAGAAGAGGAAGACGTTCAGTTTTGGGAATACTAGAGTCAAGTTAAGAGATCTGAAGAGGAGAATGGAGGCCTGCAATACCTGCGAGAAGACTCATTTAGGAGTTTGTCTCAAGAGGAAGGTCGTCTGTTATAATTGCGGATAGGAGGGGCACATTGCACCTAACTGTCACAGCCCGAAGAAGAATTACGGATGCTTTGTGTGTGGGTCAACTGACCACATGGCAAAGAACTGCCCGAAGAAGGGGACGGACTGGAATCAAGAACTAATAGCGATAAATTATCTATTAGTGGACCAGTGCAACTGGGTAGGCCGATGGGTCGTACCTTTAACATGACAGTCCAAGATGCAGTTGCATCAGGGGACGTCATCGCAGGTAGTTTTTTGATCAACGACATAAATTCTTACGTGCTGTTTGATTCGGGTGCTACTTGTTCGTTTATAGCATGCGATTTTTCTAGGCGGTTAGGATTACTTCCCAAAAAGTTGCCTATACCTTTAAATATTAAGGTAGCAAACGAAGAAATAATTCATGTCGAAGATGTTCATAGGAGTTGCTGCGTAGATATATGGGGTTATAAATTATCGGCAGATCTGATATTGATAAAGTTAGGAGAATTTGACGTAATTCTTGAAATGGATTAGTTAGTTAACCATGGGGCAATTATAGATTGTTAAAAGAAATGTGTGAACATTAAATCGTTAAGACAACCTCAGGTAGTATGTTGTCTAACCATGACACAAACTAGGAAATTATATAGGAAGCGATGTGTAGGTTACTTGTTCCATGTTGTTGATACTCAGAGAGTGGTATTAACCATGGAATAAATACCGATAGTGAGAGAATTCACTGATGTATTTTTGAGTGCATTGCCGGGTCTTCCGTCGGATAGGGAGACAGAGTTTGTAATAGACATCATGCCAAGAGCAGCACTAGTTTCCAGGGCACCGTATTGCATAACGCCGGTGGAGATAAAGGAGTTGATGGTGCAGTTGCAAGAACTGTTGGACAAAAAGTACATTCAACCGAGTGTTTCACCATGGGGTGCACCGATACTATTTGTCAAGAAAAAAGACGGATCGTTAAGACTGTGTATCGACTATCGAGAGTTGAACAAGTTAACGATAAAGAATAAATACCCATTGCCCAGGATCGATGATCCCTTTGATCAATTAAAAGGGGCTAAGTATTTTTCAAAAATAGATTTAAGAATGAGGTATCACCAATTTAAGGTTAGGAAGGAGGATGTATCAAAGACAGCATTCAGGACTCGTTATGGTCATTACGAGTTTTTAGTGATGTCATTTGGGTTGACTAATGTACCACTTGAATTTATGCATATGATGAACAGAGTGTTCAAACAATATTTGGACAAGTTCATCGTGGTGTTTATCGATGATATTCTAGTCTATCCTAAGATGCCAGAAGATCATGCTGAACACCTAAGATTAGTGTTGGAAACACTAAGGAAGGAGAAGTTGTATGCGAAATTCACGAAGTGTGAATTTTGGCTATAGAAGGTACAATTTTTAAGTCATGTCATTGACCATGAGGGGATTTCAGTAGATCCAATGAAGGTGGAAGCCATGATGAATTGGGAACAGCCAAAAATGCCAACTGAGGTGCGGAGTTTCCTAGGGTAAGCGGGTTACTATCGGTGTTCATCTAGGATTTTTTGAAGATAGCTACTCCGTTGACTAACTTGGGCCCCATGAGTGAGTCATGGTTGGCCACTTGGTGGCCAAGTAAAGTGATTTACTTGGTGGCTAAGTTAGGAATAGTAAGGAGGTAGAAATAAGGAGGTGGGATGGCCTAAAAGACCATTGTGCCATAGCCTTGGTAATTCTATAAATAAGAGGCTTGTTAGTTCATTTGTTGCCTTGTTCAAATTACACCAACATCTTAGCTTATATTATTGAGAGAAAAGTGAGAAGAGTTTCGATAATTCAAGAAGAAAGAAGAGGAACCAAGCTTGAACTTCAAAGGTAATAAACCTTTAACCATTATTCTTCATCTCTTCAATTCTACTTTTATAGAGAAGTGAATATTGGTGGAGCATGTATGATAAGAAGTGATAAGTATGGTTATTAGGGGACTTAAACCTTAATAAATCATGTTGTAAGTGAATCATAATCATAAAATTTATGAACTAATAAAGAACATTGAAGAATTATCATTTTGTTATTGAAGGACAAGTTTAAAACCATCATTTGTAGGATTAAAGGATATATGTTAGAATGGTGGAGTGAATCCATTTTGAACGGCGTAAAAATCTCAAGTAATGAAGTTACGGAGAAATTTACGAGATTAGACGATAATCGTCGAAATCATTAAATTCTCAGAATAAAAGTCAAAAGTCACTATTGAACTCAAAAATGTTGGTTTTCAATGGAGAATAATCTAAGTTTACATTTTGGAGTTGTGGACTCGAAAATGGTCAAATTCTGACTTAAAACGAAGAAACGAGCTTTAAACGTTCACGAACGTTTAACAAATTCGTAATAAAGCACTTAAATGGTGAATTATGTGTTAACAGATTCAAAAATATAAGATTGTCTAATGAAATCATAAAACATATAATATGTGAGCTAACAAATTTTGAACGAGCCAATTTGGACTTAGAATGAAAAAGTTATGAGCCTAGAAAATTTACAAAAAAAGAAAACTGTGAAATCTATCTGAGGCTCAGGGCCGGCGTTGCAACGTGGCCCAAGGAGGTGAAGCCGACGCCGCGGTGCCACGCCTAACCCTTACACACTGGGAAGTGGCACCACAACGCGGCATGGAGTAAAGGTAGTGGCGCCGCAACGCCAAGATCGAGCAACACATACTGTGAAGTCGTGCCGCAGCATGAGGCTTTTGTAGGAAGTTGGCGCCCTGGCACCGCAACTCCAGTACTAGGGAAGACATAGTAAAGAATACTTATAAATGTAAAAGAAATGTCAGTTGATTAATGGTGGATTATAACCTTAATCAACTAAAAGTAATGTCCTTAAAGATGATAATATTCTTAAGAATCATAACTAAAGATTGACGAACGACTACTTGAACGTAAATGCAAATTAATACGACAAATCGTTACTAATGTTAAACAATCTAATGAATTGAAAAGAAGGGTAAGATACATTAGTGACTATACATGATTGTTTATGACCTAATGTGGTATGTTATGTGATTATGTATTGTAAAATCCTTAAAGACTCAAAAAGAAAATATATTATTTGTAGAAGGCGCTGAAGGGAAGTGTTCTAACCCTGTTATATGTTCATTATGGACAAGCTTTGTGATTTATGTATCTTACGCATGAATTATTGTGTAATGAAGTCGAAGCCAATTCATTCGGCTAGACTGAGTATATTTTGTATATTTCCTTATAATCTATCAAAATGTTATCAATGTTGTTATCTTTTGCCAAACTGTTTTGGTATGGATTTCAAAGAAAAACTGAGTATGAATAAATAAACATTTTGTCGTCAATCGACAGGCACGTGAGATTGCCAAAACTTAAACATAAATACGTTTAATGAAGTAATGTTGTACAACATAGAGTACTATAGGCTGATCACCTAAACATGCTCGTAAGCTATACCGAACTTACGGACTTGGCGTCGGGTTGTCCTTTTCAAAGGAAGAATGAAATGCTCAAGGTTTTGGACCAAAATTGATGTTTAAATAATGTTTTAGAAGTTTTATTTTGAATTATCTATAGTACTTCATAACTATTGATTCAGTTATAGAAGATATACGATTCGTATGATTCAAGCATATTGTTTAATGAAATTGTCATACTTGCTAAGCTAGTTGTGCTCACTCTTGCTTGAACGATATTAATACAGCTAAGACTGAACAAACTACAGGGTCCAGTAAGGATAAAAGGAAGGCTAAGGCAGACCAATAAGATGTCTTTGTAATAGTATAGTATGGGTGTTGTAATTATTTGATATTATAACGGAGAACATATGTAATGGTTACAAAGAACCTGGGAAAGGAAATATTGATTTGGAATATATAGAAGACATATTCACTCTTTTGAGTTATTTCAATTGAATGTATGTGTGAATCGTAGCACCATATGTCGGGTTGTAAGATACCCAGATTTGAGGACGTCACGGGTTGGTATCAAAGTCGTAGGTTATAAAACTTAAGGGGGTAAAAGAACCTTAAGCCATAACCTTAAGAAGAGTTAAAGAAGTAAAAGATTAAGTTAACCCTAAAAATGCATTATATGTGATATGTCTTTTTATTTTTCTAATGATGTTTACTAATCAAACTAAATTATTTTGTTGTAGATGTCAGGTGATAACGTGATGTATAGGGATATACATGTGGTTAGTGAGGGGGTTTGTAAATCAAGTAAAAGATCATATCGACACTTGTAGTTGAGTTGCCAGAAGTGGTGATGGTTGAGTTAGAAGACTCAAAAAGCTTAGACTTCATGTCCTTGTTTGATGGCATGTTTGAGGAAGAGGTGGAGGTGGTGTCATTTAATACGGTAGCGCCTGTAGAAGAGATGACTCTGGGGGAGTTAATAAAGGTGTTGTTCATGACATATTGGATAGAAATATTAAGTACGGGAAGGAGGTGAAAGAATTGAAGGAGGAGACCCATGATATCTTGGAGGAAAAGAAAAGCATGGAGATGATATGGGAAGAAGAGCACAACGAGAAGGTGTTAGCCAAGGACAAGGTCCATGAGCTGAAACATGAGGTCTTTGAGCTCAAGCAGGAGCTAAAGACCAAGAAGTAGAAGGTTAGTAGGATATCCTATATATATAGGAGTTCTCATGGGGACTTTCAGCGGCAAGTGGCTGAGTATCCTGTGGAGACAGGGCAGACCCGACATTCTATCAATCGAGATGTGATAGCCAGTCTTGCCACTGTAGATTATGAGAATGCCATAAGGCAGATGTAATCTAGTTATTAGCTCGAGATGAATAGATATGTAAATATGGTGTATCTATGTAGTGACGTAAAATCCTCTTTTGTATATCAAAGGGTAGTCTTTTGTAAATCCCAATTTTTGGAAATCAATGGCGGGAAAGTAATGTAATCAGCTAAGGCTATGTAATAATGAACGATGTAATATTATACTACAAGGAAGAACGTATCAATATAAGCCCTTTTACGGAACATGTTGTGCAATGTGTATGAGTTATTGTTTAATAATGAATAATAACTAATTAACAATAAGAAAGTAATAATAAAGTGTTATTTATTTTAACAGAAAGATTCCGCCAAAAAGAAGACAATGAAATTAAGACGCTAACGTGAATCAACGGGAAGGGGGACCGGTTAACCCGATGTAAGAGTTCGTTAATTTATTAACGGCTGCTTTTAACTAGAATAGGGCAAATGTACCTGTAAATCCCGTGGTATTACAGGCTACTACGTCTAAGGATTTTAAGAGTGTAAGTCTGCTGGAGTTCAAAAGAACTATGAACCCTATAGAAGCCTAGGCTTAGGTTAAAGAAATAGAGAAGGAATTTGTTATTGCAAATGTCGATGAGGGGTAAAAGGTTGCTTTTGCTACCTATATGATGAAGGGAGAGGCCAACTTTTGGTAGGAGGCAAACCAGGCTAGGGGCTGAGATAGAAAACTTAATGTGGACGTGGTTCAAGGAGATTTTCTTTGAGAACTACTTTCCCACGAGTATGCAAGGGAGGATGAAGATGACGTTTCTAGAGTTGAAACAAGGGGAAATGAATGTTCTACAATATGCTGCCAAGTTCAATGAACTAGTGAGGTTTGCTCCACACCAGGTGGATACGGAGGTGAGAAAGGCAAGGGGATTTGAGCAGGGCTTGAAACTCTGGCTCTATATTTGGATATCAGTGTTTCAGAGTACTTACTTTGGAACCATTCTAAAAAAGGCAATAATTACCGAAGGTGGTAATGAGGCTTTAAGCCAGTACCACAGAGAAAAGAAGAATAAGAATAAGGTAGACGGGGGAGTAAAAATCGAGGGAGCCAGTGCGAGTGGCAATAATTAGAAGAGGAAGGGTTTTAACTCTAGGAATGCCGGAGTAAAATAAGGAGATCCTAAGAAGAGTATGGAGGCATGCAAAAACTATGGGAAGACTCACTTAGGAGTCTATCTCAAGGGAAAGCCGGTATGTTACAACTGTGGACAAGAGGGGAATATTTTGCCTAACTATCCAAGTCCAAAGAAGAACCATGAATGTTTCGTGTGTGATCGACTGATCACATGGTGAAGAACTGCCCGAAGAAGGGAATGAACGGGAATAAGGGCACTAATAGTGGTAAACTAACTATTAGTGGTCCAGCTCAGACGGGTAGGCCGATGGCCCTCACCTTTAACATGACGATCCAAGATGCAGTTGCATCAGGGGATGTAGTTGCAGGTATTATCCCGATCAACAATATAAATACTTATATGTTGCTTGATTCGGGTGCTACTTGTTCTTTTATAGCATGTGATTTTGTTAGATGATTAGCATTACTTCCCGAAAGATTGCCTATACCTTTGAATATCAAGGTAGTAAACGAAGAAATAATTCTTGTTGAAAATATTCATAAGGGTTGTTGTGTAAAAATACGACACTATAAGTTATCGGTAGATTTGAAACCGTTAAATCTGGGAGAATTTGATGTAATTCTCGAGATGGATTGGGTTTTTAACCATGGTGCAATTATAGATTGCCAAAAAAAGTGTGTAAATATTATAACGTTGAGACAATCTCATGTAGTGTTTTACGATAATAAATTATCGGGACGTTCATGTTGTCTTACCATGACACAAACTAGGAAATTGTTGAGGAAGGGATGTGTAGGTTATTTGTGTCATGTTGTTGATACCTAGAGAGTGGGAGTAATGATAGAACAAATACCTATTGTTAAAGAATTCATGGATGTATTTCCAAGCGAATTACCAGGTCTTCTACCAGATAGGGCGATCGAATTCATAATAGATATTGTACTAGGAGTGGCACCAGTTTTAAGGGCACTGTACCATATGGCGCCAGTAGAAATAAAGGAATTGATGGTTTAATTATAAGAACTGTTGGATAGAAAATACATTCAACCGAGTGTTTCATCGTGGGGAGCGCCGGTACTATTTGTGAAGAAGAAGGATGGATCATTGAGACTTTGTATCAACTACCGAGAGTTGAACAAGTTAACGATAAAGAATAAATACCCATTGCCCAGGATCGATGATCTCTTTTTGATCAGTTGAATATTTTTCTAAGATAGTTTTGCGAACGGGGTAGCATCAGTTGAAGGTTAGAAAGTAGGATGTACCTAAGACAGCATTCAGAACTCGTTATGGCCATTACGAGTTTTTGGTGATATCATTTGGGTTAACAAATGCATTAGCTGTATTTATAGATATGATGAATAGAGTGTTCAAACAATATTTAGATAAGTTTGTCGTAGTGTTTATCGATGATATTCTAGTCTATTCTAAGACGCTAGAAGATCACGCTGAACACTTAAGTTTAGTGTTGGAGACACTAAGGAAGGAGAAGTTATATGTGAAATTCACTAAGTGTCAATTTAAGCTAGAGAGGGTACAGTTTTTAGGACATGTTATCGACCACGATGGAATTTTAGTGGACCCAGCAAAGATGAAAACAGTGATTAATTGGGAACAACTGAAAACACCGACTGAGGTACGGAGTTTCCTAGGGTTAGCAGGATACTATCGAAGATTTATTCAAGATTTTTCTAAGATAGTTATTCCTCTGGCTAATTTGATAAGGAAGACAGTGAAGTACGTATGGACTGAGAAGTGTAAAGACAGTTTTCAAGAGCTGAAAAAAGGGTGAGTGAAGCACCTGTATTATATTTACCCGATGATATAAGGAATTTCGTTGTTTATAGCGACGCTTCACATAGAGGACTTGGTTGCGTACTCATGTAGCATGGCAAGGTCATTGTGTATGCATCACGACAGTTAAAGGATTATGAAAAAGTTTATCCTACTTATGATCTGGAACTGGCCGCGGTAGTGATTGCCTTAAAGATATGGTGGCATTACCTATATGCAGAGAAATGTGAGATATACACAGACCATAGGAGTCTAAAATATATCTTCACACAAAAAGATTTAAATATGAGACAAAGGAGATGGTTGTAGTTGATAAAGGTTTACAACTACGATATCCTGTATCACCCAGGAAATGCCAATGTAGTGGCTGACACCTTAAGTAGGAAAGGTCGAGAAAAGTTATCTATGTTAACGACTCAAATTGAGTTAATAACAGTGGCTAGAATTGAATTGGAGGTGAAGTTATAGATTGAATCGGGTCAGAGATTGTTTATAACGAAGATTCACTCTACCATTGTAGAGAGAGTAAAGGAGGTACAACTCAGAAATGATGAGTGTGATCAGATGAAGAAGCGGATAGCAAATGAGAAAGGTATAAAGTATAGTCTTAATAATGAGGGATTATTAAGATTTGAAGGGATACTTTGGATTCTGAATGACGGCAGAATTAAAGGAGGAAGTGTTACAAGAGGATAGTAGTTCGAGATACTCAATTCATCCTGGTAGTACTAATATGTATCAAGACCTTCGATAGAGTTTTTGGTGGCCGAACATGAAGAGGGAGATAATAGAATATGTGGTTAGGTGCTTAACTTGTCAAAAAGTTAAGGCCAAACATCAACAACCAAGTGGCTTGTTACAGTTATTAGAGATTCTGGAATTGAAGTGGGAGATTATCATGATGGACTTTGTGGTGGAACTTCCGATTACACAGAAAGGGTATGACGTTATTTGGGTAATAGTGGACTGGTTGACGAAGTCTGCTCACTTTTTTCCAATAAGAGTTAAGTATAACTTAAATCAGTTAGCTAAACTTTATGCTAAGGATATTATTTCCAGACATGGAGCACCAGTTTTGATAGTGTCAGATCTTGATCCATGATTCACATCAAACTTTTGGAGAAGTCTGCAAGAACATATGGGAATGCAGTTGAAGTTAAGTATAACTTATCATCCACAAACTGATTGGCAGAGCGAAAGGACAATTTAGACTGCTAGAAGATATGCTAAAATCTTACGTTATGGATTTCAAGGGTAGTTAGGATTATCATCTATCGTTAGTTTATTTTGCGTATAACAACAGTTATCATGCGAGCATAGGCATACCGCCTTACAAAGCTTTATACTGAAGGAAGTACAGAACACCGTTGTGTTGGGATAAAGTAGGAGAACCCCAAATGCTAGGACCTAAATTAGTGCAGCAAACAATGGATATAGTTAAGCTAATACAAATGTGATTGGTAGCAGCTCAAGACAGACAGAAGAATTTTGAGGATTTACATTAAGTAAACAAAGAGTTTGAAGTAGGCTCGTTTGTATTTCTAAAGGTATCTCCCTGAAAAGGCATGATACGCTTTGGAAAGAAGGGAAAGTTAAGTCTGAGGTTTATAGGTCCTTTTGAGATATTAAAACGGGTAGGAGAGGTAGCTTACATGGTAGCATTACCTCCAAACTTCGAACAAATACACAATGTATTTCATGTATCTGTGTTACGTCCTTATAAGCCAGATTATAAGCATTTAATAAAGTGTGAGCCTATTCATATTAAGAAGGACTTGACGTATAAAGAAATGCACATTCAAATCGTTGATAGAAAAGAGAAAATTCTGAGAAATAAAGTTATACCTTCAGTAAAGGTGTTATGGAAGAACCACGATGCCGAAGGAGCAATGTGGGAACTTGAAGAAAAGATGAGGAAGAATTACCCTCAGTTGTTTGTTTAATGTTAACGGGATCCTGGCGATAGAATCCTTATAAGGGGGGAAGAATGTAACGACCAAGAAAATTGGATTAATTATAAAATAATTTTATTTGATTAAATAACGAATAAAAATATATTATATGCATTTATAATGAATAAACAATATGAAGGTTGTTCTATAACCTAAAAGTATCGTAATACCGTAGTATTCTAGCTACGTGAAGGAATTAAAGTGTTTGAATTTCCAAGATGAAAATAAAAGCTTTCCGAGAATTTCTCCAAAAATACTGTTCATCAATTTCTACTCGGAAATTATTTTTGAACTTCCGAGAAATAGGTAACGATAGAATAATAAGGAAGTATGGATTATATAATAATAATTCAAGTATGACAAACCCAATTTTTAGCCTGCGTACAAAGTTCAAGAATGATAATTACTTAAAGATTGAATAACGAATATCGTATGATAAACAATTATTATACAAAGCAAAGAATACGATTATGATATGAAGTATTGTATGAGTATGTATGAAAGATAGTATATCGTATATGATGAATAATTATACGAATTAGTATACGAGAAGAATACATGAATTATACATTAAAAGCTTTAATCTAAATGTAATGAACTTGTAGGATTTGTGTAGGAATTAGGCAAGCCCAAGTGCAAACTTGCTACGGCCAATGATTAATAATATAAGCCCAACGTAAAGCTTAAAGTAATTAAAACCTAAGCCCAAAGCACGATCCGGATTGTGGATCAAACTGATGGGGAACCGGGTGAGAAAAACCCATAGGGCAACCGATGTAGGCCCCATAAGTGAGTCATGGCCAGCCACTTGGTGGCCAAGTAAAGTGAATTACTTGGTGGCTAAGTTAGGAATAGTAAGGAGGTGGGATGGCTTAAAAGACCATTGTGCCCTAACCTTGGTAATTCTATAAATAAGAGGCTTATTAGTTCATTTGTTGCATTGTTCAAATTACACCAACCTCTTAGCTTATATTATTGAGAGAAAAGTGAGAAGTGTTTTGATAATTCAAGAAGAAAGAAGAGGAACCAAGCTTGAACTTTAAAGGTAATAAACTTTTAACCATTATTCTTCATCTCTTCAATTCTAGTTTGATAGAGAAGTGAATATTAGTGGAGAATGTAAGATAAGGAGTGATAAGGATGGTTATTAGACGACTTAAACCTTAATAAACCATGTTGGAAGTGAATCATAATCATAAAAGTTATGAACTAATTAAGAACATTGAAGAATTGTCATTTTATTGTTGATGGACAAGTTTAAACCATCATTTGTAGGCTTAGAGGATATATGTTAGAATGATGGAATGAATCCATTTTGAAGTTATGGCGAAATTGACTAGATTAGACGATAATCGTCGAAATCGTTAAATTTTCATAATAAAAGTCAAAAGTCACCATTGAACTCAGAAACGTTGGTTTTCGATGGAGAATAGTCTAAGTTTGAATTTTGGAGTTACAAACTCATAAAATAGTCAAATTCTGACTTAGAACGAAGAAACGAGCTATGAACATTCTCGAACATTTAACGAATTCATAATTAAGCACTTAAATGGTGAATTTCATGTTAACGGATTCGAAAATATAAGATTTTCTTATGAAATCATAAAACATATGATATGCGAGCTAACGACTTATGAACAAGCCAACTCGGACTTAGAATGAAAAAGTTATGAGCCCAAAAAATCTACAAAATAAGAAAACTGTGAAATCTATCTGAGGCTCAGGGTTGGCGCTGCAGCGCGGCCCAAGGAGGTGAAGCCGGCACCGCAGCGCTAGGCCTAACCCTCATACACTGGGAAGTGGCGCCGCAGTGCGGCATGGAGTGAAGGTAGTTACGCCGTAGTGCGAAGACCAGGCTACACATACTGTGAAGTCGCGCCGCAGCGCGAGGTTTATATAGGAAGTTGGCGCCGCAGCCCCAACACTAGGGAAGACATAGTAAAGAATGCTTATGAATGTAAAAGAAATGTTAGTTGATTAATGATGAATTATAACCTTAATAAACTTAAAGTAATGTCCTTAAGGATGATAATATTCTTAAGAATCATAACTAAAGATTGATGAACGACTACTTGAACGTAAATGCAAAGTAATACAATAAATCGTAACTAATGTTAAACAATCTAATGAATGATTAGATTGAGAAGAAGGATAAGATACATTAGTGACCATACATGATTGTTTATGACCTAATGTGGTATGTTATGTGTGTGACAACCCGAGAATTTAGACAAATTATTAAAATCTTAAATGATTGATTTAAGGTCAAATAATAGACCTAGACATAAAATAAGTGTATGTGTTTGATATTATTAGGGTGAAATTATGAGGATTTCAAAATTCTGTGAAGGATTTAGGTGAATTATTCAGGATTAAGGATTTATGTGATTAAGTTCTGTGAATATGGTTATGTATGTGTACTGAATGTGGTTAATGGTCAAGGGTTGACCAGATTAATTATATATGTGTCAAACCCTAATTATATATTAAGAACTTTAACGTTCGGTTAGAAAACCCTAGCGATTAATAAGAAATCCAAGAAACTGGTTCTGGAAACCCTAATGTCAGTTCCGGGAATCTAAAACCCTAATTCGGTGATGAAACCCTAAATCGGGAACTTAATGGCGTAAGTGTAAATAATTATAGGATTAATTAGGGTTAATCTTAACAAATTGATTACAAAACCCTAATTCCGAATTTGAAACCCGATTTGATTATTAGAAAACCCTAATACCAGATCTGAAAACCCTAGTTTCAGATTCTGATAAATTGAAGCCCTAATCTGGGAATAGAAAGGATAATTATAATGCTCATGTGGTATTAATTATACTACTAATTAGGGCAAAGCTTAATTATTAGCAAACCCTAATTTCGGGATTTAAAACCCTAATTTTATAGTTAGGAAAAATGAAAGTGTTAATTTAATACTTTTTATGTTAATTAGGATATATTAATTCTAATTTTCAAGTTAAGTAATTAGAAAACTCTAATCTAATTACGAATATTTAATTTCTAAATTAGAAAATTTATTTTTCTATTAGAAACCTTAATTAGTGGTTTATAAACCCTAATCCGTGATTTTGACCCTAATTGCGTAATTAGAAAATTTAATTATCATAAATTAATCCTAATTAGTAAGATTGATTTATAATTGGGAGATTATGATATAATTAGAAAGCACTAATTATAATATAGAAATCATGATTTTCTATTTTATAATTTAAATAGAAAATCTTAGAAATCCAAGTTGCTAAATTTTTAAGGGTTAAACCCTAAACCCTAAATACTCCAAACCCTAAACCCTAAGGATTTCATCAAATGAAAAATTCTAGAAATATATGGAAATGTCCAAAATGCCCTTTTTACATTTTTTTTATTAGCTAACTTTTGAATCTTGCCTCATCTTTGGTTGTTCACCAACCCTAACCCTACCCTAACCTAGTGTAGCATGTGATTTAAAATATCAGCAATTCAGCCCTTATTTGACAGCTATCTCAGATCATACATTCATCCAAGTGATTATTTAAGAGATTTGGAGAGAGAAAATGCCACTTTATTTCTTGTTCATGCCTACTCTCATTCTCTCTATTCAAATCCAAAAATTAAGAGTGAGAAAGCGTGATAAGATAAGCAAGTATCAGCCTTTAACTTCACAAGATCAGATCACTAGGATCAGATTTAAGAATCAAAGTTCAAAAGGTATAAAAACACTAAATTTCGAAAACTCTTGATCTTATGTTACATGTTGAAATTGTTTGGTTAAGGTTGTGTATTAGGGTGTCAATTGATGATCTGGGTTGATAAATCCCAGATCCATAATATCAAAGTGCACGAAATTTCTTTTTTTTTAAATCTGGAAAAATTTCAAAAAAAAAATTATCTGACAGTCTTATGTCAGAACTCGTAGATCTTTGTGTGTTAGATTTTTAGTGTGTTTGATGTTATAGATCTATTCTATGCCATGAGATCTTTCATTTCCAACTTGAATCAAGTCCAGATCTTGTCTAGATCTTAAGTTATATGCAGTCAAACTGCGTTGACCAGTCACGAAATATGGTTTATGGGCAAACCCAGAATTTCCAGATCGTATGACAATGATATTACAGGCTCTAGATCTCTCTTATTTTTAGTGTTTGTGTTATGTTGTTAATTGAATATTATAGTATAACATGTAATCTACATACTAAAGTCATTGGAACCCTCATATGCTTCACAGAATCAGGTAAATTTGTGGTCAAACATCAGTTGACCGAACTGTTCAAGAACATTTCTGGGTTTTCCAGAAATGTTCAAGAACGGTTGTTGTAGCCTAGTTTGACCGATCTATAGCTTACTATTTTGATGTTTTTAAGTTGATCTGGTGGTCGTTTGTTGTACCTTGACAAACGGACTACACGCTAGAACCTATGGATAATCCAAACTAAACCCAGAACCAACAATATATGGATTTAAAGAAGCTAACTCGAACTGTTCTTCATTTTTGGAAAACCCAGAAATGAAGAACAGGTCTGACAACGTTTTCTGCAGCTTAGATCTTGCAGATGTTATTTGTTTTGGCTATGAGATTTTCTTTAGATCATAGTATTACAGTTATACTACATAACCAGAAACATTAGCAGACCATAAATCTACCGGAACCCAGAATCATTTGTGGTCAAACCATGTCCCTCAGTGACTGACTTGAAGTTCTGGGCAGGATGAAGAACACATGAAGAACACCTATAGCGACGGGTCTGTCGCTATAGGGCCCTTTTAGCGATAGTTTAATTAAGAAATTAATTAATAATTTCCAAAAATTATTTAAAAATAGATAAAAATAGATTTTTAATTATTAAAAATACAAAATAAATTCCGAAAAATTATTTTAAATTCTGAAAAATAGTTTTTAATTATTTTAAGTATATTTCATAAATATTTAATATTTTTGGATTATAAATGGAATTTATTTATTTAATTATAATATTAAATAAATAATTTAAAAATAGTTTTAATTCATGAAAAATTATTTTATGATATTAAAAAATATCTTTAGTTATTTTTGATGACTTTTGATTTTTTGTGATGATTTTCATTAATTAATCAATATTAATGATAATTAGTTTATTTAATAGATATATTAAATAAATTATGGAAAAATAGAATAAATGATTTAAAAATCCTATAAAAATGATTTAAGTGTTATAAAAATATTTGAAGTTATAAAATATAACTTTTGATATTTAGTCATGAAAATATTAATATTCCAATATTAATACCAGTTATCGGATAATGGATTTAAGTGTTTAAAAATCATATAAATATGATTTTAAGGTATTAAAAATACTTTGATATATTATAATTATATTATAATATTATGTTATGATTTTCATTAATATTTTATATTAAATGAATATTAATGATTAAGGAATTATGTGGTATTTAATTCATTTAAATACGTTATTAATGATTAAAAATATATGATAAATGATATTAATTATCTAAAAATGATTATAAGTCAATGAAAATTATTTTGACTGATAAGATAATTATCTGGGATAATTGTTAAGCGTTTAAGCAGAGTTTAATTGAACTTAAACTCGAGTATTGTCCGACTAGACCGTCGGGATGATAGAATTACGTCGGTTTTAAGTCAGACTGAAATAGTTTGACCTGATACTAAGTTTTATGTTTGTTATAGACTGATAGGGTTATGTGCTATGTGTTTAGGTTATTCTATATATATATATATATATATATATATATATATATATATATATATATATATATATATATATAACAGTATTATACTGTGATAATATTATTCTAATATTGGAGATCTATATTACTAATATTAGGTCTTCGGGTAAAGCGTTATAAATTGTGTAGCGGTAATCAACGGTTCAGACAAGTTTCTTTTTACTAAACTCTACTAAGAGTATTTTATTCAGGCTTATGGTTAATCATTGCTGATTACCATGAAAAGTGTACTCTGTACATCTTGTATGTATAAGTCAGGTATGAAAGGCTGATCACCTTCATTACCAGTTGGTTCAGAAATGTTTGTTCATGTTTAAAACTTGTTCAGTCAAAAGTTTGTTCGTGCTAATTCTCTACTATATTGATGAATTATAGCCAACTTATTATTCATACTCTTCAATCATGATATATCGTTATATTGTTGTATTTAAACTTGCTGGGCAACTTTCATGTTCACCCTTGCTATATCATGATAAAACATTGCAGATAATACGAATGCGTTCGGATACAGGAAAATGTTAAGGCCAAGTTCAGCTTGGAATAAAACGTGCGGCTATTTTGTAATAGTATATTTTGATAAAGATGTTATGTGTTAGAAAAGCTATGAAATGTGTATTAAGTTAAGGTTACTCGACCTTGGGAATTATGTGTAAGTTTAATGTATAAACAATTTATGTTTATATCTTCCGCAAATAGTTATAGAAATAGTATACCGGATCCGCAGCAATTTGGGACCTGGATTCGGGGCTATCACAGTTGGTATCAAAGCTGTAGGTTATGAAGCTTAGGTAGGAATACCTGAGACCAATAAACGCAGTGATTAGGATAAGTGCTAACTCAAATAGAGTTAGTTGGTCGGTAAGATTCAAAGACGAATCTCGGTAAGTTTTTAAGATACAGAGTTCCCTAACTCTGATAATAAAGTTGAACAGTAATGGTGAATAAATCGAGTATAAAAGACTGAAAGTGCAGGAATAGGAGATCGTAAAACAAAACTATCAAGTCATAGAATTGAATTGTAATATATACGATGAGATCACCCCGTGATCTGTTAAGGTTATGACAACCGAAAAGAATCAATCTGATGATTGAAAAGTTTACAGCAAGATGATGTATATCAGTTGTACTATGAAATGGTACTATAAAAACTCATAAAAGAGTTATAGATTATGAATACGGATTAAATGAAATTCGTGTTGAAAAAGGGGGTTAAGATTAGGTGGGGATTTCAATGAGGACTCGTGTTAGCAACTGAGTTGTTTGATTTCTTGTATGGGCGGGGAATTGTACTTGGTGTAAAAACTACTTAGTTTGTGGCATGGGTAATCATTGAAATGTTGTGTCACGCTAGTTATTATATACAGATAAATAGGTCATAGGTAGAGAATATAGGATTAAGTACGAATTCTTAGAACTCATACTTATGTGACATTCTTGACTCATAGTTATATGAAATGTTTATGAGCCCCTCAGCGAACGGACACCAAAGGTCAGACTAGAGTAAGTTCCTAAACTCATATAATTATGGCCAGGTTATGAACTCATAAGTGTGATTTTATGAACTGGGTATAGTTGTGTGTGAATGGAGTGTTAAGGATTATAGTAACAGATAGATTGTTAAGCAAATGATCATTAGTGGAGACTTAGGTTTTCCTAAACTCCTAGCTATGCTAAACTTCAAATTTTTGACATCAAGCTAAATACGCACTATGTGCCTTTAGGAAAAAAAAAGTAGGCTCGTAACCATTTTTGAAACGGTTTAAAGTATAGTCTATGCTACTTATTTCGGCTAGACGCAAATGATTTGAAATATCAAAAATTGTTTTTATATATCACTTATGTACCATGTAACCTGGTGCAGAGATGATAAAAATGATGGAGTAATCAATGCAGTATTACTTAGTGTGAATTTGACATAAAGTTACTATTCCACTATGGTATGATGTAGCACGATAAAATTACCAAATGACGGAATCCTCAACGGACTGTAAATACAGTGCGGCATCATGACGTCATTCCCGAAAATGTTTTCAAAAAAAATTTAATTTGCCAACGGGGTTTGGCTACACCTAAATAATTCGATTGAATTGAATTATCGATATGAGTCTATGCTATTTGATTTAGCTAGACTAATGTTATAAAAACTCCAAGTGTTTATTGAAAGAATTTCCCGAACCAAATTTCTTTGGTACGGAATCCTATGATAAGACTGAGGTGAATGATAATGTTTGGATAAATAATCCAATCTAATAACGTAATATTCGCTAAAAAAAATACGTTATGCATGACGTAAGCGTACGATGGGCTGATCACCTAAAGTACTAGCAACGGTAGTTTACCTTCTTTGTGATTGTAAACATACCAAGTAATGTTTTATTTAGCGGTATGATCACTACCGTTAAAACTATGTGTTCATGGTCTATATGACCCCTCAGTACAATTTGAAAACTTTTACTCTTGTGAGTGGTAAATTGGGTAGCAAGCAAATGTGTGTAAATGGTGTATGGTGCACGGTGTAAGGTGTAAGGTGAATTTCGGGGACGAAATTCTTATAAGGAGGGGTGAATGTGACAACCCGAGAATTTAGACAAATTATTAAAATCTTAAATGATTGATTTAAGGTCAAATAATAGACCTAGACATAAAATAAGTGTATGTGTTTGATATTATTAGGGTGAAATTTTGAGGATTTCAAAATTCTGTGAATGATTTAGGTGAATTATTCAGGATTAAGGATTTATGTGATTAAGTTATGTGAATATGGTTATGTATGTGTACTGAATGTGGTTAAGGGTCAAGGTTTGACCAGATTAATTATATATGTGTCAAACCCTAATTATATATTAAGAACTTTAACGTTCGGTTAGAAAACCCTAGCGATTAATAAGAAATCCAAGAAACTGGTTCTGGAAACCCTAATGTCAGTTCCGGGAATCTAAAACCCTAATTCGGTGATGAAACCCTAAATCGGAAACTTAATGGCATAAGTGTAAATAATTATAGGATTAATTAGGGTTAATCTTAACAAATTGATTACAAAACCCTAATTCCGAATTTGAAACCCGATTTGATTATTAGAAAACCCTAATACCATATCTGAAAACCCTAATTTCAGATTCTGATAAATTGAAGCCCTAATCTGGGAATAGAAAGGATAATTATAATGCTCATGTGGTATTAATTATACTACTAATTAGGGCAAAGCTTAATTATTAGCAAACCCTAATTTCAGGATTTGAAACCCTAATTTTATAGTTAGGGAAAACGAAAGTGTTAATTTAATACTTTTTATGTTAATTAGGATATATTAATTCTAATTTTCAAGTTAAGTAATTAGAAAACTCTAATCTAATTACGAATATTTAATTTCTAAATTAGAAAATTTATTTTTCTATTAGAAACCTTAATTAGTGGTTTATAAACCCAAATCCGTGATTTTGACCCTAATTGCGTAATTAGCAATTTTAATTAGGATAAATTAATCCTAATTAGTAAGATTGATTTATAATTGGGAGATTATGATATAATTAGAAAGCCCTAATTATAATATTGAAATCGTGATTTTCTATTTTATAATTTAACTAGAAAATCTTAGAAATTCAAGTTGCTAAATTTTTAAGGGTTAAACCCTAAATCCTAAATACTCCAAACCCTAAACCCTAAGGGTTTCATCAAATAGAAAATTCTAGAAATATACGAAAATGTCCAAAATGCCCTTTTTACATTATTTTATTAGCTAACTTGTGAATCTTGCCTTATCTTTGGTTGTTCACCAACCCAAACCCTAACCTAGTGTAGCATGTGATCTAAAATATCAGAAATTCAGCCCTTATTTGATAGCTATCTCAGATCATACATGCATCCAAGTGATTATTTAAGTGATTTAGAGAGATAAAATGCCACTTTATTCTTGTTCATGCCAACTCTCCTTCTCTCTATCTCAAATTCGAAAATTAAGAGTGAGAAAGTGTGATAAGATAAACAAGTATATGCCTTTAACTTCACAAGATCAGATCACTAGGATCAGATTTAAGAATCAAAGTTCAAAAGGTATAAAAACCCTAAATTTTAAAAACTCTTGATCTTATGTTATATGTTGAAATTGTTTGGTTAAGGTTGTGTATTAGGATGTCAATTGATGATCTGGGTTGATAAATCCCAGATCCATAACATCAAAGTGCACGAAATTTCATTTTTTTTCAAAATCTGGAAAAATTTCAAAAAAAATTATGTGACAGTCTTATGTCAGACCTCGTAGATCTTTGTGTGTTAGATTTTTAGTGTGTTTGATGTTATAGATCTATTCTATGCCATGAGATCTTTCATTTCCAACTTGAATCAAGTCCAAATCTTGTCTAGATCTTAAGTTATATGCAGTCAAACTGCGTTAACCAGTCACGAAATATGGTTTATGGGCAAACCCAGAATTTCCAGATCATTTGACAATGATATTGCAGGCTCTAGATCTCTCTTATTTTTAGTGTTTGTGTTATGTCGTTAATTGAATATTATAGTATGACATGTAATCTACATACTAAAGTTATTGGAACCCTCATAAGCTTAACAGAATCAGGTAAATTTGTGGTCAAACATCAGTTGACCGAACTGTTCAAGAACATTTTTGGGTTTTCCAGAAATGTTCAAGAATGGTTGTTGTAGCCTAGTTTGATCGATCTAAATCTTACTGTTTTGAT
This sequence comes from Panax japonicus, assembly GCA_020205505.1. Lineage (NCBI taxonomy): Eukaryota > Viridiplantae > Streptophyta > Magnoliopsida > Apiales > Araliaceae > Panax > Panax japonicus. The sequence continues at coordinate 19,137,942 of CM035112.1, read as the reverse complement.
GTATTTAAGTTGATCTGGTGATCGTTTGTTGTACCTTGACATACAGACTACACGCTGGAACCTATGGATAACCCAAACTAAACCCAGAACCAAAGATATATGGATTTAAAGAAGCTAACTCGAAATGTTCTTCATTTCTGGAAAACCCAGAAATGAAGAACAGGTCTGACAACGTTTTCTGTAGCTTAGATCTTGCAGATGTTATTTATTTTGGCTATGAGATTTGCTTTAGATCATAGTATTACAGTTATACTACATAACCAGAAACATTAGCAGACCAGAAATCTACCAGAACCCAGAATCATTTGTGGTCAAACCATGTCCCCTAGTGACTGACTTGAAGTTCTGGACAGGATGAAGAACACATGAAGAACACCTATAGCGTCGAGTCTGTCGCTATAGGGCCCTTTAACCGACTGTTTAATTAAGAAATTAATTAATAATTTCTAAAAATTATTTAAAAATAGATAAAAATAGATTTTTAATTATTAAAAATACAAAATAAATTCCGAAAAATAGTTTTAAATTCTGAAAAATAGTTTTTAATTATTTTAAGTACATTTCATAAATATTTAATATTTTTGGAATATAAATGGTATTTATTTATTTAATTATAATATTAAATAAATGATTTAAAAATAGTTTTATTTCATGAAAAATCATGAAAAATTATTTTATGATATTAAAAAATATCTTTAGTTATTTTTGATGACTTTTGATTTTTTGTGATGATTTTCATTAATTAATCAATATTAATGATAATTAGTTTATTTAATAGATATATTAAATAAATTATGGAAAAATAGAATAAATGATTTAAAAATCATATAAAAATGATTTAAGTGTTATAAAAATATTTTAAGTTATAAAATATAACTTTTGATATTTAGTCATGAAATTATTAATATTCTAATATTAATACCAATTATCGGATAATGGATTTAAGTGTTTAAAATCATATAAATATGATTTTAAGGTATTAAAAATACTTTGATATATTATATTTATATTATAATATTATGTTATGATTTTCATTAATATTTTATATTAAATGAATATTAATGATTAAGGAATTATGTGATTTTGAATTCATTTGAATACGTTATTAATGATTAAAAATATGCGATAAATGATATTAATTATCTAAAAATGATTATAAGTCAATGAAAATTATTTTGACTGATAAGATAATTATCTGGGATAATTTTTAAGCGTTTAAGCAGAGTTTAATTGAACTTAAACTCGAGTATTGTCCGACTAGACCGTCGGGATGATAGAATTGTGTCGGTTTCAAGTCAGACTGAAATAGTTTGACCTGATACTAAGTTTTATGTGTGTTATAGACTGATAGGGTTATGTGCTATGTGTTTAGGTTATTCTATGTATATATATATATATATATATATATATATATATATATATATATATATCAGTATTATAATGTGATAATATTGTTCTAATATTGGAGATCTATATTACTAATATTAGATCTTGGGTAAAGCGTTATAAATTGCATAGCGGTAATCAACGGTTCAGGTAAGTTTCTTTTTACTACACTCTACTAAGAGTATTTTATTCAAGCTTATGGTTAATCATTGTTGATTGCCACGAAAATTGTACTATGTACATCTTGCATGTATAAGTCATGTATGAAAGGCTGATCACCTTCATTACCAGTTGGTTCAGAAATGTTTGTTCATGTTTAAAACTTATTCAGTCAAAATTTTGTTCGTGCTAATTCTCAACTATATTGATGAATTATAGCCAACTTATTATTCATACTCTTCAATCAGGATATATCGTTATATTGTTGTATTTAAACTTGCTGCGCAACTTTCATGCTTACACTTGCTATATCATGATAAAACATTGCAGATAATGCGAATGCGTTCGGATACAGGAAAAGGTTAAGGCCAAGTTCAGTTTGGAATAAAACGTGCGGCTATTTTGTAATAATATAGTTTGATAAAGATGTTATGTGTTAGAAAAGTTATGAAATGTGTATTAAGTTAAGGTTACTCGACCTTAGGGATTATGTGTAAGTTTAATGTATAAACAATTTATGTTTATATCTTTCGCAAATAGTTATAGAAATAGTATACCGGATCCGCGGCGATTTGGGACCTGGATTCGGGGCTATCACAATGTGATTATGTATTGTATAATCCTTAATGACTCAAAAGGAAAGTATATTATTTGTAGAAGACACTGAAGGCAAGTGTTCTAACCCTTGTCTATGTTCATTCTGGATAAGCTTTGTGATTAATGTATCTTACGCATGAATTATTGTGTAATGAAGTCGAAGCTAATTCCTTTGGCTAGACTGAGTATATTTTGTGGATTTCCTTATAATCTATCAAAATGTTATCAATGTTGTTATCTTTTGCCAAACTATTTTGGTATGAATTTCAAAGAAAGAATGAGTATGAATAAATAAACGTTTTGTCGACAATCGACGGGCACTTGAGATTGCCAAAACTTAAATGTAAATACATTTAATGAAGTAGTGTTGTACAACATAGGGTATTATAGGATGATCACCTAGACGTGCTCGTAAGATGTACTAGACTTACGGACTTGGTGTCGGGTTGTCCTTTTCAAAGAAAGAACGAAATGCTCACGGTCTTGGACCAAAATTGATGTTTAACTAATGTTGTACATTGTTAAACATCTTTAAAGAAAAGAGAATTGTTATTTTGAATTATCGATAGTACTTTATAACTATTGATTCAGTTATAGAACATATACGATTTGTATGATTCAAGCATATTATTTTAACAAAATTGTCATACTTGTTGAGCTAGTTGTGCTCACTCTTGCTTGAACGATATGAATGCAGCTAAGACTGAACAAACTATTGGGTCCAGTAAGGATAAAGGGAAGGCTAAGGCAGACCAATAGGCTGTCTTTGTAATAGTATAATATGTGTAGCGCCCCCAAATCCAGGTATCTTCCAACTTGACAGATGGTGCTATACTGTACAAACACTCATACATTCATTCAATTGAAAAGCCTCAATAGAACGAATATCTCTTATATATAATTAAAATAATATTTACATTCTCCCAAGTTCTAAACCCAATACAAAGGTTCTTTGTCATAATATCAATAACATTATAATATTAAACCTATACTATTACATAGATAGCTTAATGATCTGCCTTAGCTTTTCCTTTATCCTTATTCTATCCTTTGGGACGTTCAGTCTTAGCTGCATTCATATGGTTCAAGCAAGAGTGAGCATAACTAGCTCAGCAAGTATGATAATTTCAATAAATAAAATGCTTGACACATAAGAATCGTATATCTTCAATAACTGAACAATAGTTATGAAGTACTTTTGATGATTCAAAATAACACTTCATCTTTCTTTCAAAATGTTTTACAATAATAACAATATTCAGTAAAACATTCACTCCGGTTAGAGACCCTGAGCATTTCATTCTTCTTTGAAAAGGACAACCTGGAACTAAGTCCGTAAGCTTGGTATTACTTACGAGCACTTCTAGGTGATTAGCCTATTGTACTCTATGTTGATCAATACTACATTCATTAAACGTATGTATGTTTAATTGTGGCAACCTCACGTGTCTGTCGTTTACCGACAAAACATTTATTTAACATTTCAGTCTTCTTTTGAAAACCATAACAAGTAGTTGACAAAAGATAACAACATTTGATAACAGATGAATTGATTATCAATAATCACTCAATATATCAAGTCTAGCCAAAAGAATTGGCTTGAACTTCATTGTACAACAATTCATGTGTAAGGATACATGAACTTCAAAAACTTGTTCAGATTGAACTGACACAAGAGTTAGAATACTTGCCTTTTGCGTCCTCTATGGTATAATTACTTTATGATTGAATCTTTCAAGTCTCTACAACACATGATCATATAATGCCTCATATTAGGTCATATATAATCAAGTATGTATATGACTATCTTACCCTTCATCTCAATCTAATTGTGTATTAGATTCATTTAATATCCATTCCAGCTAATGATTACACTTGCATTCATATTTAACTACGTTATCTCAACCTTTATATAACATCCTTAAGGTTTAACAAAGTTTTAACAATGCTACTTTATGTTCCTTAAAGTAGGTTTACTTTGAAATCAATCACCTTCTTTTTTTGTACTTATAAATATTCATCACCATCTTTGTTCTAAGGTTGGTGCTGCGGCACTAGTCATAAGCCTACATCTCATGATACGGCGCGAGTTAACAGTGGAGAGGTCCTGGACTTGGCGCTGCGATGTGAGTCTTTACTCAGTGAACCGCGCTGCGGCGCCACTCTGCAGTAGGTCATGGCCTGTTCATAGCGTTACTGCGCCATCATTTGTACTATGGTTCGCGCTGCGGCGTGAGTTTTTAGTGTGCTCAGAAACCGTTACGGCACTGCGACGCCACTCAAATGGCCTAGGGTTGGCGCCGCGGTGCCAACTCTATGCACCAGAAAATTTTTACAAACTTAGAATTTTATGAACTTCCCAGACACATAATTAATTCGTTATAGGTCCGAATTGGCTCGTTTAAAAGCCTACGGTTCACAAATTATGTACTCTTCGCGTTCATGCAAGAATTTTATCTATTTGAATTTGTTTGCTAAAAATTCACCTATTAGTTCATTTTTAACGTAAACGATAAACGTTCGTGACTGATCAACACTCGTTTCTTCGTTATAAGTCAAAATTCGGTCATTTTTGAGTCTGCAACTCTAGAATGCAAAATTTGACTTGTCTCTATCGAAAACCAACGTTTCCGAGTTCAAATACAAAATTTGACTTCTAATCCAGGAATTTCACGAATTCGACGATTATCGTCCAATCATGCAACTACCAGCAAATCTTCATTACTTATGATTTGTTCATTACTTCAAATGCATTCAATTTATTCTATGAACATATCAACATACTTAATACAATAACTTATATTCATTGTTGAATTTTGACTTATTCCTTCATGAGCTTATAACTTATTAAATTATAAACTACTTTTAGATTCATTGTTCATAACTTATGAAAGTTAATGTCTTTTAATCATCATACTTATATGTTATTAACATATAATACCATTCATGTTTACATCATACAAATTCATATAAACCCTTAACTTTTCATACTAATATTTAAGGTTAACCTATAACAAGTTCCTAACTTTTATAAGTTCAAATGACTTATTTCCAACTTATGTGACTTAAGTTCATTGCTTACTCATTCTTCTTGCTTCTTAACATTCATGTTCCTTAATCCAACTTTTCTTATCAACCTATCATGGTAGAGATAGAAGATAATTTGGAGAAGAAGTCTTACCCTTGAAGTATTTGCAAAGTAGTCTTCTTCTTTTTACATATGGAAGTAACTTATTTATAGTTTAATCTCCCTAACACTTATGCACTTTGTAATAGTTTAGATTGTTTGAACAAGTGTTAAATGACTTGTAAACCTTCTCTATTTATAGAACTCACAAGGTTAGGGTAATTTAGTCATTAAATCACCCACCTCCTTAAGCCACCTCCTTACTATTCATTACTTGCTTAGCACAAATCCTATCCTTTGTTTGGTCAGTACTCCTAACACTTGGTCATTACATTAACTTGGTCACCACACATAAAACTTGGTTACCAAGAGTAACTATATTAATATGGTTTAATCAACCCATTGGATTCTAGCTTGGGCTTAACTTAACTTAACCTTTTGGCTTTATATTAACAAACACTAACTTGTTTATTAATTCAATAGTTTGGCCTCACACTTAATTCACCTGAGCTTGTACAAAATCCTACTCAATCTTTACAAGTCCAATATCATTACTTAATACATATACATATAGTTTATGTATCATTCTTGTATTTAACTCGTATAGAGATTTATTATATAAGATAATCCATCATTCGTCCAAACTCATATAATACTTCGTATTATACTCGTTTTCATTACTTTGCACAATACCTAAGTATCATACAATTATTACTTACATGATAATACTTCGCTTTCCTTAATATTCATAGCTTAAGTCTGCAAGCGAAATATTACATTTTCCATAACTAGATTATTATTATATAATTCGTCTTACCTTGATATTATATCATTACGTATTTCTCGAAAATTCAAAAATAATTCCCAAGCAAATACCGATGAATAGTGTTTTTCAGAAAATTTCTCAGAAAACTTTTATTTTCGTCTTGAAAATTCAAACACTTTAATTCCTTCACGTAGCTCAAATACTACGGCATTCCAACATCAATAGGTTATAGAATGACAACCATCTTATATCACATAGAATATAATTTTATTATTATTTAATTTAATAAAATCATTTTACAATAAAAATCTGAATTTTTGGTCGTTACATCCTTCCCCCCTTATAAAGATTTTGTCCCCAGAATCTCGTCTTACTTTAATCAAATAGATGAGGAAAATTTTTCTTCATCTTTTCTTCTAATTCCCACGTTGCTTCTTTGGCATCGTGGTTCTTCCATAATACCTTTACTGATGATATTACTTTATTCCGCAGAACTTGTTCCCTTCTATCAATGATTTGAATCGGCGATTCTTCATATGTTAAGTCCTTCTCGATATGAATCGACTCGTATTCAATTATGTGCTTATAATCTGGCTTATAAGGACATAATACAGATACGTGGAACACGTTATGTATTCTTTCTAGGTCTAGAGGTAATGCTATCATATAAACTACCTCTCCCACCCTTTTTAATACCTCAAAAGGTCCTATAAACCTTGGACTTAACTCTCCTTTCTTTCCAAAACATATCTTTCCATTCCAGGGAGATACCTTTAGAAACACATACGAGCCTACTTCAAATTCTCCATTTAATCTATACGAGTTTGCATACTTCTTCTGTCTGTCATGAGCTGTAACAAGACGCATCCGAATTAACTTTATTACATTCGCTGTCTGCTGCACCAATTTTGGTCCTAACATCCGGCGTTCTCCCACTTCATCCCAATATAATGGTGTTCTACACCTTCTTCCGTACAAAGCTTTATAAGGCGGAATGCCTATGCTTGCATGATAACTATTGTTATACGCAAACTCTACAAGTGGTAGGTGATCATCCCAACTACCCTTGAAATCCATGACGCAAGACCTCAACATATCTTCTAATGTCTGAATTGTCCTCTACTCTGCCCATCAATTTGTGGATGATACGCTGTACTTAACTTCAATTGTGTTCCCAACTGTTCTTGCAAACTTCTCCAAAAGTTCGATGTGAATTTTGGATCACGATCTGACACAATTTATACTGGTACTCCATGTCTAGAAATAATTTCCTTAACATAGATTTTAGCCAACTGGTCTAAGTTATACTCAACCCTAATTGGTAAAAAGTGAGCCAATTTCGTCAACCGGTCTACTATTACCCAAATCAAATTGTACCCTTTGGTCGTTGTCGAAAGTCCCACCACGAAGTCCATCGTGATATGCTCTCACTTCCATTCTGGAATCTCCAATGACTGTAACAAGCAACTTGGTCGTTGATGTTCAGCTTTAACTTTTTGACAAATTAAGCATCTACTCACGTACTCAGCTATTTCTCTCTTCATGTTCGGCCACCAAAAACTCAGTCGAAGGTCTTAATACATCTTAGTGCTACTAGGATGTATCGAGTACCTTGAACTATGAGCTTCTCGTAACACTTGCTCCTTTAATTCCGTCTCATTTGGAACCCAAATTCTTCCTTCAAATCTTAATAATCCCTTATTATCAAGACTATACTTAGTATCTTCTTTATCGGATAACCGCTTCTTCATTTGGTTACACTCATCAGTCATGAGTTGTACCTCCTTGACTCTCTCTACGATGGTAGATTGCATCTCCGTCGTAAAAAGTATATGACCCGATTCACTTGGCATTTTCAATTCTATGTCCATCCTAGCCATCTCTGTTATTAACTCATCTTGAGTCGTTAACATAGACAACTTTTCCCGACCCTTCCTACTTAAGGCGTCGGCAACTACATTGGTTTTCCCATGGTGATACAGGATTTCACAATCATAATCCTTTATCAACTCCAGCCACCTTCTCTGTCTCATATTCAACTCCTTCTGAGTGAAGATATATTTTAGACTCTTATGGTCCGTATATATCTCACATTTCTCCCCATAAAGATAATGTCTCCATATCTTTAAGGCAAACACTACCGCGACCAGTTCCAAATCATGAGTAGGATAAACTTTCTCATAATCCTTCAACTTCCATGATGCATACGTAATGACTTTTCCATGCTGCATGAGCACGCAACCAAGTCCTCTATGTGAAGCATGGCTATAAATTATAAAATTTCATGTGTCATCGGGTAATGACAAAATAGGTGCTTCACTTAATCTTTTCTTTAGTTCTTGAAAACTGTCTTGACATTTATCCGTCCACACGTATTTTACCATCTTCCTTGTCAGGTTAGTCAACGGAGTAGCTATCTTCGAAAAATCTTGGATAAATCTTTGATAGTATCCTGCTAACCCTAGTAAACTTCGCACCTCAGTCGGTGTTTTTGGTTGTTCCCAGCTCATCACTGCTTCTGCCTTCGCTGGATCCACTAAAATTCCTTCTTGGTCAATGACATGACCTAAAAACTATACCTTCTCCAGCCAAAATTCACACTTAGTGAATTTTTCATATAACTTCTCCTTTCCTAATGTCTCCAACACTAATCATAAGTGTTCAATATGATCTTCTGGTGTCTTAGAATAGACTAGAATATCATTGATAAACACAACAACGAACTTGTCCAAATATTATTTGAACACTCTGTTCATCATATCCATAAATGCAGCTGGTGCATTCGTCAACCCAAATGACATTACCTGTAACTCGTAATGACCATAACGAGTCCTGAATGTTGTCTTTGGTATGTCCTCCTTTCTAACCTTCAATTGGTGATACCCCGTCTGCAAATCTATCTAGAAAATTATTTTGCCCCTTTCAACTGATCAAAAAGATCATTGATCCTGGGCAATGGGTATTTATTCTTTATCGTTAACTTGTTTAACTCTCGATAGTCGATACAAAGCCTTAACGATCCATCTTTCTTCATGACAAACAAAATCGATGCCCCCCACGGGGAAACACTCAGTTGAATGTACTTCCTATCCAATAGTTCCTGTAACTGAACCATTGGCTCTTTCATTTTCACAGGCGTCATACGATATGGTGCCCTTGAGACTGGTGCCACTCCTAGCACAATGTCTATTATGAATTCGATCTCTCTATTCGGTGGTAAACCCGTAATTCACTTGGAAACACATCCATGAATTCGTTCACTATGGGTATTTGTTCCATGGTTGCTCTCACTCGCTCGGTGTCTACAACATAGCACATATAACCTACACAACATTTCCTTAAAAGTTTTCTAGTTTGTGTCATCGTAAGACAACACGAACGTCCCGGTGATTTATTACCGTAAAATACTATAAAAGGTTGCTTCAACGTTCTAATGCTCAAACATTTCTTCTGGCAATCTATAATTGCTTCATGGTTAATCAACCAATCCATTCTGAGAATTACATCTAATTTTCCCAACTTTATAGGTATTAAATCTACTGATAATTTATAACCCCATATATCTACGCAACAATTCCTATGAATATCTTCAACAGGAATTATCTCTTCATTAGCTACTTTAATAATCAAAGGTATAAGCAACTTTTCAGAAAGTATGTGAGGTCCCCGAACCCGGATACTTGAAACCCGAACTCGGTACTTCACGATACCATTTCTATGAGCTGAAATATAACTAATAATAATAACAATAATGTAAATTATAAACTTATCTTACCTTTATCAGAGTTAGATCCCAAGTACGCAACCTTTACTAAATGACACCGTAAACCTAATCTGTTTGCTTTTCTTTTCACTTGTTCTTGACCGATCCTTCTGATTGTTTACACTTATCTGAAAACATTTAAATTGAGCAAGGATGAGCATTTGAGTGCCCAGCAAGTATTATATGTATATAAGTTGAAAGAATTTAAATGTTTTCTTTATAATATCCATTTATAACAAGTCAATAGTTGTGAAGTATTCTGAACTGATATTAATAACATAACAATCCCTCTTTCAAATATTTGAAACTACTTACTGACTATAAATAAGGTTTAATTTACATTTTATGAACATTGTTTTTATTTTCGAAAAGGTTTAGCAGAACTTCATCTGCAAACCGTCATAACTTACGGACACGGGGGTGATTAGCCCTGTTGTGCCCTGTATTGATCAATACTACATTACAAGAACGATGTTATCATTTACTTGATCCGCCTTGGGCGCATAAAAGTTTTCCCGTGAACGGGATGTTCATATTTGTCAAGGATTCCAGACAAAAAGGGTTTTATTTTATCCAACAATAATCTATAATTCAACATATACGTATAACAAAGGTGTATCAATATGTGATTAAATACAGTGATTATGCCAGTGAGGACACTTGTATAATCATTTCTAGAAATTAACGAACAGAATATATATATCCGAATTATCATATACTAACATGTTGATAATCAAAGGGTGTATATAATATAGGTTTAACCATCTTTACATTAATAATAATAATTTTGAACTTCTCACTTCTGTCCATTGCATAAAGAAAATGCAAAGTTAGGATACTTGTCTGATGCGCTGCTTACAATTCTCAACTTAGTTCTACCCTTTTCTATCACAACCTATCATTAATCAAATCATTCGTTTGATTAGAACAATATAATATAACACATAGTACAGTATTTCGCAGTCAGCACATAACCTAATCATCTTATCGCACATGTTCAACAATCATGACATCACAAACTAACATCAACTCATTCCTAAACACATTGTCACACAACTTTAACAACCATTGAATCACAAATAAACAGTTAACTAATCACATTATCTAAGTCCAGATCAATTTCTGAAATATGTCGGTCTATCGACATCTTTATCGGGTAATAATCGAGTCTAAGACTCTATCTCAAAGTTCAACATTCGTAAATATCAGTCATATAATTTTTAAATGACTTATAATAATTTTTAAATAATTATTATCATTCTTTGAAATATAATCATCATTATTAAATGATTTAAACATCAAACAATTCTATTATCAGTAATATTTAATTAATATTAAACTATTAATGAAACCATTGCCAAAATATTAAAGTCATTTATAATAACTCAAAATATTTTTAAAGTACTTATATTACCCTTAAATGATTTTTTAAAACTTCTAAAATCATTATTAAACAATTACCATTAATATTTAAATATTAATGAACTATTATCTAAATATTAAAAGTCATTAATTATAACTTAAAATATTTTTAATTCATTTATATCCCTTTTTAATGATTTTTAAATAAATAAAACCATTTTAAAACAATTTATTTAATATAATTATTAAATAAACTTAATATCATTAATATTAAATTATTAATGAAATTATCCTTTAAATATTAAAAGTTATAGTTTATAACTTAAAATATCTTTAAACCCTTTATTTTCATTTAAAATGATTATTATAATATTAAAATCATTTTTAAATTAATTTATTTAATATAATTATTAAATAACTTTAATATCATTATTAATCATTAATTAATGAAATTAACCATTAAATATTAAAAGTTATATTTTATAACTTAAAATATTCTTAAATACCTTATTATTATTTAAAATAATTTTTAATATAATAAAATCATTTTTAATTCATTTATTTAATTCATTTAATAAATAACTTAACTATCATTAATATTAATTTATTAATGAAAATTATCACAAAATATCAAAAGTTATCAAAATAACTCAAAAATATTTTCTAACACAATAATATAATTTTTCATGAATTTTCATGAATTAAAACCATTTTTAAATAATTTATCTAATATTGTAATTAAATAAATAAATAACTTTTATATTCCAAAAATATTAAATATTTATGAAATATACTCAAAATAGTTAAAAACTATTTTTCAGAATTTAAAAATAATTTTTCGGAATTTATTTGGTATTTTTAATAATTAAAATCTAATTTTTTTTCTAATTTTTAATCATTTTCGGAATTTCCATAAATTAAAAATAATACAAAACCGTCGCTATAGGGTTTAGGCGACAGAAACCGTCGCTAATGGTGTTCTTCATCAACCCAGATTTCATAAGGCAGTTAGCGAGAGGGCACATTTGACCGAGTATAACTCTCTCTTCCGAACGAATTTGGACAATATATAAATTGGGTCTTGTAGTTCTCATGTAAGACTATAATTACCAACAAACATCATGGATTAACAACACCAGATCTGGAAGATATTGGTCATCAAAGTAGCTGTCAGAGCTGTTCTTCACGAAGAACAGTTCGAGGTGCATACTTTGGACCTCTATAACTTGATGATCGTGGCACGTTTTTGTGATCTATCACTTCCGGTGTGTAGACAACATGTATTACTACAACTTCAAAGCATCATAACAATAAAATATCAAAACATGATCATGATATGGCCGGTCCAACTTGGACACGGACACTGCTAAAAAAATTCTGGGTTCGGTAATTTCACAGTTTTGGTCAACGGGTTTTGACCGGCTATAACTTCCGATCTACAAATGATCTGGCCTTTATTATTTTTGCATCTCAAAGAGAACATAACATACTACATGTTACAAGCTTTAAACATCAAAAACACCCAATAATCATAGAGATATAAGGCTTGACATTTGCCTAAAAATAACAGAGTTCGGTTTTTCAAAAGTTGGAAAAACTTTGATTTTGAGCGCTTTGATGTTATGGGTCATAAATTTAACAACCCAGAACATTAATACACTCCTTATTACACAACTTTAAACAATCAATTGCATCAATTAACATAGAATCAAAGGATTTCTTATTTTTGAGATTTTATACCTTTATGTCTTGATTTTGATTTCTTGGCTTCCAAGTTGTTTGTGATTGGCTTATGGTGGACGTGGTGCTTGTATTAAGGACTGAAATGCTAGAACTTTTCATTGGTTTGAGAGAGAATGAGGGTTTGTTGAGTTTTGTGCAAAAATAAGGCTTCAAAATGATTTTTTTTTTCCTCTCCGAATCTATATATATGATACAAGATGCAATGCATTGGCTAGCTTTGGCTGATTTGCTGTCAATTTAGAGTGGTTAAAGTTGTTGGGAGTTGTTGAACTACTAAAGTTAAGCCAATTCTTACAAGTTAGCTCAAATAATACAGAAAGGGTAAAATGGTCTTTTGATAATTCATTTTAATGACATTCTTGTCATTTATAAACCCTTAGGGTTTAGGGTTTGTTTAGGGTTTAGGTTTTGAGCAATCTAGGATTTAGGGACCCTTAGGTTTTAATCCTCAAATATAAAGCAACTTGGATTTTCAATTTAGGGTTTGCACAAAAATTAAATAAACAAATAACTTTTAGTTTCTAAAATTTTGAAAAATAAATTTGTCAATTAAAGTAAGTTTGTAATTATCGTATACATGGATATTAGGGTTCATTACCCTTAATCACAATTAACTTTGCTAATAAAGCAATTAGGGTTTATTATACCAAAAATTAGGGTTTATAATACAGAAAATTAATAAAGACTTTGAATAATTGCGATTCTTCCTAATTAGGGTTAATACATATATCACCAATCATAAATCACATTACCGTGATTACATAACGACTTAACCAATTCTCAAAGTCGTGAATGACTTTCGCATTAAGTTTTCAAATCAATTAGGGTTTCAAGAAATTAATTTAGGGTTCTAGATTTTAGGGTTTTAATTTACTAATTAGTTTCACCTTAATTAGTAATTAAAGTTTATCACACGTGTTATTAATCATAATAACACTATTTCTGACTGATCAAACCTTCGGTTTAGGTTTCCGGATTAGGGTTTCTAATTATCAAATATAATTAGGGTTTACATTTAAAGTTAGGATTTTCTATAATTAGCAAAATATTAAATAACACATAATATATATCATATAACATTGTCATATACTAGTCTTAAACTCACACTTTATTTTTAAATTAGGGTTTTCCACAGAAAACTAGGGTTTAACTAATTAACATTAGGTTTTGAAATTAAACACCATAATTGACCGATCATCATCAACACGTGCATACGACACATATTTATAGCACTGAAAAATCAAAATATAATTAATATTATATTATTATCACCATTCCTTATTCCATAACCAGAAATAAGGTTTATAAAATATTATTAGGGTTTGGTCGTAATATAATAAAACTGTTCCACACATTAACATTACACACATAACCATACATATCTATAACACTGAAAAATTAACAATATAATATTATTATTCTCATTCCTTAATCAAAACCCGAAATTAGGGTTTGGATTCCATATCTGATTTATCTTTCATAAATAACATTCTTAATTAAGTTAAAATATTTAATTTAACCTCCTGGACAAATTCATATAATGAAATAATCATTATAATTATTCTAAAATCATTTCATATATTATTTAAATAATATAAGATTATATTTTCATAGAAAATAATTAATAAGAGAATTTCCAATAAGGAATTAATTAGTATAAAAATTATAATTGATAATAATCAATACGTCTAAAAATAAATTTATCTACAACACTTAATGTAATAAATAAATTTTATTTATCACACATATAATTATAATTACATATTACCTTGACACATATCATTCATATTTATTTTAATAAAAAAAAATTTATACGCAAAATTTATGATTTATTTATATAGAAAATATCGGGTTGTCACAAAGTAACTCTAATAGTCTAGCAAAATCACATGCTATAAACGAACAAGTAGCAACCAAATCAAATAGCACGTAAGCATTTATGTTATTGATCGGAATAATACCTGCAACTACATCCCCTGCTGCCACCGCATCTTGGATCGTCATATTAAAAGTATGGGCCATTGATCTACCCGGCTGAACTGGACCACTAATAGCCAACTTACCGCTATTAGTGCCCTTATTTCCATCTGTCCCTTCTTTTGGGCAGTTCTTTGCTATGTGGTCAGTTGATCCACATACAAAACATTCATGGTTTTTCTTCTGATTTGGACAGTTTGGCAAAATATGCCCTTCCTGCCCATAATTATAACACACTGCCTTTCCCTTGAGACAGACTCCTAAATGAATATTCCCATAGGTGTTACAGGCCTCCATCCTCCTTTTAGAATCCCCTTGTTTTACTACGGTATTCGCAGAGTTAAATCCCTTCCTCTTTTTACCGTCGCCATTACCACTGGTTCCCTCGGTCTTCATTCCTCCCTCAACTTTACCCTTGTTTTTCTTATCATTAGTGGTACTGGCTTAGATCCTCAATCTCCACCCTCGACAATTATTTCCTTTTCTAATATAGTTCCAAAGGAAGTACTTTGGAACACCAAAATTCGACTATAGAGCCAGGGTTTCAAGCCCTGCTCGAATCTTCTAGCCTTTCTCACTTTAGTGTACACTTGATATGGAGCAAATCTTGCCAGTTCATTAAACTTGGCAGCATACTGGGTAACTGTTATATCCCCTTGTTTCAAATCAAGAAACCTCATTTCCATCCTTCCTTGCATACTTGTGGGAAAGTAGTACTCAAAGAAAATCTCTTTGAACCTCACCCCCATTAAATTTTCTATTCCGGCTCAAGCCTGGTTCGCCTCCCACCAGAAATTGGCCTCCCCTTTCATCATATAGGTTTTAAAGGCAACCTTCTAACCTTCATAAACATTTTCTATAACAAATTCTTTCTCAATCTCTTTCACCCATGTTTGGGCTTCTATAGAGTCCGTAGTTCCTTTGAACTCCGGCTAAACCGACACTTTAAAAATCCTTAAAAGTAGCAGCTCGTACTACCCCAGGATTTATGGGTATATTAGCCCCAGTTCTATTAAACGCAGCCGTTAAAAGATTAACAAACTCTTGCATTAGATTAACCGGACCCCCCTCCGATTGGTTAACATTAGAATCTTGATTTTGTTGTCTCCTTCTTGGTGGCATTTTGCTGTTAAGAAAACAACTCATCATTATTACTTTCTTCTTATTGGTTAGTTATTATTTGTACTGAAACAATAACTCATAATCATTACTCAATATGTTCCATAAAAAGATTTATATTGATTCATAACTTGTAGTATAATACTACATTGTTTACATTACTCAGCCTTAGCTAATTACATTATCATCTCGCAATTGCTTTCCAAAAATTGGGATTTATAAAAGACTACCCTTTGATATACAAAAGAGGGTTTTACGTCACTACTAGATACATAATATTTACATATCTAAACTATTCCAGCTATTATTATATAACATCTGCCGAATGGCATTCTCAAAGTATTTCGTGGTCAGACCGGCAATGACATCCCGACTAATATTATGTTGAGTATGCCCTTCTTCTATCGGATACCCAGCTACTTGCTGCTGGAAATCCACATGAGAACTCGTATATTTATAGGACATCCTTTATACCTCCCGTTTCATAGTCTTTAGCTCCTGCTTGAGCTCAAGGACTTCATGTTTCAGCTCGTGGACATTGTCCTTGGCCAAAACACGATCATCGTGTTCCTCTTCCCACATGCCTTCCATACTTATCTTGTCCTCCCGGACAACTTGGAGTTCTTCTTTCAACTCCTTAACCTCGTGATAGTAATGAACATTTCTATCCAATACTGACATGAACAGTGCCTTCATTGACTCCCCCGTAGTTAACTCTTCTGTAGGTGGAACCTGGTCAAAGGACATAACATCCACCTCTTTCTCTAGCATGCCACCAAATATAGACATGTAGTCTAAATTGTCCGAGTCTCCAGACTCGATTGGCACCAATTCTGGTTCTACTGTTATGGGATTGGGTAGTATGTCTACTCGATTAACCGAATCCTCGCTTACTACATGTATGTCTTTATACATATCATTTTCTCCTGACATCTACAATAAATAATATAGTTTGATTAGTACGCGTCAGTAGAATAATAAAAACACATAACATAATATAATGCATTTTTATAGGTTAGATTTCATATTTTACTTCTTTATTCTTTCTTAAGGTTATGACTTAAGGTTCTAATTTCCCCCTTAAGTTTTATAACCTAAGCTTTGATACCAACCTGTAGCGCCCCCAAATCTGGGTATCTTCCAACTCGATAGATGGTGCTATACTATACAAAGATTCATACATTCATTCAATTGAAAAGCCTCAAAAGAACGAATATCTCTTATATATAATTAAAATAATATTTACATTCTCCCAAGTTCTAAACCCATTACAAAGGTTCTTTGTCATAATATCAATTACATTATAACATTAAACCTATACTATTACATACACAGCTTAATGATCTGCCTTAGCTTTTCCTTTATCCTTATTCGATCCTTCAGTATGTTCAGTCTTAGCTGCATTCATATGGTTTAAGCAAGAGTGAGCATAACTAGCTCAGCAAGTATGACAATTTCAATAAATAACATGTTTAACACATAAGAATCGTATATCTTCAATAACTGAACAATAGTTATGAAGTACTTTTGATGATTCAAAATAACACTTCATCTTTCTTTCAAAATGTTTTACAATAATAACAATATTCAGTAAAACATTCACTCCGGTCAGAGACCCTGAGCATTTCATTCTTCTTTAAAAGGACAACCTGGAACTAAGTCCGTAAGCTTGGTATTACTTACGAGCACTTCTAGGTGATCAGCCTATTGTACTCTATGTTGATCAATACTACATTCATTAAACGTATGTATGTTTAATTGTGGCAACCTCACGTGTCTGTCGTTTACCGACAAAACATTTATTTAACATTTCAGTCTTCTTTTGAAAATCATAACAAGTAGTTGACAAAAGATAACAACATTTGATAACAGATGAATTGATTATCAATAATCCACTCAATATATCAAGTCTAGCCAAAAGAATTGGCTTGAACTTCATTGTACAACAATTCATGCGTAAGGATACATGAACTTCAAAAACTTGTTCAGATTGAACTGACACAAGAGTTAGAATACTTGCCTTTTGCGTCCTCTATGGTATAATTACTTTATGATTGAATCTTTCAAGTCTCTACAACAAATGATCACATAATGCCTCATATTAGGTCATATATAATCAAGTATGTATATGACTATCTTACCCTTCATCTCAATCTAATTGTGTATTAGATTCATTTAATATCCATTCCAGCTTATCATTACACTTGCATTCATATTTGACTACGTTATCTCAACCTTTATATAACATCCTTAAGGTTTAACATAGTTTTAACAATGTTACTTTATGTTCCTTAAAGTTGGTTTACTTTGAAATTAATCACCTTCCTTTCTTTGTACTTATAAACATTCATCACCATCTTTGTTCTAAGGTTAGTGTTGCAGCGCCAGTCATAAGCCTACATCTCACGCTGCGACGTGAGTTCACAGTGGAGAGGTCCCAGACTTGGCGCTGCGGCGCTAGTCCTTACTCAATGGACTGCGCTGCGACGCCACTCTGTAGTAGATCATGGCCTGTTTATGGCGATGCGGTGCCATCATTTGTACTATGGTTCGTGCTATGATGCGAGTTTCCAGTGTGCTCAAACACTGTTATGGCACTGCGGTGCCACTCAAATGGCCTAGGGTTGGCGCCGCTGCTCCAACTCTGTGCACCAAATTTTTTTTACAAACTTAGAATTTTGTGAATTTCCCAGACGGATAATTCCTTCGTTATAAGTCCGAATTGGCTCGTTCAAAAGCCTACGGTTCACAAATTACGTACTCTACTCATTCATGTAATAATTTTATCTATTTGACTTTGTTTACTAAAAATTCATCTATTGGTTCATTTTTAACATAAACGATAAACGTTCGTGAACGTTCAACACTCGTTTCTTCGTTATAAGTCAGAATTCGGT
Source organism: Panax japonicus (assembly GCA_020205505.1). NCBI lineage: Eukaryota > Viridiplantae > Streptophyta > Magnoliopsida > Apiales > Araliaceae > Panax > Panax japonicus. The sequence continues at coordinate 19,119,046 of CM035112.1, read as the reverse complement.
CATTTTCGAGTCTGCAACTCTAGAATGCCAAATATGACTTGTCTCCATCGAAAACTAACGTTTCTGAGTTCAAACACAAAATTTGACCTCTAATCCGGAAATTTCACAAATTCGACGATTATCGTCCAATCGTGCAACTTTCGGCAAATCTTCATTACTTATGATTTGTTCATTACTTCAAATGCATTCAATGTATTCTATGAACATCTCAACATACTTAATACAACAACTTATATTCATTGTTGAATTTTGACTTATTCCTTCATCAGCTTATAACTTATTAAATTATAAACTACTTTTAGATTCATTGTTCGTCACTTATGAAAGTTAAGGTCTTTTAATCATCATACTTATATGTTCTTAACATATAATACCATTCATGTTTACATGATACAAATTCATATAAACGCTTAACTTTTCATACTAACATTTAAGGTTAACCTATAACAAGTTCCTAACTTTTATAAGTTCAAATAACTTATTTCCAACTTATATGACTTAAGTTCATTGCTTACTCTTTCTTCTTACTTCTTAACATTCATGTTCCTTAATCCAACTTTTCTTATCAACCTATCATGGTAGAGATAGAAGATAATTTGGAGAAGAAATCTTACCCTTGATGTATTTGCAAAGTAGTCTTCTTCTTCTTCTTGCTTATGAAAGTAACTTATTTATAGCTTAATCTCCCTAATACTTAAGCACTTTGTAGTAGTTTAGATTGTTTAAACAAGTGTTAAACGACTTGTAAACCTTCTCTATTTATAGAACTCACAAGGTTAGGGTAATTTAGTCATTAAATCACCCACCTCCTTAAGCCTCCTCCTTACTATTCATTACTTGCTTAGCACAAATCCTATCCTTTGTTTGGTCATTACTCCTAACACTTGGTCATTACATTAACTTGGTCACCACACATAAAACTTGGTTACTAAGAGTAACCATATTAATATGGTTTGCCCCATGGTTTAATCAACCCATTGGATTCTAGCTTGGGCTTAACTTAACTTAAACTTTGGGCTTTACATTAACAAACACTAACTTGTTTATTAATTCAATAGTTTGGCCTCACACTTAATTCACTTGAGCTTGTACAAAATCCTACCCAACCTTTACAAGTCCAATATCATTACTCAATACATATACATATAGTTTACGTATCATTCTCGTATTTAACTCGTATAGGGAATTATTATATACGATAATCCATCATTCGTCCAAACTCGTATAATACTTCGTATTATACTCGTTTTCATTACTTTGCACAATACCTAAGTATTATACAATTATTACTTAATGATAATACTTCGTTTTCCTTAATATTCATAGCTTAAGTCCGCAAGAAAAATATTAAATTTTTCCTAACTAGATTATTATTACATAATCTGTCTAACTTTGATATTCTATCATTATGTATTTCTCAAAAATTCAATAATAATTCCCAAGAAAATATCGATGAATAGTGTTTTTCAGAAAATTTCTCAGAAAACTTTTATTTTCGTCTTGGAAATTCAAACACTTTAATTCCTTCACGTAGCTCAAATACTACGATATTCCAACATCAATAGGTTATAGAATGACAACCATTTTGATATCACATAGAATATAATTTTATTATTATTTAATTTAATAAAATCATTTTACAATAAAAATCTGAATTTCTTGGTCGTTACAGTATGAGTGTTGTAATTACTTGCTACTATAACAAAGAACATATGTAATGGTTACAAAGAACCTAGGAAAGGGAATATTTTTTGGAATATATAGAGTTATTTCAATTGAATGTATGTGTAAACTGTAGCACCGTGTAGCACTATCTGTCGAGTTGTAAGATACCCGGATTCGGGGGCGTCACACTTGCCTGAGCGAAGATAAATCAAGCAATGCTACTCGATTCATTAATAAACACCTAAGATGTTCATTCATATAAATATAACACATTAGCATTGATAACAATACTTAAATACATAAACTATTTATGTTCGGGTTAAATTTGATAGGGTTTCGGTGTCCAAAAACTTTACCGGGTAATTAATAAGTTAATAACTCGGTTAAACATAATTTATAAGTTTTATTATATTTTTAGAAAATTTATATATCTTTTATAATAATTTCTAGAAGCTTATAACAATTTTGAAATATTTATTTATCCCTTAAATGATTTTTAAATCATTTATTTCTATTTCTAAATAATTAATATTTACTTAGAATATTATAAAAATCTTATGTATTATATTTAAATATATTTTATAATCATTTATTATAATTTTTAATTACAATAATATTATTTTTAAATAATTATTTATTATTTATAAATAATTACTCTAATTACTTTATTATTAACTTAATTATTAATAATATCAAAATAAATAAAATATTTATTGAATTTATGTAAAAATATTAAAAGTTAATTATCATAACTTAAAATAGTTTTTAAAATTGTTTTTATAATTATTTATATTTATTTATTAATTTTTTCTAATTTTTTAATTCATTTATTAGAAAATATTTCTGATTTGTCTGTTGCTAATGCCCTATAGGTGTTCTTGAGTTTCTGGGAATTAGTTTGTCATGGCCCAGAGCTCACTTTGACCTTAATATAATTCCTATTGTTAATGATTTTGGTTTTAGAAGTGTATGAATGTTATAGTACTCATGCAATAGTATAATAACACACAAATTTCATGCTTTAACCTACATATAACAAGAAGTTATATAGGTTGAAAGTAACTGTCAGAGCTGTTTTTGAGTTTCTGGGTAACCCAGAATAGTGGTCATGGTCGATCAAAGGTTTTGTGGCTTCTAGATATTTCAATCCGTGCGATAGATTTGTGATTTCTTTGTTGTAATAGGTAGTCTATATATCAAGGTACATATGTGACGCCCCCAAAACAGGTATACATCACTCATCTTGAGTCGCCAGATACATGGTACATAAACTCAAATACAACTTAATTATACAACAGTCGTGTAAAATACGACAAAACATAGCTGAGAGTTTAAAAAAGAATATTGTCATCTAGATAATATCCACACTCAATGGTGTCCTCATTACAATTATTATCACATTATTCCGTAGAATAGTGAGGACTACTAAAGCCATTTATCTTGGACCATCACTCCATTCCCCGACTAGGTTCGGCTACGTTCTCATTTCCTGAAGAGAACAGTAAAAGAAAGGGTGAGCTCCATTAGCCCAGTAAGAAATATTATCACTAAGATAATGTATAATAAATTATCCTTAGCCTTCAACAGTGTTAAACTGATAAAATACAATAAACATCAAGTTTATCTATAGCGGAATAAGCAATCCATTAGAAGAGTCAAGTAGAACATAATGTCTACTATCTCTTCTAGATTAAAAGTCCTTCATTAATATTTCATTCCTTTATTACTCAACAATAGTTCTTTGTTATACCCAAGACAAAAAGAACTATCATCACATGTCTTCACCTAAACCACCAAATATTATAGTTAAATCCACAATTCATATTTATAATCATGTAAATCAACAGTTTCTCCTTGCCACAAAGGCTTAATAGAACGTTTACTCAATATCCTTTCCCCAAAGGCTAAAATATTCAAATGTAATACCAATGATCATACCAATCAGTTGTCTACCTTTGCACTACGGGCCAAAGATATTCAACTATAAAACCAATGGTCATGATTATACCAATCAATTTTCTGTCAGTGCACTACGGCTAAAGACATTCAACTGTTAACTAATGGTCATGATCCTGCCAATCATATCATCGAATTATCCATGCACTACGGGCCAAGGATATTCGTTATTATCACCAGTGGTTATGATCATGTCATACACCTGTCCATATTTTCATGTAAGCCAAAGATATACAACTATAAAACCAATAATCAACAGTCCATCTTTGCATGTAAGCCAAAAATATACAACTCTAAAACCAAGCCAAAAATATACAACTGTAAAAACCAATAATCAACAGTACATCTATGCATGTAAGCCAAAGATATACAACTATAAAATCAATAATCAACAGTCCATCTATGCATGTAAGCCAAAGATGACTTTCATCACAATATAAGCATGAGGATGATGACAATGATATAAACATTACTCAAACGAAATCAAAGATAAATATTAAAGACTTTAAATTTATCTAGAGTTTAAAAATATCCAAATTGTCAACATGATACTGTTTTATGGAGTAAAATTCAAGAATAATATTCACGTACCAAAAATAGTTTGGACAAAAAAGAAATATATTTTTTAGGTAAATAGTACCCCGTAAATAGTAACTTGTGAATAGTAACTCTTGAATAGTAACTCGTAAATAGTACTCCGTATTCGTATATAGTACCGTATACATATATAATATCATATACGCAAATAGTGTCATATACATGAATAGTGTCGTATACGTGAATAGTTTCGTATACATGAATAGTAACCCCAACACAAAAAGATAAAGTTTCACAATAAAATTCATATCAATATTTATAACACTTTAATCCAAATGTTATAAATTACTAAATAATCTCATAATCTAATATTATTAATATTACCACAATATTTTAATCATTTCTTAAACTTATAAACAATTTATTTTAATTGTTTACACTTTGTTAATTAATGCATTTAATCATTCAAAAATAGCAAACTCATAAGATTTCATCCACAATAACCAAAACTCTCATCAAAAATCTTCAGTATGCCTTATATAGGATTCTCAAGCCATAAAATCATATTTTCTAATTTTCTTACTTTACATAACATATTTAATTCATTTACTTATAACTAGTCCATTTTCATGAAAAATATCAAATCAGTATAAACAAATTTTCTTTTCTGGGATTTAACAGAATATAGTCCCATATTGAACATATATTTTTCTCAGAATTTTTAAAATTCATTTACTATTTTTCATATGGCTAAAACTGCTGAATATTTAGATTTTTATCAAAAATTTTACTTTTATCCAAAAATTCCAAAATTTATAGGGTATACTGTTGTTATGTAGATGTACTCCCAATAATTATTTCACCAATTTTGGAGTTAACCACAAGGAGTTATAAGGGTTTACTTTTAAAATAGTCTTTTCCCATAAAATTCATAACTCCTAATCTATGTATCCAAAAATCGCCATTTTTGGACATAATCTAGAAAACTCATTAAATTATCATTTCAAATTTTTTTTAGAATTTTTGAGGGTCAGAAAAATTATGAAACTGCCCCTGGCAGAAACCCCTTACTTACAACGGTTGAACAAAAATAATATTCCTTATGAATATTGAACGAAAATAATATTCCTTACGAATATTAAACGAATATAATGAATATTGAACGATAATAATATTCATATGAATACGAAAAATAATATCTTTTCAGAATATAAAAATAATAACCCTTACCTCAGAAGAAGATTGGATACTAGAGTAGTGAAATAGCAGGCTACCCTTCTTCTTTCTCTCTATAGCTTCTCTCTCTATAACTTCTATCTCTATAATTTCTCTTGTGAGACTTGGTGAATTGGTGAGAAATAATGAAGGAATGAACTTCTATTTATAGGAAAATATAGTTTCGATAATTACACGTTTTGGGACTCGAAATATTACAATATAATACCTTCCTCTTTTCCTTCATTTTTAATTTAGTCCTGCAAGTATTATCAAACTTGCACCACCTCCCTTAATAGTATATCATGTGAATCAATAGTACAATAATGTGACTCAATAGTTATAAACATATGAAAATACGAATTACAGTATAGTACCTCCATTTTTAACTTAGTCATGCAAGTATTATCAATCTTGCACCACCTCCCCTAATAGTACATGAATGTGAATCAATATTACACACATGTGAATAAATAGTTATAATCATGTGAATTAATAGCAATTAATTGCTCATTTATTCGATTAATTACCAGATTGGTCAATATAACCTCCAGACAACAATTATTATTGAAATAAATGTCGATTTCCACTAACACTAACAATCCCAACACAATGGAACTATTTTTCTCAAAAATTTCATTTTTGAAATTTCGAAGTTTGACTATTTTCGAAAAAGTGAACTGTTGACTTTTTTAACCAAAAAGTCAACTCTGACAAATTTTTTGTTTATAGTCTATTTCTACTAATTTCGTCGTTCTGGACTCAAATATCACGTCCGCGTCTCCAAATTCAACTCCGAACTCAAATTTGATTTTTAATAACATTCATCATTAATATTATAACTCACAATATTTAACACCTGGTCGTTCCCAGGAAAGAGGGGGCTTTCCAATAAGGATTTCTCCTTATTGGCGCGCAATTAGGTGACCAAACCTCTCCTTGACAGAATAATAATATGAATAACTTTGTCGTCTCAATTATTGATTTAATAATATAAAATATTGTGACAAGAATTGAATAAAATCGAGTGACTTCTCACGTAAGCATCAATAATCAATACCGTGTGCTACTATGCAACCACGCGTATTACTGTACTTTTATCACTGATTATTTTATGAAAACTTACTTACTTTGAAAATTTTCAAATATCACCCTTAACTTTAACCTTTTATCAATTTAACCATTTACTAAATAGAATTATTATAAGAAAATTGAATACTTTCATTTCATAAAATTCGGGCTCTCATAACATATATGTAACACTGATTTGGATAGAATATTTTTCTAAGGTCTAGATCTATTTTGATCAAAGTACAGGCAAAGGTTGTTATTCATGTTTTTCAGTTTTCCGGGTAACCCAAAAAACATAGTCATGCTCGGTCAACGATTTTTGACCATTAATTCTGATAATCCTATGAATTGATTAAACGATTGAGTGTCATAGATATGTAGTATCTATAACAAGCTATCAATTCATTACTATTAGATATCATAACGTCACACAGAAAGCGATTAAAAGGTTGGTCAAAGTAGCCGGTTCAACCTATCAAAGTAGCCACTTTTGACCACCTATATCTTGCAATATATGCTTCCAATGAACCTGATTTCTTTTCTAGATTAAAGACCTCATGTAATACTACAACTAGCATATAATTAATAGACCTAAATATTAACATACACGTATCTACAGGCTCTGACATTCGACTGTCAGACCTATTTTTTTAGAATTTCCAGTTTTCTTAAAACATTATTTTAATGCATCTAGATGTTATAAAAACATATTCTATCAACTTAGCATACTTTCTAACATGTTATTACATATATCTAAACATCTAAACAACAAATTAAACATAGCATCAAAGATCTAGGTTAAAATTAGGGTTTGCACCTTTTCTTGCTTAATTTTGATTTTTGGGTGCTGAATCTGTTGTTGCTATCACCAAGGCTTATTTTTGGTATGTTTATAAGAGTATATAGGCTTAGAGAATTAGTGGGTTTGGCCAGAGGATGTGTTGCTATTTATAAACTTAAGCATCTTAGGGGTTTTGGTCTTTTTCACCAATTTAACTCAACAAAGATCTGTTGCTAAGTTTCTTGTTCTGCTTGGGGAAGGTTGCCAGACCATGTGCACTCTTGGAAATTGGTTTAGTGACTCCTAACCTACTTGTGAGCTAGTTTGATTAGATTAGTAACTTAATTATGCCCTAATTCTCTTTAATCTTGATTAGGGTTTTGGTTTTTATGATTATGGTTGCTTAATGATGTTTATTAGTACGTAATTGAAGTTTAGCAATTATGATTAGGTGTTAGGATAACCTAATTAGGGTTTAGTCTAGCTAATTAGGGTTAAGGTTTCTAACTTAGATTTTTCACAAATCCTAATAAGTACGACAAAGCGTTTTGTAGTGTAAGCACGAAAAAGCAGCTTGTCAAAATATATATACCGAAAAGTCTATTTTTAGAAGAAAAATAGTAAGCACGACGTGTCAAGCACGTTAATTTTTGAATGAAAATTTATTTGACCTAATTTGTTAAATAAAGTATATAATAACATAAAACACTTTCAAAATAATGAGATTTTATGAATATAACTGAATTTACATAACTGAATCTTATTAAGGTTTTGAGGTTTCACATTCACTCCCACTAATAAGAATTTCGTCCTCGAAATTACAGTAAAGGTTAAGTAAATAGTTGGGGATAGTTCTCTCGCATTTTGTCCTCGAGCTCCCATGTAGCCTCTTCAATGTTTTGATTCCTCTATATCACTTTTGTTACGCCCCCAAATTTAGGTACTTGAAACCCGAACTAGATGCTTTAGGATACCATTTCTATGAGTGGAATAATACTAATAACAATAACAATAATACAAATATTAAACTTAATTTACATATATCAGAGTCTAATCCCAAGTACGGAACATTTAATGCATTACAATACATGATAATAATAAATATTATTGTCTTAATAAAGTCTAGTTATTACATAAGATAGCATAAAACTCATTCAGCAACATTTCCTTTTCCCTTGTTCTTAACAGAGCCTTCATGTTGTTCAAACTTAGTTCAAAATATTTAAATTAAGCAAGGATGAACATTTGATTGCCCAACAAGTAATAGCAATCAATAATAGTTAGCTGAAGAAAGTAAATGTTTTCTATGAATAGCACTTCTACAACTGAATCAAGAGTTATAAAGTAAGCTGAAGCAACAATAAACAACAAATCATTTCGATTTCAAATTTTTGAAACTACGTACTGACTATAAATGGGGATCAGTCAACAGATTATGAACATTATTTTCTATTTTCGAAAAGGTTAAATAGAACTTCATCTATAACCCGTCATAACTTACAAGCACGGGGGTGATCAGCCCGTTATGCCCTGTATTGATCAATACTACATGTTCGAACGATATTTTAGTCCAGCGTATCAGCTTTAGGTGCATAAAAGTTTTCCAGATTCGAGATGTTCATACTAGTCTAGAATCTGAACCAAAACAATTCAGTTGGATACAATAAAGTTCTATCTTGTTCAATAATATTTTTAAATCTGTGTCTAGCTGAATCAAATAGCTTAGACGACTTTTAAGTCAATGTATACATACTGGAAACCAATAAGTATGTATTAACATGTGATAAAATATAATGTTTATTCAAGTGAGGACACCTGTATAACCATGCTTAGAAATTAACGAGCAAAATATATATCTTGATTTATAATAACCGATTTAAAGAACTTTTCTAATAAATTATAATTTAATAACTTACTTATACAGAATCATTGCATAAGTATATACAAGGTTAAGATACTTGAACAATGAAAAAGAATAGTTCAAATATTAGCTTACACATGTCCATTGCATAAAATAAATGTAAAGTTAAGATACTTGCTTGATCTGCTGCTTATATAAGTTAATTTATCTTTTATATCGAAACCTATCATTAATAGGATCATTCGTTCGATTAGAATAATATATCATAACACATAGTATTGTTATATGCAGTCAGCACATAACCTAATTACATTGTCACATATGTTTAGCAGTCATTAGGACAAAAAACACTTATACATATAAATTATATAAGTCCAGATCAATTTTTGAAATATTTCGGTGTACCGACGGCTTTATCGGATAATTATCGAGTCTAAAACTTTATACTGCAGTTCAATATAACTTAAACATCGGTCAAATTATTTTTAAATGTCTTATAATAATTTTTTAAATAAATATTATAATAATTTTCAAAAACCGGAATCATTATTAAATGATTTAAATATTAAATATTTCAATTATCATTAATATTTAATTAATATTTAATATATTAATAAAACCATTACAAAAATATTAAAGTTATTTATAATAACTTAAAATACTTTTACAGTATTAATATTACCGTTAAATGATTTTAAAATAATTAAAATTATTTTTAAATAATTACTATTAATATTTAAATATTAATGCATTAGTTATCAAAATATTAAAAGTCATTCATTATAACTTAAAATATTTTTAATTCAATAAACCATTTTTAAACTATTTATTTAATATATTTATCAAATAAACCTAATATCATTAATATTAAATTATTAATAAAATTTTCCTTTAAATATTAAAAGTAATATTTTATAACTTAAAATACTTTTATAATACTTAAATAATTTTTTATATGATTTTTAAATCATTAATTCTATTTTTCCATAATTTATTAAATAAATTAATTATCATTAATATTATTTAATTAATGAAATTCATCACAAAATATTCAAAGCCATTAAAATAACTTAAAATATTTTCTTATAACATAATATAATTTTAAATGATTTTTCAAGTATTAAAATCATTTTAAGCAATATATTTAATATTATAATTAAATAAATTAAATACCATTACTATTTCAAAAATATTAAATATTAATGAAATATATTCAAAATTATTAAAAACTAATTTTTAGGCTTTCAAATAATTTTTAGTAATTTATTTTATATTTTTATTAATTATAAACTATTTTTTTCTATTTATTTATTAAAATAATTAATTTTGGAAAATAACTGTCACTAAAGGGTGCCTATAGCGACAGAATCGTACCTATAGGTGTTCTTTAGTGTTCTTGGCCAAACCCACATATTCATGTCAGTGTTCAAATTGCTAGGTTTCACCAACATTGATTGTCAGTTCATGCGGTTTTTGGGCAACCTAAGGCTCAGATCTTGTAGTATTGATGTAATACTACAACTATCTAACAATTTCTGGGTCAGATCATAGCATACAAGTAAGATCTGGAAGCTAAAACTATCTGTCAGAGTTGTTCTTCATTTTCTGGGTTACCTAGAAAATAAGAACAGTTCGACTGATCACTTTTGGGCTTCCACAACTTGCTTTTTGTGCAAAGTTTTAGTGATTTAAAGATTCCAGATTGTAGCCAACATGTCAATGAACAAATCTATTACATAAAACACATATAACAACAACACAATCGCTAGATCTGGTCCAGTCAAAGCTTTTCAGAAAACGTGTACATGCGTTTTCTACGTTTCCTAGAAAACAGAAAACGTGATCAACTAAGCTACTTTTTGACCGGCCACTACTTTCTGTCTGTTAATCATTTAGGTTATCTAAAGGCATAAACATGTAGTCCGTACATGATATTACAACTTAGATGCAAAGACAAACACAGATCATCAACCCACTGTCAGATCCGAGCCCATGAAGATCTTGTCAGAGCCCTCTGGGCACGATTTGGGTTTTCCAGAAAACTGAAAGTCATGGTCGGTCAACTATGTTTGACCATCCATAACTTTCAATTTGTACATGTTATGGGCTTGATTCGAGTTCTATAACAAAGATCTCTTATCATAATACAAGATCAAACCATTAAACAACCAAAAACATCAACAAACTTGGTGTTGATCAATTTCGCAATCAATGAATACGTGCAAGTATACACGGTCAACAAGTAATAAAGTGAAAGTAGAGTATCGTTCCCACGAGGAATTATGTAATAAAAATTACCAATTACTAACTCTTAACCAAATCAATTTTATTTAAACAATAGCAAATTGTGAATTTTCTAATTAAGAAAACTAAATTAACTAATTAAAACTAGGTTACTTTATAAATGAATTCAAATAAATAAAGGCTAAGACTCCAATATCCCCAATTATAAACTATAAACCAATGATCCAATTATCCCAATTATTATGTCTACTTAATTAGTAACAGGAATTCTCAAATGCCAAAAGCCCTCTCCGGAGTGATCAATTGCCTTCTATTTAACCCAGATTAATTTTGCTATATCTCTATGCAAAACAATTGAATTAAACTCGTTACAATCCCAATTCCTTATGTGTTACATGCGGCAAATAGATATTCTCATTCTATTCACAAACCTAATTATTCACTGTGCAAATAACTAAGTCACATGATATCATGCCAAGTTCTAACCCTAGAATTCCTTTCTCAATTTCTTCTAGAGTAACAAGGTAATTACTGATCAGATAATTAATTAATAAGCATAAGGCAAGATAAACAACTCACTTTGACACAAATAATTAGAATAAATCAAATAATCAATTCATAATCATAAAAAGTTCAATTGAAATCTTAATGAATGAGTTAGTTCATAATTAATGAATTAAAATCAAGAATCCACAATTGAATAGACATTAAAAGATAAAAGTAAGAGAAGATAAGAGAATAGAATCTGTTGTCAGTAAATTTGATGCTCCCCTCTTGCTCCTGCTTTGAATCTTCAGTGGTCTCCAAGTTGCTTCAATCTCTAAAACTAATAAGAACTAGGGTTATGTTCGAATGTAAAGGAGTGTTTAATCTAGTCTAATCTATGTAATCTCCTTTTATTTTATGCCTTACATCATGTATTTATAGGTTACAAGTCTAATTTTGAGTTTAGGAACAAATTCAATCCAATTTGGAGTCAAAAAGGTGTTAAAATTCGCCCAAAACGCGTCCAGGCCATCACCAAGCCCTTCCCCAGTTCTCCCGGCGCTGGGCTTGACGCTCAGACTCTGCCTTATAGCACCCCAGCGCTGGAAAATGCACTAAGAATAGCGCCCCAGCGCTGGCCCAAAATCTGATATTTTCTGCTCCGACGTCCTTTGGAAAAATGGCCATAACTTCTTCGTCCGAACTCCTGATTTTGATGATTCAAGATGTTCTGGAAAGAGGAAAAGTAGATCTGCAACTTTTATTTTTGAAGTGTTTCGAAATAATGTCCGGAGATATAGTAAAATTGGATCTGAAGTGACTGCTATGTAAATGGCAAGCCGAAAACGCGAATCTAGCCACCCCGAACGTTGATCCATGTAACTTTTGTCCCAAATCCTACAAAACAATATAAAACATGCTTGAATAGACATAATCACATAAAAACATCCTAAAAGACTTGAGAACAACAATAAATTACACCCGAATGTATCCAATTCATATGTATAAAACTCACTCATCAAATACCGCCAAACTTAAACCTTTGCTTGTCCTCAAGCAAAAACACAAAAATATTATGCAATGCAATGTAATGAAACTAATCTATATGCCTACGAATCCAACAGTAATGACAGAAACAAGTCTATTCAACCGACCTTAGAGAAATCAAGTAAACATGATAATACATCATATTAAAACAAATCAGTAATTTCCCAATCAATCATCAAATCTTAGACTGTTATCACTGATATAGTGTGTGTGTGCTCCACAACAATGCTAACTGATATAAAATCAAATTTAAGACATAATAGATATCTTCGAAGGCATCATACAGTGCAAACTCACAAAATTCATGAACAAGCTAAATCCAACGAAATTCAAACATCCACCAAGTTTAAGAGTCCAATCCGGGATACTTATGCTTTACTTTTCATTACAGGGGCTTTTTGCTATTTTCCTATTTTATTGTTTTTTTTTCTTTTTTTTAACCATGACTGTGTAATGTCTCATTCCATTAGGCTAACAGTGTCACCCCTTAGCGAGCTTTCGACCAACGACTCCCAGATCATATAAGACCTTAGGGCGCTAGGTTTTTAGATACCCCTTCGGGCGTACTTACTCAAGTAACAAAGGCCCCGAAACAAAACTAGCCAAGGTAATTTTTATTTTATTGTTTTTCTTTCTTTTTCTTTTTTTTAGCGAAACTTATATATCCCAAATTTCCCCCCCCCCCAAAACTTAAGTTTTTATCAAAATTTAGCCATCTCCGCCTATTCATGTCTTTCATTCCTTCACATTAGTATTATCCTTAAGAAATCCATTATGTATCAATTTAAACTTAATCAGTCAACATAGCTGTTATTAACGTGCTAACCTTAATTATACCAGTTTCAAACAAGAAAAGATTCAATTCATAACAAGAAATCACATTAAAGCCTGAATATTCAATACTATACTTATCTACTTAACTTCAGTCTCATCATTGGCCAAAATAGACTTTTACTATCTAACAGTTGGAATCATGCAAATATAAACTAACTGCAACAAACATAGTAAATTAACTACTATTTTTGCGATTTTTAAAATTTTTTATTATTTTTTTTTTTAACAAAAAACTGAATGCAAAAACTAAATGTAAATAATCCGAAAATATAACGAACTACAATGTAAATAACTAACTATATGCAATACGACACTAAAATGCCCCCAAACTTAAACTAGACATTGTCCTCAATGGCTACAACAAAAAAAATTAAAGCAAAGGACTTCCCTGAAAATATATAATCTTCCTCCTTGTCCGCTAAGTTTGGAGAATAGGCTAAGCACACGGAACAAATTGGACACCACACTTGAATTTGACTTGAATAACCTGTAAAACCATGATAGAAGTAATTTTATTAAATCTTAAATAAATGCAAATTCAAAACTACTAATATAAAACCTAATAAAAACTAAAAATAAAAATTAAACTTGGGTTGCCTCCCAATAAGCGCTTGTTTTACAGTCTTTCAGCCTGACTTTGTCTGGTCAACGCTATCCAATTCCTATTCGAAAGTTGAGAAACCCTCCATCCATCGGAAATAATATAGCTTTTGGTAGGTTCCCATTTGTAATAGTAATTGTATTAAAGTCACCTAGCATGCTTTCTTTAGATAAGATCACATTCAAGAACGTCCAACATCTAGGTGGTTTCTCCATTGTGTCTGCGAATATATTCTGGCATTGAGGCTTGTCAGACACAACAATTTCTTCTTCTATCTTCTCCAGCTCATCGTACCATGGTTTCGAAGGTGTACTTGCTTTTACATCACAAAGAGTATTGCCGACGACATGACTACCAATCGGACAAGGTTTTGCAAATTTAACCGGACTCTTGAACTGTGGAGGAGAAGGCACTTGAGGCATAAATAACATTGGCTCGTCATCATTGGTTCTCACAATTAGTTCTTCACCGACCTTGTTGTCATTATCCCCACTTGTCTCCTCTTTTTCATCTCGTGGCTCATCCAGTTGTAGATTTGGCTCGGGCTCACCATCGGGCTCATCATCAGTCTCGGTATCCATGTCATAGAGCCAAGTGTATTGAAGACGATTGTTCAACGCATGTGCTATCTGTCCCAATTGATTTTCTATATTCTTGATCGATGCATTCTGACTTTGTATTCTCAGCTCCATTTGATTAAGTTTCTTTTCATGTTACTCGCGTTTCTTTTCAGAAGCTTTAATAACTTTTTCCAAGGCTTCCTCCCAATTTGAATGTTCTTCCTGTTGTAGTGGAGGTGGACACGAGAAATCCGGTGGGTATGTTGGACTTGGAGAATAAAATTGATCTTGATTGTTACTCCATGAAAAATCCGGGTGATACCCCCAAACTTGTTCATAATTATCATATGCATACTGATTGAGGTAGTTACCACCATACTGTACCGGCCCAAGATTGATGGTGTATTGATTACTCGGGTGATTTCCAGCACAATAGTCACATATAACTGCCATCCTTCGACTCTGTTGGGATGCGATAACGTCCAACTTCCTCAAAAGTTCTTTAATTTGTGCTGACATTGCGGAAAGTGTCGCGAGTCTGTCAATCTCCATTCCCCTTAGTTAAGTCACGTTCGTGTATGGCCATTGATACGCAAAGTCATCCATGGTACCTAAAAAGAGAGAAATATAGGAAGAGAATGAAAAATAAAAATAAAAATAAAAAATGTTTAAATTAAGACTAATTTGATTGAAATTAATATTGGTAAATAATTATTAAATTAATTCCCCGGCAACGATGCCAAAAACTTGTTGATCGATTTCGCAATCAATGAATACGTGCAAGTATACACGGTCAATAAGTAATAAAGTGAAAGTAGAGTATCGTTCCCACGAGGAATTATGTAATAAAAATTACCAATTACTAACTCTTAACCAAATCAATTTTATTTAAACAATAGCAAATTGTGAATTTTCTAATTAAGAAAACTAAATTAACTAATTAAAACTAGGTTACTTTATAAATGAATTCAAATAAATAAAGGCTAAGACTCCAATATCCCTAATTATGAACTATAAACCAATGATCCAATTATCCCAATTATTATGTCTACTGAATTGTTAACAGGAATTCTCAAATGCCAAAAGCCCTCTCTCGAGTGATCAATTGCCTTCTATTTAACTCAGATTAATTTTGCTATATCTCTATGCAAAACAATTGAATTAAACTCGTTACAATCCCAATTTCTTATGTGTTACATGCGGCAAATAGATATTCTCATTCTATTCACAAACCTAATTATTCACTGTGCAAATAACTAAGTCACATGATATCATGCCAAGTTCTAATCCCTAGAATTCCTTTCTCAATTCCTTCTAGAGTAACAAGGTAATTACTGATCAGATAATTAATCAATAAGCATAAGGCAAGATAAACAACTCACTTTGATACAAATAATTAGAATAAATCAAATAATCAATTCATAATCATAAAAAGTTCAATTGAAATCTTAATGAAAGAGTTAGTTCATAATTAATGAATTAAAATCAAGAATCCACAATTGAATAGACATTAAAAGATAAAAGTAAGAGAAGAGAAGAAAAGAGAAGAGAATTTGTTGTCAGTAAATTTGATGCTCCCCTCTTGCTCCTGCTTTGAATCTTCAATGGTCTCCAAGTTGCTTCAATCTCTAAAACTAATAAGAACTAGGGTTATGTTCTAATCTAAAGGAGTGTTTAATCTAGTCTAATCTATGTAATCTCCTTTTATTTTATGTCTTACATCATGTATTTATAGGTTACAAGTCTAATTTTGAGTTTAGGAACAAACTCAATCCAATTTTGAGTCAAAAAGGTGTTAAAATTCGCCCAAAACGTGTCCAGGCCATCACCAAGCCCTTCCCCAGCGCCCCAGCGCTGGGCTTGACGCTCAGACTCTGCCTTATAGCTCCTCGGCGCTGGAAAATGTATTAAGAATAGCGCCCCGGCGCTGGCCCAAAATTTGACATTTTCTGCTCCAACGTCCTTTGGAAAACGGCCATAACTTCTTCGTCCGAACTCCGATTTTGATTATTCAAGATGTTCTGGAAAGAGAAAAAGTAGATCTGCAACTTTTATTCTTGAAGTGTTTCGAAATAATGTCCGGAACTATAGTCAAATTGGCTCTGAAGTGATTGATGTTTAAATGGCAAGCCGAAAACGCGAATCTAGCCACCCCGAACGTTGATCAATGCAACTTTTGTCCCAAATCCTACAAAACAATATAAAACATGCTTGAATAGACACAAACACATAAAACATCCTAAAAGACTTGAGAACAACAATAAATTAAGCCCGAATGTATCCAATTCATGTGTATAAAACTCACTCATCACTTGGATCTAAGAGACCTGATATTTGACTGTCATAAACATTTTAAACTTTTTCCAGATTTTGAAAAAACTTCAAATCCGAGCCTATAGATGTTATGGATCTAATATCTATCAACCCAGATCATCAATATACATTACATACAAAATGTTTCAACATAAAAATCTAACATCTAACAGAGCATCAAGGATCAAATTTTACGTTTAGGTTTTATACCTTTATGAACAAATTCTTGATTCTAGGCTACTGATCTGTTAATTGAAGTAGTGGGGCTTGATTTAGGGACTAATATATAAATATATTTCGTGAGTTTTAGAGAGAGAGGGTCTTAGATGAGTATTTTGAACAAATGAGTATGAATGTACACTTTTCTCTCTCCAATTCTATTTATAGATTGATGAAATGAACTTTGCTGATGATATATAGCTGAGTTGTATATATTTTCAGTACATAAGCAAGTCAAGGGTGGTTCACCAACTAAAGTATTTGTAAATTTGACAAATTAGCTTCAATAATGCAAAGAAAGGTATTTTTGTTATCTGGCTTTTGATTTTAATGGCAATTTTATAACTTGGCCAATCCTTAGGGTTTGATCCTTATGGTTAAACCCTAAGGTTAGACCCTTAGGGTTAAACCCTAAGGTTAAAAAAATAAATTATTTCTAGGATTTTGTAATTTGGTTTAAAATGGAAATTTTAGTTTCCTAAATTCCAAATTAGGGTTCCTTAATTAACTTTAGGTTTTCTAATTATATAAAACTGTGAAAATTAGGTTTAAGTTTTACAAATTATAATTAAGATAGCTAATTTAACAATTAGGGCTTATAATTTGATAATTAGGGTTCCTAAATAACAATTAGGGTTTCAAAATATTCATTAGGGTTTCCAATAACTAGGGTTTCTCTAATTAACATTAAATTTTATAATACACAACATAAATCATATAACACAATTACTACACAGTCTTGAATCTCCTATTTGAGTTTTAAAATAGGGTTAAAGAAATTAATACTAGGGATTTAACATGATATACCATAATTGACCAACCATTATCAGTCTATACACACAGTACATATTTATAGCACTAAAATATAATTAATAGTATATTATTATTCTCATTTCTTGTTCAAAATCAAGAATTAGGGTTTGAATTTCATATCTGATTTATCTTGCATATAAAGAACTATTAATTAAGTTAAAATAATTAACTTAACTTAGTTGAATAAATTCATATAATAAAATAATAATTATAATAATTCCAATAATCATTTCATATATTATTTAAGTAGTATATAATCATATTTTTAGGGAAAATAAATAATAAAAATATTTTTACTACAAAATTAATTATTATAAGAATATAATTTATAACTATCAATAATTCCTTAAAAATATTATTTGTAATTATTCATGTAATAATTTTTTTTAATTTATCACATAAATACATATTCCTAACTTTAAAATAAAAAAATACACAAAATTTCTAATTTAATTATATAAAAAATATCGGATTAATACATTCACCCTCCCTTATAAAAGATTCCGTCCCCGGAATCACCATTTTAAAACTTACACATATTAGGGTGCATAGCATACACAATCATTTCAAGTAGATCTCGATCAAATTCGATCGAACCAATCTTTAACTAATCAACATAAAGCTTGTCTATCTGATTAAACGAAAATTTGATTTCTAATAGAACTCAAATTTGTCCATCAACATTTCTTTATAAAATAATTTAATATATATATAAGGAAATCATATATACGAAAATAAAAGTTATACGAATAATACCTGGAGTTCCATCACAACTGCCACAGTATCTTGAACAGTCATATTGAAGACTCTTGCAGGTTATTTTGTTGACTTGCTTGATGAAGTCGGTCTAGTTACCACCAGAGTCCTGCTGCCTTTACCAGTAGTCACACTTCCTGCCTCAATTCTCTTTTTCGGACAGTCCTTAAACTTATGTTTTGTCGATCTGCATAGAAAATACTCATTGTTCATCCTAGGATTGGGGCAGTTGGGAGAGATATGGCCCTCCTGCCCGCACTTATAATACACAAATTTACCATTCAAACATTCACCAGAATGATTTATCCCACAATTCTTACACTGCACAACCTTTTTCCTCACACCTTCTTGTTTGACTTGAACATTCCCAAAATTGCTCCCTTTTCTCTTTCTATTTCCACTCCTACTCCCACTATTAGTTTCAAACTTCACAGCTCCCTTGACCTTGCCCTTGTTCTTTTTCTCCTTGTTGTAGAGGCTCATGGCCTCACTCCCCTCCTCAGTTATTATTGTTTTTTCTAAAAGTGCTGCAGAGGTATTAATCTGCAACATTGCCACCTTGTTGTAGAGTCAGGGTTTTAATCCCAGCTCAAACCTTCTCGTCTTCTTAGCATCCGTATCAACTTGATACGGAGCGAACCTAGCCAATTCGTTAAACTTTGCGGCATACTCCGCAAATGTCATGTTCTCCTGCTTCAACTCCAAAAAATTCACCTCCATCCTAGCCTGCATACTAGACGAGAAATAGTTTTCCAAAAACAATGCCTTAAACCTAGCCCAAGTTATCACACCTTATCCTGCCCTCACTTGATTTGCCTCCCACCAAAAACTCACCTCCTCTTTCATTATGTAGGTGGCAAAAGCTGTCTTTTGCCCCTCAGCTACCCTAGCAATCACAAAAGCTTTTTTAATTTCCTTAACCCAAGTTTGGGATTCTACAGGGTCAGTTGTACCTCTAAATTCTAGCGGTCCTACAGCCTTAAAATCTTTGAAGTTTGCCAAGAGATTATCTGGTTACTTTCCCGCAACTGGCATTCCCTGATGCATAGCTTGAGCTACCATGTTTGCAAAGTTTTTCATCGGGTCTGGTTATGTCCCCGAGCATCGTTGACAGATTCTTCTACCCTTTGATTTCAAGTTTGACGTCTTGGCGGCATTATCTGGTTAAATAAGACCATAAATTATTCTTTACATTCTAAACCTTATTATATAAGTTTCATGTATCAAACTTATTACATTAATCAAACATAAATTCACATTCATTCGATTAATTCAAAGTACTTTACATAACATAGCACATACTATTATCCCTTTGTGACAACAAAAATCGTGATATACTGTTACAACTTATACACAAGCTGAGAATATTACATTACACAAACATACTTATCACATATATTACATCAAACACACATACTCAACAGTACCTATACTACTTATTCCCTATGCCTTTTTCTTGATCTTGGATAACATTTCGCCTGATGGCCTTCTATCCCACAAATAAAATAAACACCTTGCTTTGGATTGGGACAATGAGGAGAGAAATGTCCCTCATGTTCGCAATTATAGCAAACATTTTCCCCTTCACAAGCCTTTATGTTTCTTGTTACAGTTTGTACATTTTCCTATTCGGTTAAGGTTCTCTTAGTTATTATCGGAATTTCCTATATCATGGTCTTTCATCTTTCTTTTCCCCTTCTTGCTCGGAGCAGCACCCGACTTGTTGCTTTTGGCTCCCATTTGATCAATTTGGATTTTAAGTTTATCTTGTTCTTCCATTATTTCTATTAATACTTTCCGCAATTGACTATTTAATAGCTTTTCTATTTCCCATAGCTTTTCTAGAGAAGAAACCTTGTTCCTCAGATTCTGTACTTCCATTGATGTTTGATCAGCTCCAACGTTGGTGTCCGAATCACTATCTGTTAGTTCCTGTGATAGCCCCGAATCCGGGCCCCGAATCACCGCGGATCCGGTTCACTATAATTTCTATAACTATTTGCGGAAGATATAAACATAAGTTGTTTATACAATACATTACACACTATTACCCAAGGTCGAGTAACCTTAACTTATACACAATTTATAAACTATCTATTACACAACAATATTTTTCACAATATATTATTATAAACTAATCGCACATATTATCCCAAGATGAGCTTGGCATTTCCTTTTTCCTGTATACGAACGCTTTTGTTTTACCTGCAATGTTTTATCATGATATAGCAAGGGTGAGCATGAAAGTTGCCCAATAAGTTTAAATACAACAATTTAACGATATATCATGATTGAAGAGTATGAATAAAGGGCTTGCTATAATTCATCAATATAATTGAGAACTAGCACGAATAAATTTTTGACTGAACAAGTATTATACATGAACAAAATTTCTGAACCAACTGGTAATGAAGGTGATCAGCCTTTCATACCTGACTTATACATGCAAGATGTACAGATTACAAATTTTCATGGCAATCAGTAATGATTAATCATAAGCTTGAATAAACTACTCTTATTAGAGTTAAGTACAAGAAAAACTTGCCTGAACCGTTGATTACCGCACGCAATTTAATAACGCTTTTATCCTGAAGACCTAATATTAATAATATAGATCTCCAATATTAGAATAATATCATCACAGTAATATACTGTTATATTATACACAGAATAACCTAAACACATTATCACATAACTCTATCAGTCCTATACAGCACATAAGACTTAGTATCAGGTCAAACTATTTAAGTCTGAGATGAAACCTGACAAAATTCTAACATCCCGACGGTCTAGTCGGACTTTTATCGAGTTTAAGTTCAATTAAACTCTGACTTAACACTTAACCATACCACCGATAATTTCTAATCATACAAAACATTTTTCCTAGGCTCGTAATAATTTTCGAATAATTATTACCATTTATCACCATTTTTAAATCCTTAATATCGTATTTAAATGAATTAAATACCACATAATACCTTAATCATTAATATTTATTTAATATAAAATATTAATGAAAATCATTACATAATATTATAATATAATTTAATATCACAAAGTATTTTTAATACTTTAAAATCATTTTTATATGATTTTCCAACACTTAAATCCATTATCCGATAATTAATATTAATATTAAAATATTAATATTTTTATGCCAAAATATCAAAAGTTACTTTTTATAACTTAAAATATTTTTATAACACTTAAATCATTTTTATATGATTTATAAATCATTAATACTATTTTTCCATAATTTATTTAATATATTTATTAAATAAATTAATTACCATTAATAATAAATTATTAATGAAATTCATCACAAAATATCAAAAGTTATCAAAAATAACTTAAAACATTTTCTTATACCATAATATTATTTTTCAGGCATTTTTCATGAATTAAAAACTATTTTTAAATAATTTATTTTATATTGTAATTAAATAAATAAATACCATTTATATTCCAAAAATAATAAATATTTTCGAAATATACTCAAAATAGTTAAAAACTATTTTTCAGACATTAAAATAATTTTTTCATAATTTATTATGTATTTTTAATAATTAAAAACTATTTTTTTCTAATTTTAAATTAATTTCCGAAAAAATCATAAATAATTTGTCGCTAAAGGTCTTTAGCGACACTTGTCTGTCGCTATTGGTGTTCTTCAGTGTTCTTGGTGTTCTTGACAGATGCGAGGGTACCTAGTTTGACCGGATTTTAATATGTGCTCTGATCGATTTCTGGGCCTTATAAAGTTCTAATATTGTAGTATAAATGTAATACTACAATTATGAGCAAGTTTTATAACCATAACATCACTAACCGGCAAGATCCAAGCCTTCAAAATTTCTGACAACGTGTTCTTCATTTTCTGGGTTTTCCAGAAAATGAAGAACAGCCGAGGTTAACATATTTCGATCCTTATATCTTGAGTTCTGAGTTTAGTTTGGGTGATCTATAAGTTCTAGCTGTGTAGTCCATATGTCAAGGTACAATAAACGATTATCATATCAACCTAACAACAACAGAACTAAGCTAAATAAACTGGTCAAAGTCTGATACAAAACTCGTATATGAAGATTTCTGGGTTTTCCAGAAATCCTCAAAAACAGCCGGTCAACGGTGGTTTGACCTCGATTTCCTGCTATTTCAGTTATGATCTAAGTGATCTAAAGCTTTTAATGTGTAGTCTACATACCAGACTACAACTAATCAACAACAACTTGGCTAAATCAACAAGATACAGCAAGATCTAGACGTTCAAACATGTTGTCAGACCACTGAACATTTTCTGGGTTACCCAGATTTTAACTTTTCGTGAACGGTCAACGGTATTTGACTGCTTATATCTTTCGATCTGGACATGATCTGGACTTGATTCAAGTCTCAGATTCAAGAGCTAACAACAAAGAACAGATTTATAACATTAAACACAACTAAACATTAACAGACAAAGATCTAGAGGCCCTGACATATGACTGAAAATCACAATTTTTACCCATTTCCAGATTTTGTAAAATTTTAAATCCGAGCACTTTGATGTTATGGGTTTGTATTTTAACAACCCAGAACATTAAAAGACACCCTATTACATATATTTGCACAATCAATTTCAACATTAAACATAAAAATCATAGATTTCAAAATTTGAAGGTTTATACCTTTTCATGCTTGATTTTGATTTTTGATCCTCATATCTGTTTCTGGTACACGTGGGGCTTGATTTTAGACTGAATTTACTTGACATTTCGTGGGTTTGAGAGAGGATGGGAGTTGGTGAGAGCAAATAATGAAATTGGCTAAGTTTTGAGCTTTTTCTCTCTCTAAATCTATTTATACCAAGCTTGATTCATGCATGTGGCTGCTGATTAGGGACTGATTTGTTGGATTGTTGCACATGGCTAGCTAGGTTTAGGCTTAGGGTTGGTAAACAACTTTGGATTTGGCCAAGATTGCAAGCAACTTTAATTAATACACAAAAGGGACATTTTTGTCCATTCCATTTTTTCTAGAATTTTACAATTGATGAAACCCTTAGGGTTTAGGGTTTGGACAATTTAGGGTTTAGGTTTTAACCCTTAACTTTGCAAAAATTTAATTTCTAACATTTCCGAATTTTCGGTTATAAAATTATAAAATTAACAATTTTAACTTATAATTAGTATTTACTAATTATATAAAAAAAATTTCTTAATCATACTTAAATCTTGTTAATTAGGATTAATAATTCCTAATTAAAATTGCTAATTACGCAATTAGGGTCAAATGGTCATTAGGGTTTATAAACCGCTAATTAGGGTTTCTAATAGAAAAATTAATTTTCTAATTTAGAAATTTAATCTCGTAATTAGATTAGGGTTTTTAATTACTCATAATATTAAAATAATTAGGATTAGGGTTTCTTAATTAATATTGCTAATTTTAGCGATTAATTTCCACCATTGAACAATTAGGGTTTCTGACGGAACAATTAGGGTTCCAAAATTTCAAATTAGGGTTTGTTAATTAATTAACATTTACCTTAATTAAACTTATAATTAATAACACTAAAGCATTAAAATTCTCCGTTATATTCCCAGATTAGGGCTTAACTTTAACAGAATCTGAAACTAGGGTTTTCAGATCTGGCATTAGGGTTTTAATTTTGGAATTAGGGTTTTGTAATCAATTGTTAAGATTAACCCTAATTAATCTTTTAACTATTTACACTTATGCCATTGAGTTCCCAATTTAGGGTTTCATACACCGAATTAGGGTTTCGGATTTCCGGAACTGAAACTAGGGTTTCCAGAACCAGTTTCTAGGGTTTCTTATTAATCGTTAGGATTTTCTAACCGAACATTGTCGTTCTTAATATATTCTTAGGGCTTATCACAGATGTAATTTATCTGGTCAACCCTTGACCCTTAACCACATTATGAACACATCATTAACCATAAACACAGAACTTAATCACATAAACAATTAATCCTGAATAATTCACCTATTTCCTTTACAGAATTTTGAAACCCTCAAAATTCCTTCCCAATAACATTAAACGCATACACTTATTTTCTGTCTAGGTCTAATAATTGACCTTAAATCAATCACTTAAGATTTAACTAAATTGCCCAAATTCTCGGGTTGTCACATTCACCCCTCCTTATAAGAATTTCGTCCCCGAAATTCACCTTACACCTTACACCTTACACCGTGCACTTTACACCATTCACACATGAACCTTACACCTTTCACACATATTATCGCATGCTACCCAATACATTACTCACAAGGGTAAAGATTTTTAAAACTGTGCTGAGAAATCATATAGACTGGTTGTTTTTCATTTTCGCAAAGGTTTTATGGAAATTCATCCGCAAACCGTCATTACTTACAGACACAAAGGGTGATCAGCCCGATATGCCCTGTACTGATCAGGTACTGTTGGTCGGAACAATTTGTTCCTCTTTTCAGCCTTGGGCGCATAAACTTTTACCTCAGTCTTATTTGATTCCACAGCAAAACAATTTTGTTTGAGAAATTTCTTTCAATAAAACATTTTTGAGAATGACGTCATGATGCCGCACTGTGTATAACAGTCCGTTGAGGATTTCGTCATTTTGTGATTTTATCATGCTACATCATACCATAGTGGAATAGTGACTTTAAGTCAAATTCACACTAAGTAATACTGCATTGATGACTCCATCATTTTTATCATCTCTGCACCAGGTCACATGGTACATAAGTGATAAATAAAAATAATTTTTATTTTAAAAGGCACATAGTGCGTATTTAGCTGATGCCAAAATTTTGAAATTTAGCATAGATAGGGGTTTAGAAAAACCTAATTCTCCACTAATGATCATTTGCTTAAACATTCTATCTGTTCCTATTATCTTCAATACTCCATTCACACACAACTATACCCAATTCATAAAACCACACTTATGATTTCATAACCTGACCACAATTATATGAGTTTACAAACTGACCCTAGTCTGACCTTTGGCGTCCGTTCGCTGAGGGGCTCATAAACATTTCATATAATTATGCATCAAGAATGTCACATAAGTATGAGTTCTAAGAACTCGTACTTAATCCTATATTCTCTACCTATGACCTATTTATCTATATATAATAACTAGCGTGACACAACATTTCAACTATTACCAATGCCACCAACTAAGTAGTACAAGGAATCATACAACTCAGTTGCTAACACGAGTCCTCATTGAAATCCCCACCTAACCTTAACCCCTTTTTCTTCAATACGAATTTAATTCGTATTCATTATCCATAACTCATTTATGAGTTTTCATAGTACCATTTTATAGTACAACATAGACACAGCATCTTGCTGTAAACTTTTAAATCATTAGATTGATTCATTTCCCTTATCATAACCTTATTAGATCACGGGGTGATCTTATCGTATATATTACGATTCAATTCTATGACTTGATCGTTTTGTTTTATGATCTTCTATTCCTGCACTTTCAGTCCTTTAGACTCGATCTATCCACCGTTACCGTTCAACTTTATTATCAGAGTTAGGGAACTCTGTGCTTTACACTCGCCGAGATTCGTTTTTGAATCTTACTGACCAACTAACTCTATTTGAGTTAGTACTTATCCTAATCACTGCGGTTATTGGTCTCAGGTATTCCTACCTAAGCTTCATAACCATTAGCTCTGATACCAACTGTGATAGCCCCGAATCCGGGCCCCGAATCGCCGCGGATCGGGTTCACTATAATTTCTATAACTATTTGCGGAAGATATAAACATAAGTTGTTTATACAATACATTACACACTATTACCCAAGGTCGAGTAACCTTAACTTATACACAATTTATAAACTATCTATTACACAACAATATTTTTCACAATATATTATTATAAACTAATCGCACATATTAATTATCCCAAGATGAGCTTGGCATTTCCTTTTTCCTGTATACGAACGCTTTTGTTTTACCTGCAGTGTTTTATCATGATATAGCAAAGGTGAGCATGAAAGTTGCCCAGCAAGTTTAAATACAACAATTTAACGATATATCATGATTGAAGAGTATGAATAAAGGGCTTGCTATAATTCATCAATATAATTGAGAACTAGCACGAATAAATTTTTGACTGAACAAGTATTATACATGAACAAAATTTCTGAACCAACTGGTAATGAAGGTGATCAGCCTTTCATACCTGACTTATACATGCAAGATGTACAGATTACAAATTTTCATGGCAATCAGTAATGATTAACCATAAGCTTGAATAAACTACTCTTATTAGAGTTAAGTACAAGAAAAACTTGCCTGGACCGTTGATTACCGCACGCAATTTATTAACGCTTTTATCCTGAAGACCTAATATTAATAATATAGATCTCCAATATTAGAATAATATCATCACAGTAATATACTGTTATATTATACACAGAATAACCTAAACACATTACCACATAACTCTATCAGTCCTATACAGCACATAAGACTTAGTATCAGGTCAAACTATTTAAGTCTGAGATGAAACCTGACAAAATTCTAACATCCCGACGGTCTAGTCGGACTTTTATCGAGTTTAAGTTCAATTAAACTCTGACTTAACACTTAACCATACCACCGATAATTTCTAATCATACAAAACATTTTTCCTAGGCTCGTAATAATTTTCGAATAATTATTACCATTTATCACCATTTTTAAATCCTTAATATCGTATTTAAATGAATTAAATACCACATAATACCTTAATCATTAATATTTATTTAATATAAAATATTAATGAAAATCATTACATAATATTATAATATAATTTTAATATCACAAAGTATTTTTAATACTTTAAAATTATTTTTATATGATTTTCCAACACTTAAATCCATTATCCGATAATTAATATTAATATTAAAATATTAATATTTTTATGCCAAAATATCAAAAGTTACTTTTTATAACTTAAAATATTTTTATAACACTTAAATCATTTTTATATGATTTATAAATCATTAATACTATTTTTCCATAATTTATTTAATATATTTATTAAATAAATTAATTACCATTAATAATAAATTATTAATGAAATTCATCACAAAATATCAAAAGTTATCAAAAATAACTTAAAACATTTTCTTATACCATAATATTATTTTTCAGGATTTTTCATGAATTAAAAACTATTTTTAAATAATTTATTTTATATTGTAACTAAATAAATAAATACCATTTATATTCCAAAAATAATAAATATTTTCGAAATATACTCAAAATAGTTAAAAACTATTTTTCAGACATTAAAATAATTTTTTCATAATTTATTATGTATTTTTAATAATTAAAAACTATTTTTTCTAATTTTAAATTAATTTCCGGAAAAATCATAAATAATCTGTCGCTAAAGGTCTTTAGCGACACTTGTCTGTCGCTATTGGTGTTCTTCAGTGTTCTTGGTGTTCTTAACAGATGCGAGGGTACCTAGTTTGACCGGATTTTAATATGTGCTCTGATCGATTTCTGGGCCTTATAAAGTTCTAATATTGTAGTATAAATGTAATACTACAATTATAAGCAAGTTTTATAACCATAACATCACTAACCGGCAAGATCCAAGCCTTCAAAATTTCTGACAACGTGTTCTTCATTTTCTGGGTTTTCCAGAAAATGAAGAACAGCCGAGGTTAACATATTTCGATCCTTATATCTTGAGTTCTAAGTTTAGTTTGGGTGATCTATAAATTCTAGAGTGTAGTCCATATGTCAAGGTACAATAAACGATTATCATATCAACCTAACAACAACAGATCTAAGCTAAATAAACTGGTCAAAGTCTGATACAAAACTCGTATATGAAGATTTCTGGGTTTTCCAGAAATCCTCAAAAATAGCCGGTCAACGGTGGTTTGACCTCGATTTCCTGCTATTTCAGTTATGATCTAAGTGATCTAAAGCTTTTAATGTGTAGTCTACATACCAGACTACAACTAATCAACAACAACTTGGCTAAATCAACAAGATACAGCAAGATCTAGACGTTCAAACATGTTGTCAGACCACTGAACATTTTCTGGGTTACCCAGATTTTAACTTTTCGTGAACGGTCAACGGTCTTTGACTGCTTATATCTTTCGATCTGGACATGATCTGGACTTGATTCAAGTCTCAGATTCAAGAGCTAACAACAAAGAACAGATCTATAACATTAAACACAACTAAACATTAACAGACAAAGATCTAGAGGCCCTAACATATGACTGAAAATCACAATTTTTACCCATTTCCAGATTTTGTAAAATTTTAAATCCGAGCACTTTGATGTTATGGGTTTGTATTTTAACAACCCAGAACATTAAAAGACACCCTATTACATATATTTGCACAATCAATTTCAACATTAAACATAAAAATCATAGATTTCAAAATTTGAAGGTTTTATACCTTTTCATGCTTGATTTTGATTTTTGATCCTCATATCTGTTTCTGGTACACGTGGGGATTGATTTTAGACTGAATTTACTTGACATTTCGTGGGTTTGAGAGAGGATGGGAGTTGGTGAGAGCAAATAATGAAATTGGCTAAGTTTTGAGCTTTTTCTCTCTCTAAATATATTTATACCAAGCTTGATTCATGCATGTGGCTGCTGATTAGGGACTGATTTGTTGGATTGTTGCACATGGCTAGCTAGGTTTAGGCTTAGGGTTGGTAAACAACTTTGGATTTGGCCAAGATTGCAAGCAACTTTAATTAATACACAAAAGGGACATTTTTGTCCATTCCATTTTTTCTAGAATTTTACAATTGATGAAACCCTTAGGGTTTAGGGTTTGGACAATTTAGGGTTTAGGTTTTAACCCTTAACTTTGCAAAAATTTAATTTCTAACATTTCCGAATTTTCGGTTATAAAAATATAAAATTAACAATTTTAACTTATAATTAGTATTTACTAATTATATAAAAAAAAAATTCTTAATCATACTTAAATCTTGTTAATTAGGATTAATAATTCCTAATTAAAATTGCTAATTACGCAATTAGGGTCAAAATGGTCATTAGGGTTTATAAACCGCTAATTAGGGTTTCTAATAGAAAAATTAATTTTCTAATTTAGAAATTTAATCTCGTAATTAGATTAGGGTTTCTAATTACTCATAATATTAAAATAATTAGGATTAGGGTTTCCTAATTAATATTGCTAATTTTAGCGATTAATTTCCACCATTGAACAATTAGGGTTTCTGACGGAATAATTAGGGTTCCAAAATTTCAAATTAGGGTTTGTTAATTAATTAACATTTACCTTAATTAAACTTATAATTAATAACACTAAAGCATTAAAATTCTCCGTTATATTCCCAGATTAGGACTTAACTTTAACAGAATCTGAAACTAGGGTTTTCAGATCTGGCATTAGGGTTTTAATTTTGGAATTAGGGTTTTGTAATCAATTGTTAAGATTAACCCTAATTAATCTTTTAACTATTTACACTTATGCCATTGAGTTCCCAATTTAGGGTTTCATACACCGAATTATGGTTTCAGATTTCCGGAACTGAAACTAGGGTTTCCAGAACCAGTTTCTAGGGTTTCTTATTAATCGTTAGGATTTTCTAACCGAACATTGTCGTTCTTAATATATTCTTAGGGCTTATCACAGATGTAATTTATCTGGTCAACCCTTGACCCTTAACCACATTATGAACACATCATTAACCATAAACACAGAACTTAATCACATAAACTAATTAATCCTGAATAATTCACCTATTTCCTTTACAGAATTTTGAAACCCTCAAAATTCCTTCCCAATAACATTAAACGCATACACTTATTTTCTGTCTAGGTCTAATATTTGACCTTAAATTAATCACTTAAGATTTAACTAAATTGCCCAAATTCTCGGGTTGTCACAGTTCCACCATTTTCGGATCTGGTACTACATTTTTCAAAATAACCAGCTCATCCGAGTTGCTTTCATTGTGAGCCTCTATTTCAACTATTGGCTTTGATATTGGCTCATTCTTTACGATCTGAGGGTATCCTAATCCTTTTTCACTTGACATTTACACACATAAATTATCCTTATTAGCATATAATATATACACGTAACAAACAATAATTTTATATAGGTTATCTTTTATTTTGTTTGACGATGAATTTATTCAATTCATCTTCTTTTAAACTCTATATGAGTTATTTGTATTTTTAATGTTTCCCTATGTCCTAGGGTTATAGCCTAAGATCTACCCCCACCTAAGGTTTCTAACCCTATAGCTCTAATATCAACTTGTGACGCCCCCAAATTCAGGTACTTGAAACCCGAACTCGGTGCTTCACGATACCATTCCTATGAGCGGAATAATACTAATAATAATAATAATAATAATAATAATATCAAACTTAATTTATATATATCAAAGTCTAATCCCAAGTACGCAACCTTTAATGTGTTACAATACATGATAATAATAAATATCATTGTCTTAATAAAGTCTAGTTATTACATAGGATATCATAGAACTCATTCAGCAACCTTTCCTTTTCCTTTGTTCTTAGCAGAGTCTTCAGTTTGTTCACACTTAGCTGAAAACATTTAAATTAAGTAAGGATGAGCATTTGATTGCCCAGCAAGTAAAAGCAATCAATAACAGTTAGCTAATGAAAGTAAATGTTTTTCGTGAATAGCACTTCTACAATGACTCAACAGTTGTGAAGTAACCTAAAGCAACAATAAACAACATATCATTTTGAATTCAAATTTTTGAAACTACGTACTGACTATGTGACGCCCCCAAAATAGGTATACATCACTCATTCTGACTCGCCAAATACATAGTACAGAATACAAATATAACTTAATTATACAACAGTCGTATAAAATACGACATAACATAATCTAAGAGTTTTAATAAGAATATTGTCATCTAGACAATATCCACACTCAAAAGAGTCCTCATTACATTTATTGTCACACTATTTAACAGAATAGTGAGGACTACTAATACTATCATCTGGATCGTCACTCCGTTCCCCGACTAGTCTCGGCTACGTTCTCATTTCCTGAAGAGAACAGTGAAAGAAAGGGTGAGCTCAACTAGCCCAGTAAGAAATATTATGACTAAGATAATGCAGAATAAATTATCGTTAGCCTTCAACAGTGTTAAACTGATATAATATAACAAACATCAAGTTTAACTACAGCGGAACAAACAATCCATTAAAAGAGTCAAGTACAGAATAATGTCTACTATCTTTTATGATTTAAAAGGTTTTTCATCACTTTTATCGCTGGAACTCAGCTTAATAAATAATCCACATCATCCCTGCAGTACGGTCAAGGATATTCATTAGTATCACAACCACAAATTATCCATGCACTACGAACCAAAGATATTCGTGTATTCATCAATGGTCATGATCATAACAACAACTTTCCATCAATGCACTACAGGCCAATGAGGACTTTTACCACATCATTTGTAACATTATGGTCATAATTATATCGAATAATCCCTGGTCATAATCATGCCATGTCCATCTATGCACAACAGGCCACAAATGACTTTCAACATAATATAAGCATGAGGATGATGACAATGATATAATAATTCAATAAAACAAGTTCAAGAATTAATTTATCCAGGAACTAATAACGTCTAAATTGTCAACATGATACTTCTTTGTAGAGTAAAATTGAAGAATGCCTAGAAGAATATTTCCATGAAAAGATACTGGATGAAGCGCAAATATCAAGGATATTCCACTAATTTCATGGATTATAGAAGTCAAAGCTTTAACCAACTGATTATAAGAGAATATATGAAACTGCCAATAGAATTTCGTCCGCCATGCGGTAATCCACTTAGACAGATCATTTCCACAAATTAATAAGGAATGAATACAAAAGATCATTCACCATGCATGTGATAATCCACATAGACAGGTTATTCCAACAGAATAATAAAGAATGGAATAACAGAGTAAATCACCATGCATGTGATTGACCGCATAGACAGGTTATTCCAACAGAATAATAAATAATGGAACCAGGTCATGCGTAAACGCACAAACAGGATATTCCAACAAAATAATAAAGAATGAAATAACAAAAGACTTCACCAGGCATGTGATAGACCGCACATACATGTTAGTCCAACAGAATAATAAATAATGGAACAACATAAGAATTTCACTATGTATGCGGTACTTCGCATAGACAGGTTATTCCAACATAATGACAAATAATGGAATAACAAAAGAATTTCACCAAGTATAGGGTAGCCCACGTATACAAGTTATTCCAACAGAATAATAAAGAATGGAATAACAGAAGTTCTCTTCATGAATACGAAAGAAATAATACCCCTTACCTTAGAAGAAACTGGATATAGGAGTAGTGAAGTAGCAGAATACTTTTCTTCTTTGTCTCTATAGTTTCTCTCTCTAGAGTTTCAGTGAATTCGTAAGAAATAATGAAGGAATGAGCTTCTATTTATAGGAGAATGGACTAAATAGTAACTAATTCATGAACGGTCCAGTTTGATTTGCTTTTAAACGGACGGTCCATATTGATTTACTATGCAGTATAAATAAAATATTCTAATAAAACAAAATCTTTTAAATAAAATATAATATATTCTATTTATAATCTAATAAAATGAATAACTTTATAAAAGTATTCTATATTATATAAAAAGATTTTACTATGCAAATACTATGCAGACACTATGCAAACACTATGCATAATAAAATATAATATATTCTAATTATTGTCTAATAAAAACAAATAACTTTATAAAAGTATTCTATTTTATATAAAAAGATTTTACTATGCAAAACACTATGTATAATATAATATAATATATTCTATTTATAGTCTAATAAAACAAATAACTTTATAAAAGTATTTTGTTTTATATAAAAAACTTTTCTGTTTTATTACATTAATAATACTAATAAAACAAAATTTATATATAATATATATATATATATATATAAACTTTCGTGACTTCATAAAAAGACACCTCAATATATTTAACAACATTTATCATCATTATTATAATTCACAATATTAATCGACCAGGTCGTTCCCAAGAAAGAGGGGACTTTCCAATAAGGATTTCTCCCTATTGGCGCGCAATTAGGTGACCAAATCTCTCATTGGTAGAACTTCTAGATATCGTTAATGTTGAAAATAATAATATTAATAACTCTGTCATCTCAATTATTGATTTAATAATATATAAAATATCGACAATAATTGAATCAAATAATATGAGATACTATGCAACAATTACTGTAGCAATAATTGAACAAAACTAAGTGACTTCTCACGTAAGCATCAATAATCAATACCGTGTGCTACTATGCAACCACGCGTATTACTGTACTTTTAACACCGGGTGTTTCAACAGTTAACGGTACAACTTCCGCCGTTATTTTCATAAAATATTTTTGTCATTTTCTCAATCCAATAATAATTCTATTGCGGGGTCCACCAATGATTGTGTCATCGTACGAATATTTCCTGCTAAAACGAATATTCCCCGACTAATCAAATATTATATAAAAACTTGCGTACTTTGCAAAATTTATAAATATTACCCCCAACTATAACATTATATCAAATTCATTCCATAATATTCAAAAATGATATTTATAGAAAAATCATCTTTATTCATAAAAGTTGGGGTCTTACAGACTATAAATGGGGATCAGTCGATAGACTATGAACATTGTTTTCTATTTTCAAAAAGGTTAAATAGAACTTCATCTATAAACCGTCATAACTTACAGGCACGGGGGTGATCAGCCCGTTATGCCCTGTATTGATCAATACTACATGTTTGAACGATATTTTCGTCAAGCATACCCACCTTAGGCACATAAAAGTTTCCCAGATTCAGGATGTTCATACTAGTCTAGAATCCGAACCAAAACAATTCGGTTGGATACAATAAAGTTCTATCTTGTTCAACAATATTTTTAAATCTGTGTCTAGCTGAATCAAATAGCTTAGACGACTTTTAAGTCAATGTATACATACTGGAAACTAATAAGTGTGTATCAACATGTGATAAAATATAATGATTATCCAAGTGAGTACACTTGTACAACCATGCTTAGAAATTAACGAACAGAATATATATCTTGATTTATAATAACAGATTTACAGAACTTGTACGATAAATTATAATTCAATAACTTACTTATACATAATCATTGTATAAGTATATACAAGGTTAAGATATTTGAACAATAAAAAATAATAGTTCAGATATTAGCTTACACATGTTCATTGCATAAAGTAAATGCAAAGTTAAGATACTTGCATGATCTACTGCTTATACAACTTAGTTATATCTTTTCTATCGAAAACTATTATTAATAAGATCATTCGTTTAATTAGAATAATATATCATAAAACATAGTACTACTATATGCAGTCAGCACATAACCTAATTGTTGGGTAAAATCTAATTACGCATAGCACGCAAGTATACGTGGTCAACAAGTAATATAATAGTAAGTAGAGTATCGTTCCCACAAAGACAATTAAGTCAGAATTTTAACCTCACAATTATCAATTTCCTATTAATCCTAATTTTATTAAACTATCCAAACCAATGATTAAAATTATAAAAACTAAATTATTAATAAATATATAATCACAAATCTTAAAAACTAAATTTCAAATAATTATTGGATAATAAGGCTTACGACTTCACCTTAAGCTTCACTCTGATTTTTACACCTTTATTCCAATTAAATTTACTATACCATTTTATTAATCAAGAACACTGATGTAGCACTAGCCACCTCTCGATGCACTAATACCGTATTAACTTAAATCTACATTTAAGATAGAAACAAGTTAAACACCTTAATCAACTAACGCACTATATCTCTATGTGAATTATAATTGAAGAAGGTTTAAGATTAAGTTATGTATCTGATTACATGCGATGTCAAGCATATCTCTACCTTAACATTCATCAAGATTCTGTTCATTCACAAAATTCAAGAACACATGCTATATTAACTAAGTCTAGACTCGTACTTCCTCTCTCGAATTCATACAAGTCCATAAAGAATTGTTGATCATCCAATTCATAAATTCAAGCTCAAATTAATATAGATAAACTGGATAATAGCTTATCAAACTTGAAATCAAAATTACAAAACCATCATTTCACTTAAAGATCCGTCATAAGCCTAAAAAGTAAAGTAGTTCATATTAAATGAAATAATAACTAAATAAATTAAGGATAACATCTTTCAATTACAAATATAAGACTACGAAGAAGAATAATGCAAAACACCCTTCACGTTAGCCTTAATCCACAATCGATATGAAAGTCTTCAAAATCTCCACTCCAATGCCCAATCTGAATTTCTATACTCAATCTCTGATTATTGCTCTGTACAATCCTCATTACAATGTTTGTTACTCAATATATATCCAATATCTAACTTCTGGTCAAAATCCCATGTTAACTAGAGTCCAAACACTATCTAAGTGCTAAAATCCATGTTCCGGCAGAGTTTCAAGCAAGCCAGGAGTGCCAGAATTCGAGAACCCTGCCCCGAAGGGGGTATATGCTTAGAAAAGGCCCACCCCAACGGGCTAGGCTTCTATCTCCTGATTGTTGGATCCCCCGCCCCGGCGGGGGTGTATAGCTTAATAATGCCCGCCCTGACGGGGGTGGGTTCTTCTAGTTGGCTTGACTGAACTTTATGCTTGATTCATTGCTACCACTAAAGCACTCCTTTTTAGCTCAAACACCGCACCACCATACCTACACATTAAATAACAATAAATAAGTAAAATTGAACATGAAAGCGAGAAGTTAACAACGATTAAGCAAGAAATTGACATCACTTCGTGGATATAAAATCCACTTATCAAAATCCCCCAAACTTAAACCGTGTTAGTCCTCGAGCACAAAACAAACTACATGCGATGCAATGCAATAATATGAGATGTAATGTATCTAGCTAAAGGATTACAAATCTAACAGTATCACAGAATCAAAAGTATTCCACTGGCCTCAGTGAAAATAAGGAAACACTACAACTCTTAATCACCAAAACCAATCAATAATTCCTTATCAGTCCTCAAATCTTAGACCGTTATTACTGGTATAGTGTACGTGTGTGTGTGTGTGTAACACCAATGACAACTGATACAGACTAAAATTCAATATATAACCAACTTCTTAGAGGAATCATACAGGACAAAATGAAAAAGTTTAAAAATGGACGAGTTCCAACTAAAACTAAACAATCACCAAGATTAAAGGTCCAAATAGGGTATTCATGCTTTCTTTTCTTTCTTTTTTTTCTTTCTTCATTGACGGGGGATCTTTTCTCTTATTTCCCATCTTTTCTTCATCATTTTTTTTAGATAAATGGTTGGTGAGTGCGTTTTATGCTCCATCTCACGCTCATGTATGTGGGGAGTATATTTTTCTCAACCCACCACTAGACTCAACTTGATATTATATTTTTGTTTCTTTTTTTCTTTTTTGAAGCTTATAGACGCTACCTTTTCCCCCAAACTTAGGTTATTGTCTAATTCATCGTCTTCACTGCCTATTCTTGTCCTTCTATAATTTATACTAGCATTATCCTTTAGAAACTATTTATGTATCAATTTAACTAATCAATCAACATAGATATTATTATGTGCTACCCTTTTTATACCAGTTTCAAACAAGAGTAAGATCCAATTCATAACAGAAACTATATCAAGGTTCTAATAATCAATACTGTATTCGTTGACTTAATCTCAATTCTCATCATTGGCTAAAAATAAAATGAACTACAACACTGCTAGACATATGCAAACACAATGTTTAACTACTTTTTTTTAATATTAGTAAACATAACATGAATGCAAGCATACATAAATAACTAAACATGCACCTAAGCAACTATGCAAATGCATAATTACATAAATATGAAACAATTGACCAAACTAAATATAATAACAAACTACAATGCAATCCTAGCTTAATGTACTTAAATATGCAACATGAATGCAAGCATGAATGTAAATCCCCCAAACTTAACAATTACAATACCCTCAGTGTAAGGATTTAGCAATAAAAACATGAGAACTTCCCTATAATTCTTCAAGCCTGGGGTGGTGGTGTGTGGTGTTCTTCTTCATCGGAATCACTCGATGAAAATCATGGTCGTGGAACTGGTTGCTGATACGAAAATTGAGCATTAAGACTACAACTTTGTAGCGTCAGTGTTCAATGAAGTGAATGAGAGGTTCATTGCTTCGAACATAATGGTCCTGCCTAGCGGCAAGCCGCCTCATCTCTCGTTGTGCTTGCATGTTGTGCTCATCTACTTGGCGCTAAAAATTTAGGAACTAAGG
Organism: Panax japonicus; assembly: GCA_020205505.1. Classification (NCBI taxonomy): domain Eukaryota; kingdom Viridiplantae; phylum Streptophyta; class Magnoliopsida; order Apiales; family Araliaceae; genus Panax; species Panax japonicus. The sequence goes on along the minus strand of CM035112.1, from coordinate 19,080,707 downwards.
ACTTGATATTGCCTCAGACTGTGGTACCTGCTCTATTCCTTGATCTCCCATAGTCGCATGCTCATCCTCTGAGGTGTCTGCAGTGTCAACTTCGTCCTCTAAAGCTGATGGAAAAATAAAAACCAGACCTCGAGGATGGGAATCACCTTCGGCCTACACCGAATATCGTGTTATCATTCTAGAATCTAGTAACTAAAGCGGCATCTGAATGGGTTCATCATCAGACCATTTAACATCAACTTGGTGACACAACCCACATACGAGTGATGGGTGTGGCAAGCCTCCTGAAAAGCTTCCCCGTAAGCATCGGTGAATGGAAAAATAGATTATGGCCCCGACCTCAATGATGAAATCTTTCACAATCGCATATAGAAGTAGTACCTTCTTCTTGGTCACGTCCGATGTGTGTTGGGATGGATATAATTTTTCACATATGAAGGCATACCATATTTTACCATACCGACTGAGATCCTTGCTATAAAAAAATGTGCCTCTTTCCGACCCTTGATCCATGTTGTTCCCGGTTCAGTCATTTCTTTGAGTATAGCTTCATAGTAAGGATCAAAATCACGTAGGTGAGCGTATTGGCATGGTCGAGGCACTCGTAAATGATAATAGGTATTGATGGCATCGACAGTGAACGGGACTAATCGACCCCGCACATAAGCATTGAAGGGGGCTTTATCTTCGGCGTTGGCATAAAACTCTTTGACCACGTTGACAACAGCTGGCTCAAGTTCCTCCGTAAACTTGTTCCACCCTTTCTGATAATTTGTTGCATCCTTTCACCGTCAACATGATCTGGTGCCAGCCCTCACTCCGGTGTAAGAGCTTTCGTCATCATATAGTCGTATCGGTCGGCGGCAGTGGCACTTACGAATTTACGATGATCAAAGGTTCGTGTCGGTTGTGCGGGTCGTGAACTTTCTCCCCTTTGTCGTTTTGATGTGGGTTGAGACGCCATGGAATTTAGTAAGCCTTAACACAACTTCTTCCCTCCAAACTTGACTCACACGCTCTGTGGAATAGGTGGTGTGCACACTGATTTCTTCCCCCAAAGTTGGTGAATTCTGTGGCAATTATGGAGAGAGAAGATGAAAAACTTGAAAATAGGTTACTCGCCCTCAAATGCAATATTAATTCCCACAATAAGAACCCTAATTCGTGGCTTCCTGAGTTCAATTTAAGTGTATGTGATGAACTTGGGTTGTGAGGGTGTGTTTATATAGAGGTGGTGTGATGGAGAAGGATAGGAGTAATGGATTGATGGAGTGAAGTAGTGGGTAATGTAATGGGAAGATGGAGTGTTAGTTGTGAAATCATGGGTTTATAGTGGGGGTTATGTATGGGTAGTTTATGGGAGGGAGAAGTGGGGTTTCAATTGTGAAGATGAAATAGTGAGTGTGTGTAACTGGTGAACCAGACTCGTTCAATTTCTAGGACCCCCACCTCGGTGGAGGGTGCAAGGCATAAGAAGCCCGCCCCGGCGGGCATGAAATCTGTTAATTATTTTGGGAGACCCACGCCCCTGCGGGGCGTATAGTTCATTAGGTGCCCACCCCGGCGGGCATGCTCACTGCAAACTAAGCTTTTTGCTCTTTTTTTCTTCCATGTTACTCCATTTTATGAACATTTTGACATCTGCAAGCCATCAAACATACATATGAGTGGATTTATAGATCAATTCAAGCATGGTTGAGAGATTAACACGAATAATACAATAAAATAGCTACTTAATGAACTTATTATGTCCTAATTAGTCTAAACTCAAATTTAACGGTTATAAATGAAAATATGATAAAAATAAAAGTACGATTGGGTTGCCTCCCAATTATCGCTTGATTTTAAGTCGTTGATGAGTATGAAATATGTTATATTTTTATTCCTTAATACTTAATCTTTTGTATTTATTTTGTGCCTAAATAAACTCATTATTCTTATATTTTTATTTTTGGTACAATTGACGGGCTCTGTGAATTTAGAAATAATTTGAAGACAAATTGGGCATTATTGGATCAAGGGAGGACAAGTCCAGTATTATTGGGTTGACCAAATTAAGTCATTTAATTAGGAGTCATTAAAACTCGTGTGGGCCAACGTGGGAGATACCACAAATTTAGGAAAATAGAAAGAAAAAAAGCATGCAGCAGATATATTACATTGCTACATTACATACACGTGGGCCATGGTTTTTATTACTCAGCATAGTCAATTTAATTCTCTCACAATCTGATTCATGGAAGGAGTAATGCATAGATTCCAAAGAAACATTATGGCAAATTGATATCCAGCATATATGTTCAAGTGGGACACGAAAATTGATTCACGCACATTGAAGAATCCGAACGTGGCATGAAGAGTTGGTACACGAATATTGTGGAATTTATTTCCAATTTCAAATCTAATTTTTGGATTCTAGAAAAGTAATTTTTACAATTCTATTATAATTAGAATTTCTTTTAGACTAAGATTTATTTCCAAATTGAATTCTATTTCTTTATGGAAATTAGTGTAATTTATAATTCTTTTAGGATTGGGATTTCTACTTCCTATAGGATTTAGGACTTTGTCTAGCACTATAAATAGAGGATGAGAGTCATGGTTTTATTCATTCAATTATTCAATAATCAACTATCATATATTAGAGTGAAGGCTCAAGAGCATGTCAAGCTAGTTCTTTTCATTCAGTTCTAAAGGGAGGTGAATCCTTGTTACAAGTAATTGATTAATTGAGTATTATTATTTATTCTTTCTTGTGTGAAATTTCTTCTGATAATCTGTTTTCATTGATTGCATGCTAATTGATTTAATTAATTTAATATGGCCAATTGAGTTAATTTGATCATTATCATATGCTAGATTAAGATTAGTATTACGTGTAATTGATATCTTTCTTCATTACAAGTAGCAACTTGGTAATAATAATTGTGGACAAGCTTTTGTTTATTACAAAGATTATTAGAAAACAAGTTAAATAAATCGAGCTTATGTGTTTATTGCTTGGATTAGCCTAATTCTCTATTTCTTAATGCTTCTATCATATTAAATCTACAGAGCTTATTCTAGGTTATATGCTAATTAGAATCTGGTGAATAGCTTGTTTCATACAGTGATACTCTAAGGAGAATTTTGAATAGCAGAGCTTATTGTTATCTAGGGCTAATAATTTCATTGAAGAGAAAATAATAATTACTTGATTAATTGATTGTTGTGCTTGGTGAAACTGAGCTGCGGAACTGAAGTTTTTATATATTTGGTTACCTTCATCATTAATTCTTATTCTCTTAGTTTAAAAATAATTTTCAAAAACCCCCATCTTTATTTTTTGTTGAAATAGTAGACTAATTATAAAACAACTTTACTCTCTGTGGGATCGATCCTTACTTGCTACTGTGCTAATTATTATAATTGTGAAGTGAAAGTGAGGTTAATTTAGGAGTGTCAACGACAGCTCGCAAATTTTGGCGCCGTTGTCGGGGAGTAATTTGGCATTTTTTTTATTCTATTATTTGTTTTGTTCTTATTTTATGACTCGATCTTCTCAGGCTACTATATTAGATTTTGATCCAGAGATTGAGATAACTGCAGGGAGGCTAAAGAAGGAAAAACTTAAAGTTCAACAGTCTTCTGCAGATATAGATGAGGCTTCTGTATCATCACCAGGCCTCAACTTAGCTTTGGAATTATTATCCAACGAATCTGACAAAGATGAAGAAATGGCGATTCCAAACAACAATAGAACTCTCAGGGAGTTGGAAACTCCTAATTTAAATCAACAACCTCTGTGCATTGAATATCCTAATTTAGATGCTGCATTTGAACTTAAATCTGGACTAATCCATTTACTGCCTACTTTTCGTGATCTTACAGGTGAGGACCCCTACAAACATCTGAAGGAATTTCATGTGGTGTGCTCCACTATGAAACCACACGGAATCACCGAAGAGCAAATCAAGCTGAGAGCATTCCCATTCTCCTTAGCAGACTTGGCAAAGGATTGGCTGTACTACCTACCCTCAGGTTCAATACAGTCTTGGAATGACATAAAATAGTTGTTCTTGGAGAGATACTTTCCAGCCTCAAGAGTAGCCAACATAAGGAAAGAGATTTGTGGGATTAGACAATTCAGTGGGGTGACACTATACGAGTATTGGGAAAGATTCAAAAAGCTTTGTTCTAGCTGTCCACCGCATCAAATAGATGAACAACACCTGATCTAGTATTTCTACGAAGGGTTGGTACTGATGGATAGAAGCATGATCGATGCAACTAGCGGAGGAGCACTATTTGACAAGACCCCAGAGGCGGCAAGGAATTTAATTGCAAACATGGCAGCAAACTCACAACAATATGGCACTAGAACAAATCATGCACCAGTAAGGGTAAGCGAGGTAAGCACTTATGATTATGGTCAACAAATTTCTGAATTAACTTCTATGGTTAGACAATTAGCTACAAGTCAGCTGCCAATTGCAAAGGTTTGTGGAATATGTCTACAACCAAATCACAATACAGATGAATGCCCAACATTACAAGATGACGAGGCTGTGCAACAAGCTAATGCAATGGGAAATTATCAGCCACCACCTCAGAAAAAGTATGATCCGTACCCAAACACATATAACCCAGGATGGAGGGATCATCCAAATCTGAGTTATGGGAGCAAGCAAGCGGCACCACCAGCATTTCCACCTAGGCAGCAGGGCTTTCAACCAGCCCAACCTCAATATCAACCGAAGCAAGCATTCCCTGCACCTACTGGAACATCATTGGAGGATATGTTCAAAGCATTCATGGGACAGGCACAACAGTTCATGAATCAGACACAACAGTTCCAGCAAGAGACAAAAACTTTGGTTCAAGATTTGAGGAACCAAGTAGGACAACTGGCTACAACTGTGGGGATATTAGAATCTAGAAGCTCAGGAAAATTACCATCTCAAACAGTAGTCAACCCAAGGGAGAATGCAAGTGCCATAACTTTGTGGAATGGAACACAGTTGGATACACCACCGACCCCCGTAGAGTTCGAGAAGGAAGCAGCTAAGGAGGGAACAGAAAAATCCAAGGTACAACCTAAACCTCCTAATCAGCTTAAAAACATTCCTCTTCCCTTTCCTTCCAAAAATTCTAAAACTTTAAAGAACGATGAAAAGAAAAAGAAATTTTGGAAACTTTTAGAAAATTAGAAGTGAACATCCCTCTTCTTGATGCAATTAAACAAGTGCCACGGTATGCTAAATTTTTAAAAGAATTTTGCACTAATAAAAGAAAATTTCAAAATTATGAAAGAGTCACAGTTGGAGAAAATGTATCTGCTATTCTTCAAAGAAAAATGCCTCCTAAATGTAAATATCCAGGAATGTTCACAATCCCATGCAAAATAGGAAAAACCAGATTTGAAAAAGCCATGCTAGATATATGAGCTTCAATTAATGTTATGCCTTTATCTGTTTATTCTTCCTTAAATCTAGGCCCTTTGAAAAACACTGGTGTGATTTCCAATTGGCAGATCGTACTAACACCTACCCCCGAGGGGTAATTGAAGATGTCTTAGTGCAGGTGAATGAACTAATCTTTCCTGCAGATTTTTACATTGTGGATATGGAAGATGATACATCACCAAACCCCTCCCACATCTTGTTAGGAAGACCCTTCCTGAAAACAGCAAAAACCATGATTGATGTTCATAATGGGACCTTGACTATGGAGTTTGATGGCGAAAAAATCCAGTTCAACATCTATGATGCCATGAGGTACCCTAGTGATATAGGACAGGTTTTTGCTATCGATGTGAGAGACTCCTTGGTGCATAGAGCTTTAGAACAACTACATAGGGACAATTTGGAAATTACAATCACCAATAGTTTAGACATGGACAGGGAAGAAGAGATTGCGCAAACCCAGGAATTGAAGGAAAATGTAGCTGCATTACATTCATTGCCAAAATTTTCAAATAAGTCAACGGTATATTCTATTCAATTTCCCGTTTCTCATCAAAAGTTATTACCTTCTGTTGTACAAGCCCCAACTCTAAAATTGAAACAATTACCTGCTCATTTGAAATATTCATATTAGGGGACTAATGGCACTTTGCCTGCAATTATTGCTAGTAATCTAACCAAGGTGCAGGAAGAAAAATTGCTGAGAGTCCTAAGGGACCATGTTACAGTTTTTGGTTGGACAATAACGGATATCAAGGGTATTAGTCCTGCCATGTACATGCATCGGATATTGTTAGAGGATGGAGTTAAACCTACAAGAGATGCACAAAGGAGATTGAATCCACCCATGATGGAGGTTGTGAAAAAAGAAGTGCTCAAATTGCTTGATGCCGGTATCATCTATCCCATCTCTGATAGTCAATGGGTGAGTCCAGTGCAGGTAGTCCCAAAGAAATTTGGAATCACCGTTGTCAAGAACGATGATAATGAGTTGGTGCCCACACGAATGCAAACAGGGTGGATAGTGTGTATAGATTATAGAAAATTGAATGCTGTAACAAGAAAAGATCACTTTCATCTTCCTTTTATTGATCAAATGTTGGAGAGATTCGTTGGGCATACTTATTATTATTTTCTAGATGGTTTTTCAGGATATAACCAGATTGTGATTGCACCCGAGGACCAAGAGAAGACTACATTCACATGTCCTTTTGGTACTTTTGCCTATCGACGGATGTCTTTTGGACTATGTAATGCCCCAGGTACTTTTCAACGATGCATAGTAAGCATTTTTTTCAGATCTTTTAGAAGAATGCGTCGAGGTTTTTATGGATGATTTCACAATTCATGGTGATTCTTTGGATGTATGCTTAGATAATTTAAATCGTGTTCTAGATAGATGCATGGAGACTAATCTTGTTTTAAATTGGGAAAAATGTCATTTCATGGTAGAACAGGGAATAGTACTTGGTCATGTTGTGTCATCTAAAGGTCTTGAAGTTGATAAAGCTAAGATAGATGTTATATCTGCTTTGCCTTACCCCGTCAGCGTGCGGGAGATTCGCTCTTTTCTTGGTCATGCAGGATTTTATCGAAGATTTATCAAGGACTTCTCGAAGATGGCATTACCCTTATGTAAGTTACTGCAAAAAGATGTGGACTTTCAGTTTGATGATGAATGCAAGGAGGCTTTTGACACTTTAAAGAAATTATTAACTTCTGCTCCTGTCATTCAACTGCCAAATTGGAAGTTGCCATTTGAGATCATGTGTGATGCAAGCAACTATGCAGTGGGGGCTGTTTTGGGACAAAGGATTGACAAAGCTGTTCATGCCATTTATTATGCTTCTAGGACATTGAATGAGGCTCAGATAAACTATTCCACAACTGAAAAAGAACTTTTATCTGTGGTTTTTGCTTTAGATAAATTTCGATCATATTTGCTTAGTACTAAAGTTATAGTTTATTCTGACCATGTTGTTCTCAGGTATTTGCTCACCAAGAAAGATTCTAAACCAAGGATTATTCGATCGATTCTACTACTGCAAAAATTTGACTTAGAGATCAAGGATAAGAAAGGTGCGGACAACTTAGTAGCGGATCACTTGAGTAAGTTATTGAGAGACAAAGAGGAGCTACCGTTACATGATTCTTTCCCGGATGAGCAGTTACTTTCCATCCATGCTGAGATTCCCTGGTATACAAATATAGTGAATTATTTGGTAAGTGCATATTTTCCTAAAGAATTTTCTAAATCCCAAAAGGAAAAGTTGAAAAGTGATGCTAGACACTATGTTTGGGATGATCCATACTTATGGAAATTTTTTGTTGACCAGATAGTAAGACGATGTGTGCCTAACAGTAAATTTCAATCTATTCTTTCTTTTTGTCATTCTTATGCTTGTGGATGACATTTTGGTCCAAAAGAATTGCTAATAAAGTTTTGGAAAGTGGTGTTTATTGGCCATCGCTTTTTAAAGATTCCTATCTGTTTTGTAAAACATGTGCTAATTGCAAAAGGACGAGGAATATTTCTCAACGAAATCAAATGCCCCAAACTCCTATATTAGTTGTTGAAATTTTTTATGTTTGGGGTATAAATTTTATGGGACCTTTTCCTTCATCCTTTGGGAATTTATATATTCTTTTGGCTGTTGATTATGTCTCAAAATGGGTGGAAGCTAAAGCCACTAGGACTGACGATTCTAAAGTTGTTGTAGATTTTGTTAGGACTAACATATTTGTCAGGTTTGGAACACCACGAGCCATCATTAGTGATCGCGAAACCCACTTTTGCAATAGGGTGTTAGCGGCTTTGTTCAAGAAATACAATGTTCTGCACAAGGTTTCTACATCCTACCATTCGCAGAGTAATGGTCAAGCTGAGGTGTCTAACCGAGAGATAAAATCAATTTTGGAGAAGGTGGTCAACCCGAGCAGAAAGGATTGGAGTCTGAGATTAGATGATGCACTTTGGGCCTATAGAACGGCATACAAAACACCTATTGGGATGTCACCATACAGGATTGTGTTTGGAAAATCATGCCACTTACCTGTTGAATTGGAGCATAGGGCTTTTTAGGCAATCAAGCAGTGCAACATGAGTTTGGAGGCAGCTGAAGTACACAGAAAATTGCAGTTACAAGAGTTAGAAGAATTGAGGAATGAAGCCTATGAAATTTCAATGATTTACAAGGAAAAGACCAAAGCTTTTCATGATAAGCATATTGTGTGGAAAACCTTTATTGTGGGACAAAAAGTTTTGCTATATCATTCTCGGCTTAAGTTATTTCTAGGTAAATTGAGATCTAGATGGGTTGGTCCTTTTGTTATCACTAATGTGTTTCCTCATGGTGCAGTTGAGATTCAAAGCCCGAGCACAAACAAGATCTTTATGGTGAATGGACATAGATTAAAGCCTTTCTATGAGAGGGCATCAGGTGGAAAATATTGAGATGGTGGAGCTAGACGATCCAATCTATGAAAGCTGAGAAGAGAGACATGACGTCGAGCCAAAGACGTTAAACACGAGAAGCTGCTTGGGAGGCAACCCAAGATCTCAGATTTGATTTTTCTATCCCTTTACTTTTTACTTTTTTGTTTTTATTGCATGTTTGCTAGTAGTATTTTCTTCTTTGAATGATTTTCTTACATTGGGGACAATGTACGGTTTGAGTGTGGGGGAGAGATTTAGGTTTTATTTTACGTAGGAATAATAATCCAATTTTGATAGGAAGTCAAAAAAATAAAAAAACTAAAAACTTGGGTTCCATGGTTCTATTTGCTTATGTGTTCGAAGGTTAAAGTCAAAGATTGAAAATTGATGCTAAAATTCAGAATTTGTTGATGCTTAATTTGTTAATGAATGATGACAACTAAGCCATGATCCATAGTAATTGTTTTGAATTGAATTTGTGATACATTGGTACTTGAATATTATAAGCATGTTTATTTGGCTAAGTTATTTGTGGAGTTGTCTATGTGCACTGATTTCACGACTTAGAACTGTTTAACTTGCTTATGTTGTTGCAGAACCATGTGAAAAAAATGATGAATGAAAAAAAAAAGAAAAAAAAGGAAAAAAAGGAAAAAAAATTGAAAATCTGCTTCAATGTCTATTGTGTGAAATAACTGGGTATCTAAGCCTCGGGAAGCATCGGTATTCATGCTGAAAAGTGCGATGGATAAAAGCAACTTGACTAGTCGACTTTTGTGGCCTTTGTTACTTGAATAAGTAAGCCCGTAGGGGTGTCTCTACATCTAGTGCCCTAAGATCATCTGTTTTGGGAGCCGTTGGTGGAAAGTTCGCTAATGGGTAACTCTGAAAAGCCTAAGAAAAGGAGACATTGCACATGTCAAGAGAAAAAAAATATACGAAAAAAGAAGCATGAAAATACATTCATCTGTGCTAAAAAAAGGGTTCTATGAAAAAAATTAAAAAGCAAGAAAAAATTATTCTTGGTTGTGAGTCAGTGTGCACGATTTTTGTTCCATGGTAACTAAGTTGAGTAAGTATGATGATTTTGGGAAAGTTACTTATGTGGCTACAGTTTAGTTTAATGAAATTCATTGGTGAAATGGTAAGGTTGGTAATTGTGAGTTGATTAACAAAGCGTTGATTAGATTTTTGCAAATTTAGTGTTGATAGTCATGATTTGTATCTTGAATTCTTTTGACACTGTGGTTGAATAGAATTTTTCTGGAAATCAAATTTTTGGTTTACACGAGGACGTGTAAAAAGATAAATGTGGGGGAATTTGATGAGTATGAAATATGTTATATTTTTATTCCTTAATACTTAATCTTTTGTATTTATTTTGTGCCTAAATAAACTCATTATTCTTATATTTTTATTTTTGGTACAATTGACGGGCTCTGTGAATTTAGAAATAATTTGAAGACAAATTGGGCATTATTGGATCAAGGGAGGACAAGTCCAGTATTATTGGGTTGACCAAATTAAGTCATTTAATTAGGAGTCATTAAAACTCGTGTGGGCCAACGTGGGAGATACCACAAATTCAGGAAAATAGAAAGAAAAAAAGCATGCAGCAGATATATTACATTGCTACATTACATACACGTGGGCCATGGTTTTTATTACTCAGCATAGTCAATTTAATTCTCTCACAATCTGATTCATGGAAGGAGTAATGCATAGATTCCAAAGCAACATTATGGCAAATTGATATTCAGCATATATGTTCAAGTGGGACACGAAAATTGATTCACGCACATTGAAGAATCCGAACGTGGCATGAAGAGTTAGTACACGAATATTGTGGAATTTATTTCCAATTTCAAATCTAATTTTTGGATTCTAGAAAAGTAATTTTTACAATTCTATTATAATTAGTATTTCTTTTAGATTAAGATTTATTTCCAAATTGAATTTTATTTCTTTATGAAAATTAGTGTAATTTATAATTCTTTTAGGATTGGGATTTCTACTTCCTATAGGATTTAGGACTTTGTCTAGCGTTATAAATAGAGGATGAGAGTCATGGTTTTATTCATTCAATTATTCAATAATCAACTATCATATATTAGAGTGAAGGCTCAAGAGCATGTCAAGCTAGTTCTTTTCATTCAGTTCTAAAGGGAGGTGAATCCTTGTTACAAGTAATTGATTAATTGAGTATTATTATTTATTCTTTCTTGTGTGAAATTTCTTCTGATAATCTGTTTTCATTGATTGGATGCTAATTGATTTAATTAATTTAATATGGCCAATTGAGTTAATTTGATAATTATCATATGCTAGATTAAGATTAGTATTACGTGTAATTGAAATCTTTCTTCATTACAAGTAGTAACTTGGTAATAATAATTGTGGACAAGCTTTTGTTTATTACTAAGATTATTAGAAAACAAGTTAAATAAATCGAGCTTATGTGTTTGTTGCTTGGATTAGCCTAATTCTCTATTTCTTAATGCTTCTATCATATTAAATCTAGAGAGCTTATTCTAGGTTATATGCTAATTAGAATCTGGTGAAGAGCTTGTTTCATACAGTGATACTCTAATAGCAGAGCTTATTGTTATCTAGGGCTAATAATTTCATTGAAGGGAAAATAATAATTACTTGATTAAATGATTGTTGTGCTTGGTGAAGCTGAACTGCAGAACTGAAGTTTTTATATATTTGGTTACCTTCATCATTAATTCTTATTCTCTTAGTTTAAAAATAATTTCAAAAACCCCCATCTTTATTTTCTGTTGAAATAGTAGACTAATTATAAAACAACTTTACTCTCTGTGGGATCGATCCTTACTTGCTACTGTGCTAATTATTATAATTGTGAAGTGAAAGTGAGGTTAATTTAGGAGTGTCAACGACAGCTCCCAGTCGTTCAGCCTGACAACTCCAAATTTATGGTACGTCGAATAATGTGATTGCGATGACATCTGTTTTAGATTCACCACCCGAATAATTCTTTAACTGTTGACCGTTGACCTTGAATGGACCAATGGATTCCTACTGTAGAGTTCAACGGCGCCATAAGAGAAATTTTCTTTAATGGTGAATGGTCCCGACCATCTGGACTTAAGCTTGTCTAGAAACAGTCTCACCCGGGAGTTGAACAATAGAACTGATTGCCCCGACTCAAATGTTCTATGCATAATTTTCCGGTCGTGCCATCACTTGACCTTTTCTTTGTAAAGCTTAGAGTTTTTATAGGCTTGAAGTCGAAATTTGTCGAGCTCGTTTAATTGAAGTAGTCGCTTTTCCCCCACAGCTACTTGATCAAAGTTAAGTTTCTAAATCTCCCAGTAGGCCTTGTGCTGTAACTCGACCGGTAAGTGGCAGGCTTTCCCATAAACCAATTTATATGGTGACATCCCAATTGGTGTTTTGTATGCAGTCCGGTAGGCCCATAGTGCGTCGTCCAACCGGAGAGACCAATCCTTTTTGTTTGGTTCACCACCTTTTCCAAGATTCGCTTCACTTCCTTGTTCAAAACTTCAGCTCCCCACTTGTTTGGGGATGTTAAGTCGTCGCCACCTTATGGTTGACACCATACTTCATCAAGAGAGCTGTGAATGATCTGTTGCAGAAGTGACTACCTTCGTCACTTATGATAGCTCTTGGCGTGCCGAATCTTGAGAAGATATTCTTTTGCAAGAATTTGAGGACTACTTTGAAATCATTAGTTGGGAGTGTTACGACTTTGACCCATTTTGATACGTAGTCAACTGCGAGCAATATGTACTGATTACCGAAGGATGAAGGAAATGGCCCAATAAAATCCATGGCCCAAACATCAAAAATTTCAACTTCCAAAATTGTTTGTAGTGGCATCTCATTTCTTTTAGATATGTTGCCCACCCGTTGACATCTATCACAACTTTTAACAAATTGGTGGGTGTCCTTGAATAATGTAGGCCAATAAAACCCGGCTTGAATCACTTTTTCTGTTGTTCACTCACTACCATAATGTCCCCCATATGCAGACTAATAACACTCATGCAATATGTTCTTTACTTCATTGTGGGGCACACACCTTCTAATCATCTTGTCGGCGCACTGTTTGAATAGGTAAGGCTCATCCCACATGTACCATTTGACGACATGAACAAACTTATTTTTCTGTTGTCGTGTAAGATCATGGGGAAGAATGTTGCTCACTAAATAATTCACGAATTTCGCGTACCATGGAAATTTTGTATTTATCCCAAACAATTACTCATCCGGGAATGACTCATTGATTACACACTTGTCCTCTTCCTTTTTATTCTAATTTTCCAGCCTAGATAAATAATCGGCGACTTGATTCTCTGTCCCCTTTCTATCCTTTATTTCTAAATCAAACTCTTGTAAAAGGAGAGTCCATCTGATAAGGCGTGGCTTAACATCTTTTTTTGAAATTAAGTACCGAATGGCCGAGTGATCTGTATAAACTACTACCTTAGTCCCGATCAAGTATGCCCAAAATTTATCGAACGCATATACCACTTCAAGTAATTCTTTTTTCGTAGTTATGTAGTTCAATTGAGTCTCTATGAGTGTCTTACTTGCATAATATATGGCACGAAATACCTTCTCTCGGCATTGACCCAAAACAGCCCCAACTGCATAGTCGCTTGCATCACATGTTAGCTCGAAAGGCATATTCCAATCTAGTGCGACGATCACGGGAGCTATAGTCAACTTCTTCTTTAATAGCTCGAATGTCACTTTATACTCCTCATCGAAATTGAAAACTGAATCCTTCTCTGAAAGACTGCATAAAGGTTTTGCAATTTTAGAGAAGTCCTTTCTGAATCTCTTGTAGAACCCAGCATGTCCCGGAAAACTTCAAATTCCTTTAACTGAACTCGATGGAGGTAGCTTTTCAATTGTTTCCATCTTATCTTTATCAACCTCTAATCCTCGAGCCGAGACTTTGTGTCCCAAAATTATAACTTCGTCCACCATAAATGGAACTTTTCCTAGTTAATGACCAAATTTGTGTCGGTGCATCTTTGTAAGACCATGACCAAATTTTCCAAACACACATCAAAATCATCCCCATAGACGGAGAAATCGTCCATGAAGACTTCAACATTTTTCTCTACCATGTTTGAGAAGATAGCGATCATACACCGCTGGAAGGTAGCGGGTGCATTACAAAAACCGAACGACATTCTCCTAAATGCAAATGTGTCGTATGGGCACGTAAACATAGTCTTCTGTTGATCCTCAGGAGCGATGACGATCTGATTATAACCTAAATATCCATCCAGTAAGCAGTAGTACTCGTGTCCCGCTAATCTATCCAACATTTGATCGATAAAGGGCAAAGGAAAGTGATATTTGCGGGTCGCCTTATTCAACTTCCTATAGTCCATGCAAACCCTTCAACCAGTCACTGTCTTTGTCCGAATCAAATCATTGTCATCATATTGAACCACGGTTATTCCTCCCTTTTTTGGCACACATTGCACCGGACTAACCCTGTAATAACCTAATATTTTCAATATAATTAAATAAGAAATTTTAGATATAAATTTTTTTATATATAAAGGTGGGCATATGTGTAAAGTAAAATATATATACATATGTGATAAATAAAATTTATTTATTACATGAATAATTATAAATAATTTCTTTTTAAGAATTACTGATCATTATAGATTATGTTCTTATAATACATTAATTTTGTAATAAAAATAGTTTTCCGTGAATATATGATTATTGTATATATGATATGATTATTAGGATTATTATGATAAGTAATGAATACACTCTTAGATTTGTAATATCACTCACGTGGACACTAATTCATGTCGTGAAAAACGAGTATGGCGATAAAGGTTGACACTGGCTTAAAGCTAAACCAGTCTTGGCACTATCATTGTACGTCGCAGCTGCGCCGTCCCAGCAGTACAAATTGGCGCAGCTGCGCCAGTGGACAGTTGGAGAAAATTAATTTTTCTTGTAGAAATAAAATGAAACATTAATATTATATGTGTAACATTAAGGGTACGTTATGTTGATATTAATCAACAAAGGAATTATTGAGTGATCAATTAATTTATATTAATTGTTAATTTTTTTGTAGAATATTGATTAATTGTTTAATGATATGTGATTAATATTATTAGCAGTATGTCTATAAATATAATAAGAATTATTTAGATAATAAATGGTTATCGAGATCCATAATTACATTAATCAAAGAGGAACGAATTAATTAATACTTTTGTTAATTAATCAAGAAAGTGATTAATTTATTTAGCATGAAACAAGTAAGCTATAAATATAATAAAATTATATTGACTATTATGTGCATGTGGGTAATAATTAAAAATATAAAATACAACTATATTATATAGTTTAGTGTAACATTTATGTGAATATATATAACAACCTTATATTAAGTCTTATTAAACTACATTGTATGAAACAATGTGATTGAGAATATTGGAACTATAGGTTGTAAATACATCATGAAGGTGTATGTGACAAAATGTATGTGTATACATTAAAATAATATATCATGAACATATTGTAAGCTATTATTTTTAATAAAGTATACCGATGTGATAAAAATTATACATGTACTGTATGTATGTTACATTTCCATATTACATCTACTACCTTGAAATATTAAATATGTAAATCATATTGTGGCACTAAGTTATAATGTATGGTTGATATTGTATATAATATATAACATAAGAGTAAGAGATTGAATTAGTATTGCAAGAATGCTGAGTTAATTTGTGTGTCCCAAAATTAGAGTCTCATTTGTTCTTTATTTCTCCTTCACGTATATCCTATAAAGGCTAAAGCCTATTCTCTCTTCTTTCTTCCAAGATTATCTAGCTGATGATTATGGGGGAGTGGTGGTTATGATGATTTCAACTACCATTTACCAACTCTCTCTTAACCTTCATGCAATCCTTCAATCCATGAGTTTGATTCAATGGGAAATTGAAATGCCTGTGTTTTTTTTATTTTTCTATAAATACCACCCATCTTCTACAATTTCTATTGCTGAGATTTGCTAAGTGTGAGATTGAGAGCATACTATTATTCTAAGTAGCTGTGAGTTCATTTGGAGCAAGTTCACTTCACATTTGCAGAGGTATAAGCCCCATTCCTTGTTTTCCATTTTCATTCTCTACTAAAATGAATTCTTGAGTTCTTGAATTTCAAATTCTTAATTGTGTGGAATTAGATGATGATGAGGTTGGGTAATGTTTAATTAGTTGTTATATAATCATATAAGCATGTTGAAATTGATACATGACTGGTTAGACTCAAAATTGTGTATAATTTCTGTGTTTAGGCTAAAGTTTTGTCGAAGCAGACTCTTCCTGGCTTGAACCACTCATGGCACAGCTGCGCCGTAATAACACTGTGGCGCAACGCAGCTGCGCCGAACTCTGTTTCCAATTTTTGCTTTCTGTTTCACAATTTGCTAAGTGTTAGTATATTATTATGACTTAAGCTAACATACAAGCATGTGTAACAGGTATATATTAGTATATTAACCTAATGTGAGCATGTTTAGATTAGCATACGTGATTAACGAAGGTGTAGAGTTTAAAATAGATTTAGGACTTTAAAAAGGAACTTGAGATGTATGTATGCTATGTTCATATAATGACTTTGCAAGCATGTTTGTATGATTTAGAAAGGCATAAATAACCCGTTAACTTGTGTTTATATGATTCATAGTTCTTTTCTCATGACCACTTACTTAGGATTTGTAGTAAAGAAGTTTTTAACTTAGTATAGTGAGCTAACATGCATGATTACTACATGATTTATATTTTGACCTTCCGAGCATGATAACATGACTTGACTACATATGATTAAAGACTCAAAGTTGTCTTGTATGTGTTAAATTACATTGTTCAAGTTTAAAATAGTTTCAAAAGTAAACTTGAATATGTTTTCAAAACATAGTTGCATCAAATAAATATCTAGATTCTAAAGGGTTAATATGTCATGTTATGTTTATAATATCCCTATACATAATCCCTATGTATTGAACATGTAGAACCTACTAGTAAACTTACTAATGACAATACGAACTTTGAACGAGAATGTTAACAAGCTACCTTGAAGGTTAGAATCTAACAACTATGAACATGTTTGGTGATACTCTTACGCTCACTCATGTAGTATAAATATATATACATACCATGCTTAGGTATCATAAATTCACGAGAAGCATAAACGAAGCATATTTCAACCTAAGGTGGTGCTAATTTCACATATGTGTTGTGAATACTCACAAGCATGCCTAATATGAGTTTTATAACTACCTTGTATGTTTAGAAGGAAAGCATGTTAGACTATGTAATTTCATGACATTGAAAGACTTTAAATTGTTTAAATGTTTAATTTAGAATTATTTTTAGGAAGGAACCTAGATTGACTTGAGGAGCATAAAAAGACCTTTAACATGACAAAATATATTAAGTATGAATGTTGTACTCATGCCGAACAAAAACCATAAGGCAACAGCTATGTCTTGGCTTGGCCAGAGGACGGCGCAGCTGCGCCGGTCCTAGGCTTAGTCATGGCGCAGCTGCACCAGTCTGGAATCCGAGATAGTGTAATCTGATTTTTGACGGTTAACTTGTATGATGTCTTTACTGCTAGAAATGGTTTAAAACCTATTGATGCATGTGTATATGTGAGGACTAAGTAATAAGATAATGTTTTCTTAGATAATTAAAGTTCATGGGTGAAAATACCTTAAACTTGAGCATTCTTAAGTTGCTTATGAAATAACTAGATAATTGAATTCGTGATAAACACATATGCTGATTTTGTACCATATATGCATACTTGAATCATGTCGAGCTTGATTAACGAATGTGTTAGCTAATGAGCATCTTATGCTTGTAATGCGTTATAAATAGGATTCGAAAGTGTTGATTTAATTACGTGGATAAACTATGCTTAAGGCAAGTATGTTTACCCTTGCATTTACTTTATGCAATGGACACGTATAGGTAACTATCTGAATTATCTTTTACATTGTGCAAGTATCCTAACCTTTGTATTTCCTTTATGCAATGGACATGAGTAAGAAAGTTTCAGAATTATATTCTCATTATGCCAGAATATTAAACTCTATTGTTATTGATTATGTACCCAATCATTTATATTCATACAAGTTCATAAACTTTATTCGTTCATTGTTTATCATTACCGTATTACTATAAGATTCAGATATATATATTCTATTCGTTAAATTCTAAGTATGATTATACAAGTGTCCTCACTTAGATAATTATTGTACATGTTGATACATACTTGTTGATTTCCAATATGTATACCTCAATTAAAAGTCGTCTAAGCTATTTGACTTGGCAAGACACAGATTTAAGAATATCGTTGAACATGATAGAACCCTAATGATATCCAACCAAATTGTTTTGGTTCGGATTCAAGCTAAGAATGAACATCCCATATCTGGAAAACTTTTGTGCGCCCAAGGTGGATGAGATGAATGAGAATATCATTCTGGTATCTAGTATTGATCAATGCAGGGCATAACGGGCTGATCACCCCCCGTGCCCTTCAGTTTTGACGGTTTACAAATGAAGTTCTGTTAAACCTTTTCAAAAATTGAAAACAATGTTCATAGTCTTTCGACTGCTCTCATTTATAGTCAGTACGTAGTTTCAAAATTTTGAAATAGAATTGATATGTTAATTAGAATTATTTCAGTTACTTTATAATTTTTGCTTCGTTGTAGAAAGTGTCACTCGAAGAAAATATTTAATCCTTTCAGCTAATGTTTATTGTTTGCTATTACTTGATGGGCACTCAAATGCTCATTCTTGCTTAATTTAAATGTTTTCAGTTACGTATGATCAACCAGAAGGCTCTACCAGGAATAAAGGGAAAGGAAAGCTATCATTATATGTTTATGTGAAACCCCAGATTTTATGAGTAAATAATTAATTTTCTCGAAATAATTTTTTAATATTATGGTGTGAATTTGAGATAATATTATAGTTGTGGGTAGTATTTATAAATTTTGCAAAGTATGCAAGTTGTTATATTATATTCGATTGGTCAGGGAATATTCTTTGTGTCGGAAAAATATTCGTACGACGGTACAATTATTGGTGGACCCCACAACAGAATTATTGTCGGATTGAGAAAACGACAAAAATATTTTATTGAAAATAACGGCGAAAGTTTTACCGTTGATACTGTTGAACTACTGGGTAGTAAAAGTACAGTAATACGCGTTGTTGCATAGTAGCACACGGTATTGATTATTGATATTTATGTGAGAAGTCGCTCAGTTTGATTCAATTATTGTCGATTAATAATATGAATTATTATAGCGATAATGACGTTTTGTTTTATTCGTATTATTAACGTAATAAAACAGAAACATCTTTTTATATAAAACAGAATACTTTATTAAAGTTATTCTATAAATAGAATATATTATATTTTATTATGCATAGTGTCGCATAGTGTTTTGCATAGTGTTTGCATAGTAAAAATCTTTTTATATAAATAGAATATATTATATTTTATTTAAAAGATTTTTCTTTAAATATGGACCGTTAGATTAAAGTAAATCAATCTGGACCGTTCATAGATTAGTTACTATGCATTCCATTTTCCTATAAATAGAAGCTCATTCCTTCATTATTTTCTTACGAATTCATTGAAACTCTAGAGAGAGAAATTATAGAGAGAAGCTATAGAGAGAAAATTATAGAGAGAAAGAAGAAGAGTATTCTGCTACTTCACTACTTCTATATCCAGTTTCTGTTACGGTAAGGGGTGTTATTCTTTCTTATTCATGAAGAGAACTATTGTTATTCCATTTCTTATTATTCTGTTGGAATAACCTGTATACGCGGTCTACCCTATACTTGGTGACATTCTTCTATCATTCTGTTGGAACATCCTGTCTGTGTGTTTTATACCGGACCTGGTTTCGTCTTTATTATTATTCCGTTGGAACATCCTGTCTGTGTGTTTTACACCGGACCTGGTTCCGTCTTTATTATTTTGTCGGAATATCCTGTCTGTGCTATACGCCGGACCTGGTTCCATCATTTATTATTCCGCATTTATTATTCTGTTGGAACATCCTGTCGGTGTGAATTTCACCTGACCTGGTTCCGTTATTTAGTATTCTGTTGGAATAACCTGTCTGTGCAAAGTTCCGCATGCATGGTGATTTCTGTTGTTATTCCATTCTTTATTATACTCAGTTGGTTAAAGTTTTGACTTCTATACTCCATGAAATTAGTAGAATATCCTTGGTATTTGCGCTTCATCCAGTATCTTTTCAGGAAAATATTCTTCTGAGCATTCTTGAATTTTACACCAAAAAACAGTATCGTGTGGACAATTTGGACATTATTGGTTCATGGACAAATTAATTCTTGAACTTGTTTTATTAAATTCTTATATCATTGTCATCATCCTCATGTTTATGTTATGTTGAAAGTCATCTGTGGCCTGTAGTGCATAGATGGACTTGGTATGATTATGACCAGGGATTATGCGGTGTAATCATGACCGTAATATTACAAATGATATGGAAAAAGTCCTCATTGGCCCGTAGTGCATTGATGGACAGTTTTTGGTATGATTATGGCTATGGATTCTCTTTGGCCGTAGTGAAAAGATGAATTGTTTTATGGCATGATCAGGACCGTTGATGAAAACACGATTATCTTTGGCCCGTAGTGCATGGATAATTCGTGGTCGTGATACTAAAGAATATCCTTGGCCTATAGTGCAGGGATGATTTAATGATGTGGATTATTTATTGAGCTGAGTCTCAGCGATAAAAGTGATTAAAAACTTTTTAAATCATAAAAGATAGTAGATTTTATTCTCTACTTGACTCTTTTAATGGATTGCTTGATCCGCTGCAGTTAAACTTGATGTCTATTATATTTTATCAGTTTAACATTGTTGGAGACTAATGATAATTTATTCTGCATTATCTTAGTCATAATATTTCTTACTGGGCTAGTTGAGCTCACCCTTTCTTTCAGTGTTCTCTTCAGGAAATGAGAACATAGCAGGGACTAGTCGGGGAATGGAGTGACGGTCCAGAGGATAGCATTAGTAGTCCTCACTATTCTGAGAAATAGTGTATTAATAATTGTAATGAGGACTCCTTTTGAGTTTGTATGATCTCTAGTAGACAATTATTGTATTCAAACTCACAGTTGTATTTTGTCGTATTATACACGACAGTGGTATTAGTAAGTTGTATTTGAATTTTGTACCATGTATCTGACGACCCAAGATGGGTGATGTATACCTAATTTTGGGGGCGTCACAGTTTATGTTATCTTATGTAATAGCTAGACTTAAAGAAGATGATGATATTTATTATCTATCATGTAATAAAATGTTTTAAGGTCGCGTACCTGGGATTTAGACAACTCTGATATGTAAATTAAGTTTGATATTTATGATAAAATTATTATTATTCCGCTCAAAGAAATGGTATCGTGAACCGCGTCACAGGTTGGTATCAGAGCTTTAGGGTTAGGAAACCATAGGTGGGAGTAGACCTTAGGCTATAACCTTATAGTAGAGGAAAATGTTGAAAGAACAAATAACTCATATAGAGTTTAAAAGGAGATGAATCGAATAAATTCATCAAACAAAAATAAAAGATAACTTATATAATACTTTTACTTGCTATGTGTATATATTATATGCTAATTAGGATAATTTATGTGTAGATGTCAGGAGGAAAAGGATTAGGATACCCTAAGATTGTAAAGAAGGAGCCAATCTCCATAACCAAGCCAATATCAGTGCCAATAGCTGAAATATAGGCTAATGTTGATGATAACCTTAATAAGGTGATCATTTTGGAAAATATAGTACCAGACCCAGAAATGGTGGAACTAATAGATAGTGATTCGGACACCGAAGTTGGAGCTGATCAAGCATCAACTAAAGTGCAGCATCTGAGGAACAAGGTTTCTTATCTAGAAAGGTTGTGGGAGATAGAAAAGATACTAAATAGCCAATTGCGAAAGGCGTTAATCAAAACAATGGAAGAACATGATAAGCTTAAGATCCAAATTGATCAGATGGGATCTAAAAGTAACATATCGTGTGCAGCTCTGAGCAAAAAGGGGAAAAGAAAGATGAAAGACCGTGACTTAGGAAATTCCGATAGTAACCAAGAGAACGCTAGTAAAATAGAAAAGTGTACAAACTGTAGCAAGAAACATGAAGGCGTATGCGGAAAAGGGAGAAAGATATGTTATATTTGCGGACATGAGGGACATATCTCTCATCATTGTCCCGACTTTAAGCTAGGTGCATGTTTTATTTGTGGATTGGAAGGTCATCGAGAGAAAGGTTGTCCAGGATTAGGAGAAGGCGTAGTAAATAAGTAGTATAAGTACTGTTTTAATATGTGTGTTCTATGATAAGTATGTTTGTGTAATATAATATTTTCACATTTTGTGTAAGTTGTGGTAGTGATTCCTGACTTTTGTAGTCACAAAGGGATATCGAATGTTTATGCTGAATCAGATTAAACATATTAAATATATACATATTAAATATTAACATTTCCTTATTACCATAATCCTTAGGTTATTTAATTGTCTCAGCTAATGTATAATTAGGTTACGAAGCTTTCATTTTAAAAGAAATCTATAAATGTATATATCCATAACTATAGTATATATGTTTATTGATCCATGCACCACTTCACATATGTTATCACATATTAAATCACTATATAACACAAAGTTTTAAATATCAATAATGTACATACATATATAGTGACTTAAAATTCACGGTTATTACATCTTCCCCTCCTTATAAGAATTTCGTCCCCAGGAATTACATATAGGGTTACTCAAAAAGATGTGGATAATTTTCCCTCATCTTTTCCTCTAGTTCCCACATAGCTTCTTCAGCATTGTGGTTCCTCCAAAGAACTTTTACATAATGTATAACCTTATTTCACAATTTCTGCTCTTTTCAATCCAAAATTTCAACCGGAATTTCCTCGTACAACAAATCTTTTTCGACCTGAATTGGCTCGTACGATATCACGTGCTTGTAATTAGGTTTATATGGTCGTAGCACTGATACGTGAAACACATTATGAATATGTTCCAGTTCAGGAGGGGTAGAGCTACCTCGTACGCCACTTCGCCTATCTTCCTCAAGATCTCGAAGGGTCCAATAAATCTCGGACTCAGTTTACCTTTCTTTCCAAACCTTATCTTCCCTTTTCAAGGAGATACTTTCAAAAATGCATAGCTTCCCCTTTCAAAATCTCTCTTCTGGCGATGTAAGTCTGCATACTTCTTCTGGAGATCTTGAGCTGCTACCAGCCGGGCTCTTATCACCTTGATGATCTCTATAGTCTGTTGCACCAGTTCTGGTCCCAACAAGTCGACGTTCACCCACTTCATCCCAGCATAAAGGCGTTCTACATTTCCTCCCATATAGTGCTTCATACGGCGGCATTCCGATGATGGCGTGGTAGCTATTGTTGTATGCGAACTCTACTAATGGAAGATGATCCTCCCAGGTACCCTTGAAGTCCATCACACAAGCTCTGAGCAAGTCTTCAAGCGTTTGAATCATTCTCTCGCTTTGTCCATCGGTCTGCGGATGATATGTGGTGCTCATCCGTAGCTGCGTCCCCATTCTTTCTTGAAGACTCTTCCAGAAGTTTGTCTTGAATCGCGGATCTCTATCTGATACAATAGATATTGGTACGCCATGTCTCGTGATAATTTCTTTGATATATAATTTGGCTGGCTGGTCCAAACTATACCTGATCTTGATCGACAAAAAGTTAGCTGACTTCGTAAGAAGATCTACAATCACCCATATGGCGTCGTGCCCTTTTTGCGTTGCTGGAAGTCCCACCACAAAATCCATCGTGATGTGCTGCCATTTCCACTCTAGAATCTCTAAAGGCTGTAGTAATCCACTCGGTCATTGATGCTCTGTCTTGACTATCTGACAAGTTAGACATCTGCTGACGCATTCTGCAACCTCTCTCTTCATATTTGGCCACCAAAAGTGTTGACGTAAATCTTGATACATCTTTGTGCTTTCTGGGTGTATTGAGTACCTCATACTGTGCGCTTCTTGCAAAATCTTTCTCTTAGTTCTGGTACTAACGGTACCCACACTACAAAAAAATGCGGCTTCAGCAACAACCGATTTTCGTTGCTAAAGGTACCAAATTTCGTTGCAAAATGGTTTTGGCAACAACTTTACTGTCGTTGCGTCTTTTATTGAGCAATGAGCGTTGCTAATTGTTCCGCAACGAGCGTTTTTTTTTTCGTTGCCAAAAATAATACATTTTGCAACGAAATTTGGCTTTCGTACAGAGACATCGATCCTTTAGCAATAAAATGTATTATTGCAGAATAATTAAAATTTCGTTGCTAAAAACCCCATTTCGTTGCAAAAGCTAGTTAATTGGCAACTAAATGAACTTTTTTTTTTTGCAACGACCATGCATTTTCGTTGCAATTGTCACCATTTTGCAACGACATTTTTCGTTGCAGTAAATTATGAAAATTGTTGCCTAAGCTTGCTTTCATTACGGAATGTAAACTTTTTAGCAACAATTTTCGTTGCTGATTATATTATTTGGCAACGACATTATGCTGAATCAGCAACGAAAATGTTTGTTGCTGGTTATTTTTCAATAGCAACGAAAATCGTCGATTAGCAACTACATTATATGTTGCCGTTTATTTATGTGCAACGAAAGTTGATAAAATTTAACGATAAAAAATGTTACCTTTTATTTCAGTATTATCAACAATATCCTCTCTGTTGTTATTAGGTTAATTTTTCGTTGCCAAATAGTATATTTTTAATGCCATTAGTAACAAAAATTTGTTGCTAAATGTATAAAAAATTGTTGCTATAGTAAAACTTGTTCAATGCTTTGGTAACGAATTATATTGTTACCAAATCAAAATTTGACATTCTTTTTGTGCACCTGGCTGACTCAATGTCCCCATAGCAAATAATGGCAAAAAATACAAAAAAACTAAAATATTATTAACTTAATAAAATCATCCAGTACATAATCATTCATTATCTTTACAATTAACCATATAAAGCTACCACAGTTTTTTATTCGAATAGACTAAGGTATCCATCAAAATTAATAATGCACGCCAAAAAAGAATAAACAGAGCCAAGACCCAAGAGCTTGAATTCAGATACTTCATCACCATAGTGGGATGTGAAACTTGTTTACATATTAGCGAAAAAAAGGGTTACCAGAAAAAGAAAAGAAAAAAAAACTTATCGTCACCCAAACCCATTAGATTTAGGATCCAAGTAATTTTCTCAAACAAGCACTCCTTAGTGCTCACCATTAATTACAATGTATTACCTGTTGCAATCAAGAACATAAATAATTATAAAAAAAGTGATGAAGTAAACTCTCTACTCTGTCATCTTAATTGGTTTATTTTTTGAACTAGAGCAACAGCATGTTGCTGTAAGCAAGGTGTTATTAACACCTGTTGTAAGGTTGCAGATCTAACAAAGGTATGACTCATAGCATAAGTACCAGAAACCGGGGAAACACCTGGAAGTGCCATCCCAACAAGAGATCCACATTGCCCAATGGAAAAACCCCGAGGTACTGCTACTCCTGTTGAAAGCAAGGTTGATCCCACTTTCTCTTCCTCCTGCAAAATGACTAAGAAGTTATAACAGCTCTTATGCCAACTACTTTTAAAAATATGGCTTCATAAAGTTTAGCAACAATAAAAAACGAAGTTAAAGTTTCCCTTTTTGGAACTTGGTCAATAAACAACAGACAACAAGAATAGATCACTGTGAGATTTCCATGATAGCAAACTACTCAGAAGTCTACTAGAGATCTAGAATGCAGTAAGATAGCTAAACTGAACTCAATATATCATTAATTTAAAGAATGTTAACAAAAATACAAGAATACAAATATTATTAATCCCCCAACAGCAACAAAATATGAACCCTGATGCTATACTAAATACTAGTAATAAATAATTGAGCCAGATAGATGAAGACAATGAAGTACAAATATCTCAAATCCGACAGACATCTCACACTTTCAGATTATCAGATATTTAAAACTAGGGATTTTAATTCTGAGAAATTTTTGGATACCTTTGCTTCATTGATGAGGAATTTGTAGAAGCCATTGACTCAAAATAAGACCCCCTAGGGCAATTGTTCTCTGTCATGATGTTGGTATGGCAGCTTGATTTGGCTTGTTTTCTTCGTCAATAATCTGTATGGTCAAGATTACAAATTTTTAGCTCTATATATACATATATATACTAGTTGTGTTCCGTGACTCCGGCACAATATAGAAGGTGGAATTTATTTCAAACTTTGAACGGCTCAAATAATTTATTAAGGTGAGCAAAAATAAAATTGACAAAGGATTAAATTATTTAAACTCAAGAAAAAATAAAAATTATCAACCTCGATTTCCAAGATTATGGATTCATTATCATGAAGAACAGCCTTAATCCCAACGTTAGCAGACCAGTGTAGCTCAATCTTACTCTTCAATGATCCACCCAGATTTTCCCACACAATTTTCTTTTTGGCATAGTAACATTTAGCAATCAGACCACCTTCATTCCTAGATAAACCATGCACATATTTTTTATAACTAGAATAGAACCTTTATCTCTAAGTACTTTCATAAATTGTAGTTAAATAAATAAAAATATTAACCTCCCAATTGCCAATTTTGAGTAATGTAGCAGGGAAATTTGAAGCCTTCAACTTTTCGGAATCCACTTTTGCCAGAGAAACTTCTTGATCTGTAGATTTCTTGAGAACTGCCAACATTTTCTTCCTACCAAAAAAAAAATTTTAAAAATTAAAATCAAAGGTTTTCTCATTACTTCAGTACACAAATTCTTTTTCATGGGGCTTTCAATAAAGAGAATGACCATGTGTCATTCATCATGCTCGTTAAACTTCAACCGTATTTCCTAACTTCATACGTGGTATTAATAGAAGATTTAAGAAGCAAAAGGAAGCAAATCCCATTGAAACAACATATGATATCTAACTAGAAAACTTAGAGAAACCAAGTGTGATTGTAATCATACATATAGCTACCAAAATAATGTATACAGAAGTATAGGATAGTCAATAATTTCATATTAACTTTTAGCCATGATCATCGTCTTATAGAAAACATAAAAACCCTAAAAAACTCACCAACTCAAATAAATTGTGCAGAAAAAACGTTGTACAACTCCTTTTCTTAATTTAATCAATTGTACCCTAATAGATTTTGCAGTCCAACTGAAATGAATGGGGCATCTTCCTATTAGATCCAATGAACTCCACTGGAAGGTAGGCCAATGAGGACATCTCCGACCATAATATTTTTCCCATTGATAACTGAATCTTTTTTTACACTGCCAACCGCAAAACCACTAAGGTCATACTGACCATCTCCATAGAAATCTGGCATTTCTGCAGTCTAAAAGGAAAATAAAATCCACTTAGTCCAACTGAAGAGAGATTGTATCTTATAAAACCACATTGAACAACAAAAACAAAAGCAACTCACACAGCAGACAATAGCAAGCAACAGCAACAGAAGCAGCAGCCAATCAGCAGCAACAGCAGGCGACATCATGCCCATCAGTAACAACAACATAACAGAGGCAGCACATCACAACATAATAGATCATAATCAGCAACACAGCAAAGCAAAAGCAACACCAAAACTCACGAGGGGTAGGGCCCAATGCATAAACAACCCCAACAACCACAAGCAACTCAGACACCCAAGCACAAAACAAAATCAGCCCATTAGCATGCCCACTACAGAAGAAAGCAAACACAACACAGCAGCAGGCAGCAGAAGACTAAGCTTAAAGAGCAAAATTACAACAAGCATCAACGAGTAGCAAGCAGTTATAGCATACTTACTAATAGAAGCGTAATAACCAACTGACATAGCTGCAGCCAAACAGATAGAACTACATGCAACAGAACATAAGACCAGAGGTTAATTCGGAAGAAACAACAACTGTTGTGTTCCAGCACGCCCAAAGCAGATAGACAAGAGGCCGAAGAATAATTAACTAAGTTATATTTGAAGTTGACGGTGGTGTTAGCCTACCACAAAATTATACATTAGTCGATCTGCTAATTTTTAATTTGAGATATTATTCATCAACAAATTATACTCGGTGTCGAAAGTACCTTGAAAATGCAAAAGTTTCAACTTAATGTATATCCTATGCAACCATCAAGTTTAATTTTGATGATCCAAATTGCATTGAAGACCCAAGAAAAATGATATTACATACGAATAGATCGAGCCTTGTACATGCAAATGTACGCCATATGCCAATCACCTGAAAAGAAACAACATGAAGCAATCTATCTAATAAAATACAAATGATTTTGAATTTCCCGCTCACTCAATAAATTATATGGGCCGTCTAAAGTTTGGGATAAATCCCACCGTCCATACATCTATCTATCATCTATCTATCTATCTAATCTATCTAATAAAATAAAAATGATTTTGAATTTTTCGCTCACTCAATAAATAATCTGGGCCGTTAAAAATTTGAGATAAATCTTACTGTCCATACAGTGCCGGAGGCACGGGACCCAGCTAGTTAATAAATATAGAGAGAGAAGTAAGCTAAACAGTCCATCATTGGGGCGCTTCACCCCACCTGCAGACTGCACACCCTGTTGTTGAAGCTGTTGTCTCAACTGCAGCTGCTGGTGCTGCAACAAATGGGCTCGCTACACTGGTGGCATAGACTGCAACAATTGTTGCTGTTGTTGCCTCAGTCCCTGCTGCTGAATTAAAGCTTGCAGCTTTGCAAATGATCAGAGAAACTATGGAGTTAGCAAGTTTGACTATATCTAGAAAAGAGGTGGACCAAGTTAAGAATTCTTTTTGTTGCTCTATAACATCACAAGTCTGCAGATTCATCATACACATCAAGTGATTGTCGATTCTAGTACTCTTCATTTTTAATATTCATCTTTTTAAAATAGTATTCCTGGAGGTGGCTTGATATATTTCATTCTCACAGCTAGCAGAATAGTTACAAATAAAGTAAAAAGCCCTCTACAAAGAAAAACAAGAACACATCAAGTGATTGCATTCTGCTGCTTGATGCTAATAACCATATCTATAGTCATCTTCTGGTGTTCCCTTGTTTGTGAGTGCAAATCCAGGCCTTCATGACAAATTTTAGCAGAAAAGATATTTATCAAGTATAATGTTTATATTTTAACCACTTGAAAAGGCTTTAAACATGGATGGGGATTTATATACCTTCCCAAAGTTAAGATACATTTATGACAATACTATGTGTTTCATCTTGCATTTCAGATACTATTTGTAGCAAAATTGTGGCAATAAACACAAAACGTAAAGCAGTTGAGAATACATTTTATTTATACCCCTCAGCAAAACCTCACTTCTTATACACACTAAAGTTATCTATATCTTGAATGCAGCAAAAGTAATAATAAATTAGTAATGGTGGTATGATGGTGAAACTGTGATGTTAAAATTAAGGTCATTCTGCATTTTATACTGTCATTAACAAAAAGAGGATTCTTTTTGTGGACCAAATTTTCTTTGCAAACAAGACTATTGTGGAACAGAAGAAGTATAAAAAGAGGATTATTTAAAAGTTTTATTGGTTGATCTCTATTCTGGACAAAATACCTCATTTCCATAGAAGTCCACAAATGTCTTTAGCTCTGCTCTACGTAGAAGGGCAGCATGGCCCTTACCCAACATCCAATCCAGAACCTAGACATAATTTAAAAACTAAACAAATATAATCTGAATAATTATAAGAACTAACACGTATAAGTTTTCCTATACATCCATTTTGTTACCAATATAAAAGGAAAGATAGACACACAATAGCAATTCTTTCCCCAGAGCTAAATGAAACAGATTCTGAATTTTGAGATTCCTCAACCTCGACTCCATTTGTCAATTTATTGTGCATATCCTGTATTCAAAAATCCCTAGAATTAGGCCCATTGTCATTCCATCATAAACTTTAGTTCATCTAGATTATAAAAGAAACAAATCGACAAGAAATAGTATGTATAAAAACTACCAAGTTCAGCAATAGATTGTCCACCATAGAGGTAGATGTGGTTCTTAACAGATGTCTGTGTAAAAGAACCTGGTTCATCACACAGCAACTGTTTAATCGATGATGGGTAACAACTAACTAAAAGTTACAAAGTTAGGCAAAAAACTTACCGAGGTTGATTGGTGATCTCCAAACAAATCCAGTGCTTTCTCATATAATTGCATATTTAAGGAAGACTGGAAGCAGCAAAATTAAAACATAAGAATATATATAGTTGAGTATAAAATTATTTTCAGTACAATTCATGAGCCACATATTCTAATTTCAGTACAATTCATGCCTATTTTAAAATTGCCCATAGACATGTTCTAACCCTAGCCTTAATTCGTGGAATGAAGTACAAAAAATCAAAACAATTGACGTACCAGTAGTCAGTAGAGTGGAGGCGGAGTCAGAGACACGGAGAGACCGGAGGAGGAGATGCGATTTGGAGTTCTAGGTTAGGGCAGGCAGAGAGTGAGACGCGATTTGGTTTGCCTCTATACTTGTTTTCACGTCCGACTTCTCCTTTACCATACGTCCATACCAATCAAGTACAAAACCTCTGTTTCAAAAAAAATGTAATAAAAACTCTTTAAAAAGTAATATTATAAATAAAATTATTATTTCAAAAACTTAAATAGATTTAAATTTAAATTTAAATTTTAAAATGTAATAAATTATTTAATAACAAACTAAAATTTAACTCTTTTGTGAAACAAAAAAGTAATAATTTAACATGTGTGATCTGTTCTACAAAAATAGTCTTAATTATTATATTTTTTATTATCAATTTACAATATTTTAAAATTTGAATTATTGTAACTTAATATTTTGATTAAAATTTAATATTAAAAATTATTTAAAAAACATTATTAAGAATAAAATTTTATTTTTAAAATTTAATCATATTAAAATTTGAGTTGTAGGATACCATAAATTAACTAAGAATAAAACTCAAACTTAACTCTTTCTATAGAATAGATGAGTAATTTTTTAGCTTTTATGTTCTATTCCACAGAAGAGTCTTATCCTTTTAAAAAAAAAATCACGGTCAATATATGAAATTTTAAAGTTTAGATTATTGTAAATTTATTTCCTTTGATTACAGGAATTGTCGACATTGTAAGTTACTTAAAAAATATTATTAAATATAAATTTGTTACTATAAAAAATTAAATGTATTTATATACTATTTGTGTGTACCACATTTTATATTTGACATTGTACCACTAACATTTTATTTTTTGTCGGCATATTTTTTTTATTTTTATTAATTAATATTGTCATTTTTAGTGGATAAATTATTTTAATGTTTGAAGACTTTTGGGGGGACAAAAAGATATATTACTTATGTTAGAGAATATTACTCATAATGATATTAAATATAGTGGATGAAGATGATAGTAATCTTGGATAAAACTTGTTCAGGCCCGACAAAGAAAAATATAAGTGATTGCATTAGGTTTTAATATTTTCCTTTAGATGAAATATTGTGCAAAGGTTCAAACACAATCAAAAAAAATAAATTGAAAAAGACATCCTTCGATAAATGGCAAAACAAATATATTCTTGCGTTCATTGAAATATTTTTATCAATTGTACCCACCTCCCTTCAAAAAACAAAAAATAATTTATGCAAAAAATTCAGTGATTGTAATGGTTGTCACAAATATTCTATACTGATTACACAACTAGACATAAGGAAGA
Organism: Panax japonicus; assembly: GCA_020205505.1. Taxonomy (NCBI): domain Eukaryota; kingdom Viridiplantae; phylum Streptophyta; class Magnoliopsida; order Apiales; family Araliaceae; genus Panax; species Panax japonicus. The sequence continues at coordinate 19,048,938 of CM035112.1, read as the reverse complement.
GCCATCATATACACTAATATTTTGTGATTACTAGTAAATTCCATCACCTAATATATTTATTGGTCATATATGGTTGTTTTTTAGTGATTGCCTTGATCGACACAAATAGTTTATAGTGATGGAAAAATTAGCCATTACTAGGAGCCGTCATCTATATTATTAATTTGTGATTGTTGAAAAAGTCCATCATAAATTCCTTTCTTACAAGGATTAATATTTATATCAAAACATGAGATTTCTCCTATATATTTTTTTTTTCTCCTTCACTACATACCATTAATATAATCTCAGGAAGATATATAATAATAATAATAATAATAATAATAATAACAATAATAATAATAATAGTACTAATAACAATAATAATAAAAATAATAATAATAACAATAACAACAACAACAACAACAATAATAATAATAAAAATAAAATAAAAATAAAATAGGACCGTGGCTATTTACAATGTTACTATAAAAATAAAAGTTTGTTGGTTTTTAATGTATACATCAAAGTTACTTCATGCATACATAACATATGATACATATATATATGGTTATACGTTTTATAATTTGTACAACAATTTATGCATGAAATACAAATATATTATCTTACAATAATAACACACTAATTTGTCGTTTTATTCTGTGATATATAAGATCGTTAGTATGGAAAGACATGTTTGACTCTCTCTTTTCCCCTTTTTTCCACAAGCGCTAATTATTATATCAATTCTTTTTTTTCACAAAATAAAAAAGCAGTAGATTTTCAGGAAACAATAGCATTAATTATTCCTTATTTTAAAATTCCAATATTAAAAAACTAATTAATTAACTTGGCTATTAATTTATAATCTTCTATATATTGATCATGTATGATCATCGATATGTCATTTAATTATTTCATTACCAATTTCCATCAAAAAAAGTGTTCGATCGCCCATTAATTATTTGCTCCAAAAGAAGAAGATAATTGAAGAGAATAACTTATACTATATTCCAAGGCAAAATAAATAAATTAAAGAACAAGTAAGATAAATATCATAATTTTGTAAGTATTTGACATTTATAAGCAGAAATTATAGTGTTATTTATTTATTTATTTATTTATTATTATTACTATTATTATTATTATTGTTATTATTTTTATTTTTATTATTATTGTTATTAGTACTATTATTATTATTATTATTATTGTTGTTGTTGTTGTTGTTGTTGTTGTTGTTGTTGTTGTTATTATTATTATTATTATTATTGTATATAACTTCCTTAGATTATATTAAAGATATGTAGTGAAGGAGAAGAAAGGAATATATGGGGGAAATATCATGATTTGGTATAAATATTAATTCTTGCAAGATATTAACAGATAACTTGTGTTGCTCCAGCGGTCAAATGACCAAAGTTCCAAATGATAGGTCACATGTTTGAATCTGTGGAGACGTAATTTTTGGAAAAAATTCAAAAGACTTGCCATGTCAGCAGCGGACACGTGTTAATTTATAATATCAAATACCACGTCAGACTTACCATGTAGGCACCACGTGTGCCACACCAGCATGTCAATTTACATGTGGCGCCTGGGGGTTCAAAGTCCAAATTTTTGAATAGAAAGGGGCTCAGTTTGTGTTGATAGGAAGAAAGGGGCTCAATACCCAAATATCAAAAAAGTTCAGTGGTCGACTTTGCATTTAACCCTTATATTGTGCAACATCGTTTGTGGGAAAACTGCTGAATGAAGGTGCTATTAGCAGCGATGTTGTGCTGCTTCTGCTATGTGTTTCTGCTATGCAACTCGTTTGTTTCTTGGTGTGCTACTGCTTTGAAAATCTAATTGAGCAATGGTTTTGTTTATTATTTTGTTGGTCGGATGCTCTGTAGTGTTCTTTATGTCCAATGCAGTGCTCATTTGCTCAGTTTTGGTTTTATGCTCTTGTATTATCTTAGAATCTGAGTTTCACTGTTTGTCATGTTGAGTTCCCTTTCTTGACATTTTGTATCGATCTGTGGAATGCCCCTAAGTATATTTATCTCTTTTCTTTTATATACATATTAATTTAACAAAAAATAAATTAAATAATATGGAACAACTTATAAGTACAATTTATACAGTTTATATGTACAATTTATATTAGTAAATTTTAATTTATTTTTATGATCAATTATGAATGATGATATATTTGACATGTCTCCCATTTATGATATGTATTTTTTCAACTTTAAATGGTTGTGATTTGTTAGTAATTGGTCAATATTTTTTTTATTTTTACTTTTTATAAATAAATTGAAAAATTATTTATTAGGTGATTGACATTCGAATTCGGATATTTGAATAATTTGTCTATTCTAATAAAAAATGGATACGAATATGTTCCGCATTTGGACATAATTTTTAAATACTAAATACGATATTTTTTTGCCAATTCTCCGAATACCGAATATGGTCTTACAAAAACATGCTTATTGGGATTATCTTAATTTAAGGCAACATTTTAATAGTCGTTGCAAAAAGTTGTACAAAATATGCAACTGAAAATAAAAATTGTTGCCAATGAATGTGGTCCATATTAGGTAACGAAATATAGAAACAAAAAAACTTTCGTTGCCCACGATGAGGAGAAATCAAGTGTATAGAAATTTTATAACGAATTTTATTTCCAAATTTTACAACGACTTATGAATTTCGTTGCAAAAAGTGAAAGCCTGACACAATCTGTAATGAAGGACAAGTTTCATCGCTAAACATACACTTTTAGCAACGACTTATAAAGTCGTTGCCTGAAAAATCGTTGTTAAAGCTCCATTTTTAGCAACAAAAAAGCTTTCGTTGCCCACAATGACGAGAAATCAAGTGGCCAAAAATTTTGCAATGAATTTCTAACAAAAAATTTTCCCGCCAATGAATTAGCAACGACATTTTGCAATGACTTATGAATTTCGTTTCAAAAAGTGAAAGCCTGACACAATCTATAATGAAGGACAAATTTTGTTGCTAAACATATACTTTTAGCAACGACTTATAAAGTTGTTGCCCAAAAAATCGTTGCTAAAGGCCCAATTTTTTTGTAGTGCCAAATTCGTCCTTCGAATCTCAACAGTCCGGTGCCATCAGTCTTGTATTTCAATTCATCCCCTTCAGCCTAACCGCTTCTTGATGTTGTCGCAATCTTTGTCCTTCTCTTGAGCCTCTTTAACCTTATCTAATAAGGCCAGGCTCGTTGCCACTGTAAATAATTTCTCATTGGTCTCCAACGGATACTTAACCTCTAAGTCAAGTCATTCGAAATCTTTCACCAATTCCTCTTGAATGGTCAACTTCAGTAACTTCTCTCTGCCTTTTCTACTTAGGGCATCTGCCACTACATTTGCTTTGCTTGGATGGTATAGAATCTCATAATCATGATCCTTGATCAATTTTAGCCATCGGTGCTGCCTCATATTTAGCTCCTTCTGCATAAAGATATACTTCAGACTCTTGTGATCTGTATATATCTCACACTTCTCGCTATACAAATAGTGCCTCCAAATCTTCAAGGCAAAAACTACTGCTGCTAACTCTAGGTCATGAGTCGGATAACCCTTCTCATAGTCCTTCAGCTGACGTGAAGTGTACGCAATGACCTAGCCATGTTGCATCAGTACACAACCAAGACCCTTGTGTGACGCATCACTATACACTATAAATCCTCCCATGTTGACTGGTAAAGCCAACACAGGTTCTTGACTGAGCCTCTTCTTCAATTCCATGAAACTCTCTTCACATTTCTCCGTCCAAACAAACTTCACCGTCATTCTAGTAAAGTTGGTCAACGGCGATGCTATCTTTAAAAAATCTTGGATGAATCTCTGATAGTATCCTGTTAATCCAAAGAAAATTCTAATTTTTGTCGACGTCTTAGGCTGTTCCCAGTTGATAACCGCTTCTACTTTTGTTGGATCCACCGAAACACCATCCTTATCGATAATGTGACCCAAAAACTGCACTCTCTGCAACCAAAAAATCACACTTGGAGAACTTTGCATACAACTTCTCCCTCCTTAACATCTCCAACACTATCCTTAGATGTTCAGCGTGCTCTTCCTCCGTCTCTGAATATACCAGAATGTCATCAATGAACACAACAACAAACTTATCAAAATACTATTTAAACACTCTGTTCATCAAGTCCATGAATGCTGCTGGCGCATTCGTCAATCCAAAAGACATTACCAGAAATTCAAAGTGTCCATACCGAGTTCTGAATGCCGTATTTGGAACATCCTCCTGCCTCAACTTCAGTCGGTGATAACTGGTCCTCAAGTCGATTTTTGAAAAGTATTTCGCCCCCTTCAACTGATCAAACAAATCGTTGATCCTGGGCAATGGGTACTTGTTCTTAATGGTGACCTTGTTCAACTCTCGGTAGTCAATACAAAGCCTTAATGACCCATCCTTCTTCTTTACGAATAAGACTGGTGCTCCCCACAGTGATACGCTTGGTCGAATGTATCCCTTATCTAACAACTCTTGTAGTTGAATCATCAGTTCCTTCATTTCTACCGGAGCCATACGATACGACGCTTTGGATACCGGTGATGTCCCTGGTGCCAAATCGATAACAAACCCTACCTCTCTATCTGGTGGTTATCCCAGAATCTCATCTGGGAAGACATCAACGAATTCCCTTACAGTAGGTATCTGACCCAGTTCACCCTCGACTCTGCGGGTATCCACAACGTGAGCCAAATAACCTATACAACCCTTCCTAAGCAACTTCTTTGCTTGCATTATCGTTAGACAACAAGATTGTCTCGGTGATTTACTGCCATGAAATACCACCTTTGACTTATTCAGAGTCTTTAGGTGTACGCACTTTTTCTTACAGTCAATGACCACTCCATGACTCGATAACCAATCCATCCCGAGGATTACATCAAACTCTCCAAGACGAATCGGTATCAAATCCACGTTAAGCTTAAACCCTCTTACATTAGCACAACAGTTCTTATGGATGTAGTCTACAGAGATAATTTTTTTTTGTTTGCTACTTCTACATTCATTGGGTGTTCTAATAGTTCACGAGGTAAACTTAATCTTTGAGCAAATTCATCAGATATGAAAAAACATGAAGCTCTCGAATCGGATAACACATAGGCATTTATATCGTTGATCGGAATTATACCTGGCACCACCTCCCTAGATGCCACGGCATCTTGCACTGTCATATTGAATGTTCTCGCTATCGGCTTATTTGGCTGGGCTGGTCCTCCACTAGTTGTCCTAGTGTTATTGCCCCTGTTGCCATTTCCACAATCCGTACTTTTCTTCCTTGGGCAATCCTTGATCTGATGTCCCACTTCACCACAGTTAAAACAACCTCCGTTCTTCACCTTAGGACAATTTGGTGAGGTATGCCCTTCTTGTCCACATGTATAACATATCGTTTTTCCCTTCACGCACTCTCCCGAGTGACCCTTTCCACAGTTTCAACACTGACTTTTTTTTGTTGCACACTTCCTTACTGACTCTCCAAATTACTACCCCCACTGCTCCAATTTTTGCTTCTTGTTGTTTCTACCACCATTGCTAACATTCTGATTCCCACCTTCTACTTTCTTCTTGTTCTTCTCCCGATTGTACTTTGAGACCGCTTCGCTTCCACCTTCCGCTATGAGAGCTTTCTCCAACAGAGTTGAGAATGACGTGATTTGTAAAACCGCTACCTTACTGCAAATCCATGGCTTTAGTCCATTTTCGAACCTTCTTGCTTTCCTCACCTCCGTGTCCACCTAATGTGGAGCGAATCTAGCCAATTCATTGAACTTCGCAGCGTACTCTGACACTGACATATTCTCATGTTTTAATTCTAAAAACTTGATCTCCATTCTCGCTTGTATACTCTCAGGGAAGTAGTTCCCAAAGAACAACATCTTGAACGCTTCCCAAGTCACGATTCCAGTCCCGACTTTGTTCTGGTTGGCCTCCCACCAATAGTTAGCCTCACCCTTCATTAAGTAGGTAGAAAAAATTATTTTCTGCTCTTCTGCTACTCTAGCAATAATGAAAGCCTTCTCAATCTCTTTTATCCATGTCTGGGCCTCTATCGGGTCTGCTTTTCCTCTAAACTCCGGTGGTCCTACTGCCTTAAAAGTCCTTAAAGTTGGCTAGTTGGTTTCCCGCCTGATTTCCTGCAGGTTGACCTTGATTCCTCATAGCTTCAGCCATAAAGTTGATAAAGTCTTGCATTGGGTTTGGTTGAGCTCCCGTTGCATTATTAACTGACTCTTCGATCTCTTGGTTCCTTAGTACACGTCTGGGCGACATTATCTAGTGAAACAAAATTCTAACACGTTACTCGGGTTTTATTATCATATAAGTACTTAGCATGTAATACGCTACTGTATTCAAACAATTAGATGATCATTATGTGAGAGTTTTAAATTACCAAGATTTGGAAGTCTTTCTCCCTGATTAGTGGGTTAAGTTTATTTTTTTTAAAAAATTTCCAATTTAGTCTACTGAATTCACATAACATTAAATACACAATTTACTATTTAAATTTTCCAACACATATTATAATAATGCATTTATATTCATATACCAATCATCGGTGTCTCACATGTTCAATACAGATATATTTTTATAAATGCTATTATCCCATTTTAAACACAAAAGATGGGATTAACTCAAAATGATACTCCCCTACATACACAAATAAGGATACTACCTAACTACCTACTACCTCACACCTGCTGAGGTCTACATCAACATAAAACCCTATTACACAAAAGGGGTACTAATGCATCTATCTACCACTGGTCCATAGCATAATCATCACCGGTGGCCCTGCTGGGTCACCTGAACATGCTCCTGGGGAAACAACCCCTCCATAACTCTACGCTGAACGGATCGATTTGACTCCCCTATCTCGAAATGCGCCCTCCTAGTCCCACTGCGCTGGCCCTCATATGCTGCGTCTAACGTCAGTCTTAAAGTCTCGACCCTGACCTTCATGGCCTGTAGTGCCATCTCTAACTAGTCCACCTGCTTGGCTGACTCATAAAATGCCTCCTCCACGCGTATCGTATCTGCAATCTCCAAGTCAAACTCACCTCGCATCGCCAGATGCTCTACGCTCAGTGCTTCAAACTTTGCCTCCTCCTACTCTAGCTGTACTCGTGCCTCTACTAGCTCAATCAGTGCTTGATTAGCAGCATCTTCATACAACTGCTCCATGTACTGATGAGTCATATTATGTGCTTCCTACTGTAAAATCCTCTGCTCCTGTGCATGATTTTTCTCTAGCAGGTCACCGATCATCACATCCTACGAGGTGTCCATCACCTCCTCTGGAACGGCCTCTTCCTGGCCTACGGAATGGCTCCCCTGACTATCACTCGGCATCCTATAATAAAACAAGGATACAACATCAGTACTACAATAAAATATATTCATTGATAAAATGAAATAATATTTTATTAAGTACAACACATACTCGATGAATTTCCACAATCCATCTCCTAACATACTCTATAAGAGTTTTCTAACTAAGGTTATAACCTAGGTTTCGCATTCCTAATGTTTATAACCTATGGCTTTGATACCAACATGTGACGCCCCCAAATCCAGGTTCTCTAACCTCAGATTCGGTGCTCACGATCTATCATCATCATAAGCATTCTATAACTATTACGGAATAATAAACATACATTGTTCATTATAATAAAGTTTCATAACATAGTCCCAAGGTCTTCTTAACCTTAACTTAAATACACCATTCATATTAAAAAAGGTTTACATAAGAAATTTCATTAGATAATAATAACTAACATTTATTCTAAACTATTCTTGGATCTTGCCCTTGCCTTTGTCTTTCGTATTGGATCCTTCAGGCTTAACTGAAATAAATGTCATGATATAGCAAGGGTAAGCAACTAATTTTCTTAGCAAGTTTATATACAAGGGAGATATATCATGACTAGAAAGAAGTTTTGCTTTCAATGTTCAACAATAGTATAAGATTGTGAAGGAACATGAATTAATAATCAACAATTGAATATTCGAATAATTGAATAATGTGTACTGAGTGATTTTGAAATAACCACAAACATTTGACAAGGTTCTCAATCATTTAAACTGGACCTCTTAATAAGTTTTGATATTCAAGGGGATCAGCCTTTCATACCCCGTGATTTATGCATAAACACTTAATAATACAACATCGATATCATGCCTTAATCAAATTCGTTCTTTTCTCAGTCAAGAGTTCTTATCATATCAATTTAATAAGAATAGCTTTTTAAAACACATTTGATTTAACAAATTTAAACATGCTTAATCTAGCTGATACAATTAGCATAGATCTATCTCATAAACAGTTCATGAATGAAGAACTTTAATTTAATTCACAGTTCAATAATAATAGAACAGGAGTTCAATTGCACCAAGTTCGAATCTCAATAATTAATATAGATGTGAATAGTCATCAATAATTATTCACTAACATGCTTTGACAATAATAACTCGAGTTTGAGTTAGGGAACTTGCCTCGTTTATAGGTTACGGCTACGCAATTAAATTATATCCACTAGGCAGTTTAATTATCTTCCTTTGAGAGACCTATAATTAATCTTTCAATTAGCCATAACATAACATTAGATTATGTGATCACATAGATATTATATATTACATTTAGATCTTAGAAATATTATCCTGGCTCGATAATGTTACTATTAAATAACAACTACCTTTAATTCATTTAATATTATTAATCTTGATAATATTTAATTCATATCTTAGTATTATTAGTTCACTAATAATACTTTTATTCGCTTACTAATATTATTAACATCTTAATAATATTTTAATACATTACTAATATTATTAATCCTCTTAATAATATTTTAATAATACATTAATATTATTACTTTAATAATATCTTAGTTATGCTTTAGTCTCGTTAATCAATTAATAATACTTTTATTCATTTACCAATAGTATTAATATTTTATTTATTTACTAATATTATTAATCATTTAATAATATTTTATTCAATTACTAATGTTATTATATTTTTAATAACATTTTATTTAATCCTGAATATTATTATTTACTTAATTATATTTTAATCATACAATAATACTTTAATTTAATATTATTAATAATTTAATAATATTTTAATCTAAGATTAATATTTTAATCTAATATTATTAATCATTTAATAATACCTTAATCATTTATTAGTGCTTAAATCAAATACTATTAACCATTTAATAATATTTTAATGAAATTTTAATCTTAATATTTTTATTTACTTAAAAATTTCATATTCTAATATTATTAATATCATAATAACATTTTAATAATTTATTAGATCAATAAACAATTTTTTTTCTAATTGTTCACCCTTTATAAAATCTCTTACTTAATATCCATAAAAGGTCATAAATAATATTTCTTATTATAAATTACCAAAATACCCTAAAATAGTCATAATATTATATATTAAGAGTATTCAAGCATTAAAATCACATTTTTCTTATTTAAGACATCATTTAACTATTTATTTCCTTTTATTCATAACTTCGTCATTTTTAGGAAAAATACCAAACTAATTCCAAAAAATTTTCTTTTCTGCATTTAGACAGTATATGACCCAATAATGATCCCCAAATTTTTCTGGAATTTTAGAAAGTGATTTACTAATTTTAAAGTGCCCAAAACACTCGGATCTTGTTTCATTTTTCATAAATCGAGGTTTGCTCAGACAATTCTGAAATTTTCAGGGTATACTCTCATAACATATATGAACATACTGTAAAATGATCAGAATTTTCCAGCGTATACACTGTGAGAAATTCAGGGAGTTAATATTTAGGAGTCCTTTACGGAAATAGCCATTACGCACAACCTATAAATCGAAATGTGTTCGTTCTTTTTCCTACACGTAGATAACTTCTTAAGGTACCTCTATGATGTTTCCAGATTTTTAAAAGACTTGAAACTGTTCGAAATAGCCTTAAGAAAAATGGGGACAGTAGCTTTTTAGGGTTTTAAAACTTTAATTTTTCTATGTGGACTGTTTTGAGGAAAGCAGCCCCCATGGCTTCAATACATTCTAGATTTGTGTTCTACCATTTGGGTTTACTAGATAAACCATGTATCTAGAACCCCCCCTTCAACGGATCACAAATCCAAGTTGTAAAACTTGAGTTACACAAGATTTAGTGAAAGAAAAACAAGGGTTTAACCACTAGAAGAACATATGCTCATTTTCTTCCTCTAAACCCTTGATCTAACACTCAAGATACTTAGTTCCATACATGATGATATATAGAACTAGGGTATCTTGAGTATTAGTTCATAACCCCATCAAATCTTGCTATAACACCAAATAGAAGAAGAAGATGAAGATTTAGGTTATACCTTGTTCTAGTAGCAACCTTCCTTGATTTACCAAAGTAATATATAATTTTAGGGTGCATTAATCAAGCTAGCACACTCCTCTCTCTCTCTCTCTCTTCAAAACCGAACCCCTCTATCTCTTCAAAACCTAACCCCTCTCTCTCTCTTTTCTCTCTTTGAATCTTGCTAGCTTGGGATAAAAATAGAAGAAGAAGAATAAGAGAAATGAAATGTCTAGCAAATGAAATGTGGTGATTTAACTAATATCCCCCATACTTTTGTTGTCCCTTGGATAAAAGACTTCACCTTATCTCTTTCAATTGAGCCTAATCATGCGATTAAGGGTGCTAAGTATATTTTCTACCAATGGAAGATGGACATACTTATACTTGATGTAAGAGTTACTAATTAAGGAACTTGATTAACATAATTTTGTTGCCTTAAAAGGCCTAATAAGGCTGGTCCCCTTGCCCCCATTATCTCCTCCATTTTTCTTTTATTTTAATGCACAAATTTGATTAATCAAAAGTCTAAAATACCCTTAATCAAGTGGGCTATGTATTGGTTTACATTTTATTTTTTTTGGGCTTCTCCTATAATTGTTTTGGGCCATGTAATGAACATAATCTAACAATTTTAATATATGCTACCCAAATTGTTTATTTAGGGTTTCCATTCCCAATCTTATGAAATTTAATTACTTATACATGTGACTTTAGCTTATAACCTAATTAGGTTTACTAGAAATAGGTTTAAAATTATTTATCACTTGAAATAACAAGATTATCGACTTAAGTTAGTATACATATTAAATACTAACCTTTTCTTTTTACCATAACCCTTAGGTTATTTAATTGTCTCACCTAATGTATAATTAGGTTATGAATCTTTCATTTTTAATGAAATCTATAAATGTATATATCCATAACTATAGTGTATATGTTTATTGATCCATGCACCACTTCACATATGTTGTCACATATTAAATCACTATATAACACAAAGTTTTAAATATCAATAATGTCCATACATATATAGTGACTTAAAATTCACGGTTATTACATTCGTAGTCTCACTGCCACTGAGACTTATTCTGTTTTATTCTGGTGGAACTCATAGAGTCAAAAATATAGCATTCGAACAACTCAATGATTCTTTAACTCCGCAACTCTTGATCTTTGAAGCTCTAACTGATATATACTCCTTCATAATCTTCCCGTTGGAATATAATCGTTTGGAGCTATTTAAATTACTTTGCAGATCTCGAGTTATTTGGTGCAGACTACTTGATGTAACGTGACAGCTCCTTTATGACTTCACTGACACACCAGTCTGCTAATTTACCTACCACCTCAGAGATGTCACCTTTCTATGTCAGGCTGATAGTCACCTTTATTTCTTCTTTTTGACTTCTCGATCAGAACATTAGAAATTGTCCTTCTGCATCGTTTCTCTCAATTAGCAACGTTCTAATATCAGTCTTCAGATTAAAACGTTGCCAATGCTTCAATCTTTAGATGACTGAACTCTATGATTCTGATGCAGATGTTCTTAGACCTGATCATAGTATGTCTTGTTGAATGTTTCTCACTGGCTGGTTGAGGCAACACTACGATTCTAAAGAGTGTTCATTGGATCTTCAATGTAGAACACCTCTTTATTCTCTTGTGCAGTGCTTCAACACTTCTGTTTGCCTTGACTGATCTTAGGAACTGATATCTTGACTTCTTGTTATGGACTCTTCTGAATAGCAAGACATCAGATTTGTGGCATGCCCAGTTCCCTTTCTCCTTGTGATCTCTCGTTCACTTATGATTAATGGTCTGACCCATACTTAATCACTTTCTCCTTGTTCTTCATAAGTTGGCCAGTATCTCTATGAAACTGCATCAGTTCCTTCTTTGTTTGGTAAACACTATGATCCTGGTTAATCCCAAGATCATTATCTTCTGTTCCCTTGACAGCTACTGCACTTGCTGACTTTCTTTAGTCAGTCACTTTTACTGAAGTTTTCTTCTGATCGACTTGTGGAAGACTTCATCTTGAATGGCTTCACAACTCAATCTGGATGTTGATTGGGTTGGTGCTTAGATCTTCTTGTTAGCTTGCATGTTATTCGTTGAGTGCTCTCTAGTTTCCTTCAGGTGGAATGTATCTTTGCAACTTAGACTAGAGGCTTCATACTTTGGATATTCTGGCAGTGCTCATTTGTTGAGAATCGTGTTGACTCTACGATTCTGCCTTGGTGTTGTGAGCACTTCAATTTAAGCCTTAGTTTTGTAGACTACGATTAAGCTTTGGTTCTGCAGACACTATGACTCCAAGATCAGATCTTGATAGACTATGATTTCTGTCTTTATGCTTGCTATCCTCGTCTGATCTGGCTCGACTACGATCTTTTCCTTTGATATAATCAGTAGACTCTACTACTTCAAGTGTGGCCTATGATTCTTAACTTGGCTTTGTCAAATGCTCGGTTGGCTCTTAAACAGGTTATCTCTATGATTCTGAACATGACTTCCTCAGTAGACTACAACTCTGAGAATGTATTTCTCGACACACTGCGATCCTTCCTCGTCTTTCCTGGCAGACTACGAACTCCGAGATCTGCTATCTTGCAGACTACGATTTTCCTTGATAGTTCTTGTGTTTTCCTTGACTCTCTTGGCAGACTATGATGTTGGTGCAGTGTTCGACGATCAGACATGCCTATCTATTACATTATAAGATCAAACTAACAAGCTTGATCTTTCTATATTTATAGTCCTTGTACATTATTTCTTTTTAAGGACTTTACAAAGTTGTTTTGCTTATGTAGGATCAACCTAACATACTTGATCAATACTCCAAGTCCTTGTATATATATTCCTATTATCTATCAAAGGACTTTATAGCTTTCCTTAATACAAGCATACTTGCATATTCATTCATTTATATCATAATCAAATCATATAAGAATAACATTCTCATGTATATTCCTAACAATCTCCCCTTATTTGATTATGACAAAAATAATTAGTGCAGATGCATGAGATGAATAAATCTTATATATAGTGAGCAGCTGTATTTTTAAAACAGGTAAGAATGAATGTCATTGATGATAATATAAAGTTACATAAACTATGACACTCTATATCCTGGATCCAGAACATACCTAACTAGAAGAGATATACCTTTTTGGCTCCATGTGTGTCTCCAAGATGTTTGTTGATCAGCTACTCATCTTTTTTTTACTTCTTTTTCTTCTTTTCTCTTCTCCCGTTTAGATTCATGCTCCATTGTTTCATCTTGATCTAGGTTTGGTTCTGGTGTATGCTCTTCTTCTTTGTCTGGCTCCCCCTCAGACTCTGTGTTCATGGGATCATCATCCTTTAGCTCCCCCTTAGATGATGACTCTGCTTTTACTGCTTCTATCTTCTTCTTCTCCTTATTTGCCTTTTTGATCTTGGCCTTCTTTTCTTCCTTCATTCTTTTCACCTTACTCCTCCTTGAGTGCCTCTTTCTATGTCTCTTTTTCTCCCCCTTTTTGTCATTAATCATTTGTGAGAGCTGTTCTATGTTTGATATAAGTTGTTCCATCAGGTGAGATGAGTTACCAACCTCAATCTTGAGTTCTTATTGGCTTAACTGAAGTTGTAGGGAAAAAGACTGATTCAGATTGTTAATCTTGTCAGAGAGAGATAGAATTTGCTCTCCATTTATCTTCTGAGCTCGTAGATCTTCTTCCTTCTAATCATCATAGCCTTCAAAAAAACTTGATCCCTTAGTTGAAGCTTGAGGGATATGTTTGAGAGTCTGGCTTGAAGCCTTTTGGATAGCTCATTGTCTTCTCTTGTTGACATGTCTTTGATTTCTGCACTAATGAGAGAGATATCCTCAATCAATTCTTTAGAGATCTTTAACAACTCTTACTTTTGAGAAGATCCGACATCAGGTTGTTCGTTCTCCATCTGGTCAGCTATTTGGTCAGCCTCCTGCTAAACACCAGATTGGACTGCACGATTCTCATTCTTGGACAGTTTTTCAAATGTAGTGAGAATCTGATAGATCGTTGAGTGCCAATCACTGTTGAAGGACAAAGAAATATCATTCAGCACTGTCGGATTAGCATAGAATTTCTCAAACTTAACATGGTCATATTCATTGGTAGAGTGAGGGGACTGTACAATAATAGACTTGGGTATAATTCGTCTGCCATCTGAACCTACTCAACAATCATAGGGATGTAATTTTGACGCCTATAAATCTGGGTATCTTCCAACCCGACAGATGGTGCTACACAGTACTCACAACCATACATTCATTCCATTAAAATAACATCAAAATGAGTGTATTAACCACATTCTTATTACAATAATAATAATAAATCCATTCCCTAGGTTCTGAAACCGTTACAGTCTTTGTTCATCATAATATGATTCATACAACATACTAGTCTATTACAGGATAAACTAATTATTCGTCTTCGCCTTGCCTTTATCTTTACTAGAACTCTCTGTTCGCTCGACCTTAGCTACAATCATATAATTCAAGCAAGAAGTGAGCATAACTAGCTCAGCAAGTCTAACAATATATTATATAAATACCACTTCGAGAATTATATGATTATTCTTCATTAACTGAACAAGTAGTTACGAAGTACTATGAAACAATGAATAGAACTTCTTATCTCATAAAATAATTTCGAAGTACATATAGTGGCTTATAAATTCTGAGTAGGTCAAAAGACCATGAACATTCTCTTTATTTTTTATTCATGAAAAAGGACAACCCAGTACTAAGACC
The DNA here is from genome assembly GCA_020205505.1 of Panax japonicus. Classification (NCBI taxonomy): domain Eukaryota; kingdom Viridiplantae; phylum Streptophyta; class Magnoliopsida; order Apiales; family Araliaceae; genus Panax; species Panax japonicus. Next base: position 19,033,776 of record CM035112.1, on the reverse strand, counting down.
GTAAGTCCGATATTTCTTACAAGCACTTCTAGGTGATCAGCCTATAATACTCTATGTTGATCAACACTCATCTGTTAAACGTATTTACGTTTAAGTTTTGGCAACCTCGCATGCCCATCGAATAATCGATGAAAAATACATTTGTTTATTCATACTCAGGCTTACCTTGAATCTGTACCAAACAATTGGCGTAAGATAGCGTTATCAATTCTATATTGAAAGACTTGTAAACAAATCAAACAATCTTTCAAGAATAGTCTAGCCGAGTTAAAACTAGCATCGACCCTTTCTTTAAAAAAATTCATACATCTCATAACATGAATCACAGAAACTCGGCTAACACAAAGGTTAGACAAGCGTTAAGAAAACTTGCCTTCAAGCGTCTTTAAATAAATATTCAACAATTCTTGGTCTTTACAATCTCTACATGATATATTCACATAACACACTGAAATTAGTTACCAAACAATCTAATCACATTGTTTTTACCAACTTCTTTCATTAAGAAAACTCGTTTACAATTACTTATCCTTCTTTACGGCTATTATCATTCTTACGTCACTAAACCAATACTTATATACCATGGTTAAGTATCCTCGAAATTGAATACTATTCACTTGCTTACACTTTACGTTCTTCGTTTAATTACTAAGTAAACAATCGTTAAATTCCTAAAATCATCACTATATACATGATATAGTAATGGTCTTACTATGTATATTAAGTTAATACATGACCCATACTTGTCTTGCAAACAATTGGGTTCACAATTAACTTGGTCCAACATTTTTCTTTACTCGACGTTGCGGCGCCGTCCTCATGCATACCATTGGCGCTGCGGCGCCACACTTCAGTACCTAATTCTCGGTCTCGGCGCTGCGGCGTGAGACTCTTGCTTACGAGTCGTGTTGCGGCACCACTCTGCAGTGTCTAGCCCCTCTACCTGGTGCTACAACGCGGGTGTAATGTGCTTAGGCGGTGCTGCGCCACCGACCCTTTAACCCTTAAGAAATTTCAAAAATTTTCATATTTAATTCCTTCCAGACTCATAACTCGGTCGTTATAAGTCGGAATTCTCTCGTTCAAAAGCCATTATCTTACATATCTCACATACTTCGATTTCATCCGGACAAAAGAAATTTTTAAATCTATTAACAATGAATTCACTAATTAACTTTCTATTATGCGTTCATTTAACGCTCATGAACGTTCATCGCTTATTTCTTCATTCTAAGTCGGATTTCAACGATTCTTGAGTCCACGACTCTCAAATACGTTATGCTACGTTATCCATCAAAAACCAAAGTTTCCAAATTACACTGTTAACTTTTGACTACAAATCCAGAAATTCTACGATTTTAATGTTTAACGCTTAATCTCGTAAATTTCTCCATAACTTCGTTACTCGTGTTCTATACGCCAAATCAAATGGAAAAACTCCATTGATTCATCATCTACATCCTAACCAATAAAGATGCACATAACCGATGATGGTTTTTAATTTGTCCATCAACAACCAAATAAGCGCTTATTGGTTTTCTTCGCTTAAACTTTTATAAACGCTTATGATTCTTAGTTATTCATGGCTTATCAATGTTTTAATTCACTAATAGCCATCCTTATTACTCCGAAAGAGACATGCTCCACTAATTCATACTTATCTACAAAAAAGAAATCGAAAAAGATCAAAGACTTAGGTTTACGTAATATTACCTTAACGTTCTTCGCATTCTTGACTAAATCTTGTATGCTTTGCTTTGGATTACTCTTGATTCTTTGTTAGAGCTCTTTTCTCTCTCTCAATATATTATCTAGAGTTGGTGAAAATAATAAAATGACCAACCTAGCTTCTCTTATATAGGAAAATCTAATGGAGGGTAAAATGGTCATTAGGCCACCTCCTTACTATTCACCACCTCCTTAGAAACATAGCCACCAAGTAAAGGCTTTAATTAGGCTTCAAGTGGCCGGCCCACATGCTTTGTGGGTCCCCCCATAGGTTGCCCCATGGGTTTTACCCATTCGGTATCCCATTGGTTCGATCCGCGGTTTGTTTTCTTGGTTTGGGCCTTAGGATTAATTCTTCTTGGTCCTATCTTAGGCTTGACTCTACTTAACATTGGACTTGGCATAATCCAAGTCCAATTGGATTCTACAAAATCCATGAACTCAAAGTCCATTAAGACTAATCGTATTCTACGCGATCACTTCTCGTATTCTCTTCATATATAGTTCGTACGATAATCGTATTATAAGTCGTAATAATCTTCGTACTATACTCGTATAACATCTAGTATCATACTTGTATTCCTGACGTATAATAACCCTAACCATTATACACATTTCATTTTCTTCTTGAAAATCATTTTCCCTAACCCTTAGGTTTTAAGTCTGCAGGCGAAAACTTCGTTTGCCATAACTGAAATATTATTGGATATTCTATTACATCTTAGTATTCTATCATTACGCATTTATTAGAAATTCAAACTTAATTCCCGAGTAGATATCGATGAATAGTGTTTTTCAGAAAACTTTTATTTTTGTCTTGGAAATTCAAACACTTTTATTCTACCACATAGCCAAAATCCTACCCACATCCACACATTCTAGGTCATAGAACGACCTTCAAATAGCTTACTCATATAAATAATCAATTAAATTCTTTTAATCCACATAATCAAATAAAAATTTAATTCTCATAAAAATTCAATTTTCTTGGGTGTTACATTCTTCCCCCTTTATAAGGATTCTGTGCCCAGAATCTCGCTATAATTATATATATAAATGAGGAAAATTTTCCTTCATTTTAATCTCGAGTTCCCACGTTGCTTCTTCGGCATTGTGGTTCCTCCAAATCACCTTCACCGAAGGTATTATCTTATTTCTCAAGACTTGTTCCTTCCTATCAATAATCTGAATTGGAAGTTAAGCACTCACTAACACATTACGCTATCTCTCTTTTCATATTTGGCTAATCAAAGTTCCGTTGAAGGTCTTACGTGACGCCCCAAAAATAGTTCCATTCCATCCACCCCATTCCGAGTCGCCAAAAACATGTTACAGAAACAACTACAACTTCATTAATACAATTATCGTGCAAAATACGACAACACATAAACTTTGAGTTTAAATACAAATATTATCTTCTAGACAATATCCACACTCAAATAAGTCCTCATTACAATTATTGATACACTATTTTACAAAATAGTGAGGACTACTAAAACAACTGTCTTGAACCATTACTCCACACCCCGACTAGTTCCCGTTATATTCTCATCTCCTGAGATGAAAAATGGAACAAAAAGGAAAATGTGAGCTCAACTAGCCCAGTAAATAATGTTATGACTAAGATAATGTACAACAAATTATCGTTAGTCTTCAACTAGGGAAAAATCTGATAGAATACAATAGACAATAAGTCTTAGATCAATATTCACAGCGGAAATAATAATTCATAGAAGAGTTACGTAGAGAATGTAAACTACTATCTTCTATATATGAATTTAAAGTTCATCGTCGCTATTTTATCCCTGTAACATCAATCAATATATATATCTGGAATCAAATATTCATCTTTGCACTACAGGCCAAAGATATTCATCAGTTGGTCATGTTCATCTAAACACCTGTTCATCTTTGCACTACGAGCTAAATATATTAATCAGTCGGTCATGTTCATCTCAACACCTGTTCATCTTTGCACTACGAGCCAAAGATATTCATCAAGAAATCATTCATCTTTGCACTACATGCCAAACATATTCAGTAATATCATCATTTAGGACTGAGGATGATGAAAAATATTTTAAAGAAAACGAATTCAGTGAAACAAAAGAACAAGTATTAAGGATTTGTACTTTAAATAATCCAAGTTCAAAAATACTTCATAAATAACCAGATTGGAGTAAAATTCAAGAATGAAGATCAAAACATAGATCCAATCAAAGATAGGAATCATAACAGACAATCTTGGACACAGAAAAGAAAATTTAATTTTTTTGTGAATAGTGTCGTATTCGTGAATAGTGCTGTATACGTGAATAGTGCCGTATACGTGAATAGTAACTCCGACCTCAAAAGATAGAAATTTCACAAAAAACATCATCACGCTTTGTGAATAGTACTCGGGAATATTAACTCGTGAATAGTAACTCATGAATAGTAACTCGTGAATAGTAACTCCGACATAAAAAAGTTCTAAATTTGATAAAAAGTTCATAACAATATTTCGGCATAATGATATTGAAGAAGATAATATCATTTAAGAAGAAAATAACATCCCTTACCTCAGAAAGAATAGTACTTCTGTCTGGAATACTGAATATAGTGCTGAAAGAACTTGCACTGTATAACAATACTCAAAGTACTAAAATACTCACAAAATACGCTCGATATTATAAAGAGAGAAAGAGAGAGAAATCTTTAGTTTCTGGTGTGATTTTCTATTCTAACCTAAGCTTCCTATTTATTGGAAAATACTTAGAACACCAAAGCAGAAAATTTAATATAATAATAATATAATTAAATTTTTGTCAAGCCCACCTTTGAAGATCTGAATTCAGATCATTTATAACACATATGAGCCCACTAATTGCACAAAAAACATTTTTCTCAAAATAATTAACTAAAACTCCCAAAAATCAATTATTTCAGAACTTCGGAACTTCAATAATTCATAACAAATAGCCCTTTTGTCAGAAAATTCAAATCTCGCAAATTTTTATAGAAAATTCAATTCTCTACAACTTTTCAGAAGAAAGGTTTTCCAAATTCCGAACAGAAATTGACCGAAATCCACAAACGGACGATTTTATAGTCTATAATCAATTTTCGGTCAAGAATTGTGTCCACCAACACACAAAACATGTGTTAAACATTTATTCCAACAAAAAAACTCTTCCTTCTCATTTATTCATATATCCTACATTCATTGTAAAATATCACCATTAATATATTATTAAAATAATATATTCAAATGAATTATTTTATCAGAAAAAGATAAAATATTAATTTTCAACAATTGTCACATTAAAAGTTTTCTCCATCAATATCCTCATAAAATCAATATTTTCCTCATCATATAAATTAATAATTAATTATTCACAAATAATATTAAAGAATCACAGTACTGTCAACCAGGCCGTTCCTAGGAAAAAGGGGGCTTTCCAATAAGAATTTCTCCTTGGCGCGCAATTAGGTGACCAAACCTCTCCTTAGACAGAACTTTCTAGACATTTTCAATAATGCTATCTAATAATATTATTCAAATAATATGAATAATTGTTCCGATAATGAAAAATACTGTGTAGTGACAATTATTGAAACAACAGTAATATAAAAAATCAATCCAACAATTATTGAATCAATAAAATAAAATACTAAACAGTAATTACTGTAACAATTATTCAGTAGTGCCTTCTTACGTAAGAATCAATCATTGGTGCAATACCGTGTGCTACTGTGTTTTAACCACCGGGTATTCCAACAGTATTAACGGTAACAACTACGTCGTTATTTATAAATAACTTATACTTGTCGTTTTCTTCATCCAATCGCTTTTTGTTATGGGCCCACACAAGGCTGCGCCGTCGTACGAATATTCCCTGACAATAAGAATATTCCATGACCAAACGAATATTCTCCGACAACAATTGGTATTTTATAACCACTTGTTTATTTAAAATATTTGCGCATTTTACCCATAACTAACCACATTTAATCAAATCAACCCCTTACTATTTCAAAATAATAATTAGAGAAATTAAATCTTTATTTATAAAAAGTGGGGTCTTACAACCTCCCCTCCTTATGAAATTTCGTCTTCGAAATTGACGTACGTAGGACATGCTCCTTCCTATCCAAGATCTTGACTGGTACCTCCTCGTACGTTAAATTTTCTGCTATCATGTCTGGTTCTAACTCAATAATGTGGTTCGGGTCATCCAAATATTTACGTAACATCGATACGCAAAAAATGTTATGAACACGCGTCATACTTAGTTGTAAAGCGAGTCTATAGGCCATAGTTCCTATTCAATCGAGGAATTAAAATGGACTAATAAATCAAAGGTTTGAGCTTTCCTCACATCACTGATTCTCGCTTTTGAAATAACAACTTCTCGCACCTCCTTCTTCAAATTCATCAACTTCGGTGTATAGCTTGAGCTGTTTTAACTATCAATTAAAGTCGATTCTACTCGTATATCATCACATGGGTCCCTAGAGTCTTTAACTCTATTTCTATCATTTGTAAGTTATACGAAATGGGTCTTTGACAATATCGTACTCGTACTCGTATACGATCTTCTACTCAACACGTCAGCTACCACGTTCGCTTTTCCAAGACGGTATGGTCAGAACATGTGCCGAAATGAGTCTCCTCTTGAGTTCTTCAAAGCTCTTCCCACATTCCTTGCTCCATTCGAATTTTGTATCTCTATGAATCAGCTAAGTTAATGGACTAGCGATTTGAGAAAATCATTCCATGAATCTCCGATAATAACCAACAAAGCCTAGAAAGTTACGTATTTTGATTACTGACTTAGGTTGCTCTAAACTGTGACTCATATCCCAATCTTGGATAACATGTCACAATGGCACCTATCAGTTTACTACCGCACGAATATGGAATCCCCTACGGAGAGTCTGGCTTCGGTGTATTCCACAAAGGAAATCACCAGATAGAGGCTAGGGTACCAACTTCTATAGTTGAGTTTTTAAATCCGAAGTTCAATATGAGCCATTCAATATAAGATTTTAGAAATGGGTTTTGTACCGGATTTAAAGTCGATACAAATTCAATATCACGCTCTGGGAGTAGGCCAGGAAATTCTTCAAGAAATATATCAGGAAATTTACTAACAACAGAAATATCATTCAAATCTGACGTATTTTTGTTCAAGTCCATAACATGGCTAAGAAAGCTTGACATCCGTTTTTCAATAAACGAATGACTTTACGACTTGATATAAAAGAGGTTGACTTCAATGGTTTGGTTGCTTAAATTCGAATAACAGGTTGGTTAGGAATATGAAAACCAACAACCTTACGAAAGCAATAAATTTTGGCATGATGAGTAGTTAACCTTAAAATCACATCAAAAGCAAATATCTTTAAAGAAATAAGGTCAACAGGTAATGTGATGGTGCCAACTTGGATCAAACAAGATTTATAAATAGTGGATGTAATGAAAGTTTCTCCTAATTGAGTCTCCACAGATAGGTCAAAGTCTAATTTCTCCGTAGTCAAGTTCAAACGTTGAGCGTAAGCAAGAGAGATAAAAGAATGGGTAGAACCGGTATCTAATAAGGTATAAACTTCGCAAGAATTTATAACTAACTAACCCGTGCTAACTTCGTTCGGGTTTCCTCACATTCTGACCGGTCATGACAAACGCTCTTCCAGGAATCGTTGACTTTGTCTTTTCTGTATCCGCCTTTGGTGCCACCGTTCCAGCTGGAATTGATTTTACTACAGGACAAAATCAAGCTATGTGACCATCTTTTCCATAACTAAAACATACCTTGGAAGGCTGTGAACAGTTTGGACTTATATGTCCCCCCTCTCCACATTTGTAGTGTAAAGTCCCTGAACCCGGATACTTGAAACCCGAACTCGGTACTTCACGATATCATTTCTATGAGCGGAATTCTACTAATAATAATAACAAAAATATATAAACGATCATTTTACAATACTTATTCATCAGAGTTCATCACCCAAGTACGTAACCTTTAAACATACATTACCAGTCATGTTAATAATAAAACATATATTATAGTCTTCATAATCTTAACTATTACAAGTAATAATAACTGCAGTCAACCAAGCTATCTTCCCTTTCCCTTTGTTTTTGACAGAACCTTCAGGTTGTTCGCTCATAACTGAAAACATTTAAATTAAGCAAGGATGAGCATTTGAGTGCCCAGCAAGTATTAACAATATATATATATACTGAAAGCATTTAAATGTTTTCTATATACTATTCTTCTACAACAAGGCAAAAGTTGTGAAGCAATATATACCAATAATAACTACATAACTATTTCAAATTTTTGAAACTACGTACAGACAATATAAAGATTTTATGTGACATAGTATGAACATTATTTTCATTTTTGAAAAGGTTAAACAGAAAATTCATCTGTAAACCGTCATAACTTACGAACACGAGGGCGATCAGCCCGTTGTGCCCTGCATTGATCAATACTACATTTCAAAAATGGTGTTACCATTTACTTGATCCGCCTTAGGCGCATAAAAATTTTCCCCGGTAAGGGATGTTCATATTTATCAGGGTTCCAAGCCAAAGGTTTTATCTTATCCAATAAAAATCTATAATTTAACATATATGTATATCAAAGGGGTATCAACATGCGATTAAATTCTATGATTATCCAAGTGGGGACACTTGTATAATCATTTATAGAAATTAACGAACAGAATATATATCTGAATTATCATATACTAACATGTTGATAATCAATGGGCGTATATAATATAGACTTTAAAAATCTATACAATAATATAACTTTGAAACATTCTTACATTTATCCAACGCATAAAGAAAATGCAAAGGTAGGGTACTTGCCTGATGCGCTGCTACAAATTCTTAACTTAATTCTACCCTTTTTATCACAACCTATCATTAAACCAATTAATCATTCGATTAGAACATTATATCATAACACATAATACTGCATATAGCAGTCAGCACATTCCTAATCACGTTGTCACATAACTTAACGACCATTATATCACAATTAAACAATTTACAAGTTAATCATATATAAGTTCAGATCAATTTCTGAAACATGTCGAGCTATCGACAACCTTATCAGGTAATAATCGAGTCTAAGACTCTATTCTGTATTGGAATATCTAAATAGATAACTTAAACAACAGTCACACTATTTTTCATGACCTCATAATAATTTTAAAACAATTATTACCATTTATCATAATTTTTGAAATATCAGAATCATTATTAAATGATTTAAATATCAAACAATTCTATTAAAATATTAATTTATCATGATCCAAATATTAAAAGTTATGAATTACAACTTTAAAATATTTTTAATTCACTTATATCTTTTTTAAATGATTTTGAAATAAATAAAACCATTTTTAAACTATTTATTTAATATAAATATTAAATATCTTTAATATCATTAATATATCATTAATATTAAATTATTAATGAAATTATCCTTTAAATATTAAAAGTTACATCTTATAACTTAAAATATCTTTAAACACTTTATTTTTATTTAAAATGATTATTATAATATTAAAATTATTTTTAAACCAAATCATTTAATATAATTATTAAATAACTTTAATATCATTATTAATCAATAATTAATAAAATTAACCATTAAATATTAAAAGTTATATTTTATAATTTAAAATATTCTTAAATATCTCATTATTATTTAAAATGATTTTTAAAATAATAAAATCATTTTTAATTTAATTATTTAATTCATTTAGTAAATAATTTAATTATCATTAATATTAATTTATTAATGAAAATTATCAAATAATATTATAAGTTATTAAAAATAACTTAAAATATTTTCTTATATCACAATAAAATTTTAAATGATTTTTCAAATATTAAAATCATTTTTAAATATTTATTTAATATTATAATTAAATAAATTAAATACTTTTAATATTCCAAAAATATTAAATATTTATGAAATATATTTAAAATAATTAAAAACTAATTTTCAGAATTTAAAATAATTTTTAATAATTTATTTTGTATTTTTAATAATTAAAAACTATTTTTTTCTATTTATTAAATTATTTCCGGAAATTAAATAATTTTCTATCGCTAAAGACCACCTATAGCGACAGAACCGTCGCTATAGGTGTTCTTCATGTTCTTCATACAAACCTAGAATTTCAATGTCAGAACCGAGTTGCTATGTTTGACTGTGAATAACTCAGTGTGTGTTGTGATTCTGGACTCGGTTTTGGTCAGATTATGTAGTACAATTACAAGACTATAAGATACAACAATCAACATGGACAAATCACATAACACCAGCCAGATCTAATCGTCCAAACTCATTGTCAGAGGCTGTTCTTCATTTCTGGGTTTCCCAGAATTGAAGAACAGACCGACTGACCACTTTTGATCGCCAGAAAGTTGCAACATATTAACTGTTTTTGAGATCTAAGAGTTTTAATGTGTAGACAACATGTAGGACTACATATTTATTACATAAAATAAACAAAACATCAACACATCAACCAGTTATAAGCCGGTCAACTACTGACAGAATCTGTGTTCATGGGTTTTTCTGAGTTTTCCAGAAAACCGAGAACATGAACTTCCCTACTACTTTGACTAGCCACCAATTCCAGTATATGAAATGTTTTAACGAAATAAAAGCATGATTCTATAGTTAATATACTAGACTACAACCTAGCTTCAACAAACCAAACAAAACAACAACTACCAACAAGATCAGAAGCCACAAACTTATTGTCAGACACTGAAAACTATTTCTGGGTTACCCAGATCTCAGATGGTCAAGCTCGGTCAACGCACTTTGACCTTAAATAACTTTTGATCTATAACAGATATGACTTTTCGTCTTTTTGCAGATAAAAGACAACATTGTAAGCTACTAATAAAAACTTAAAAACAACACAAAAAATCATCGAGCAAGGATCTGTGGCCACTGACATTCATTGTCAGGCCACAGAATCAAGCTTTTCCCGGATTTTGTAGATCTTCAATTCTGAGCTTCTAGATGTTATGGATCTAACATCTAGCAACCCAGATCATCACTAGATATTAAAACCAACATAATACAACACTTAAACACAAAATCTAACAACAAATTATGGACAGATTTTCTAGCTTGAGTTTTATACCTTTCTTGGTTTGATTGAGAGAAAGTCTAAGTGGAGTGTTGGTGAACAAAATAGCAAAATGAGCATTTTTCTCTTTCTTTAATCTTATATACTAGAGCTAGGGAATGATTTGCTGAGCTAGATGGCTGCCATTTGTTGTTTTAAATCTTCAGCATATTAAGAGTTGGTGACCAACCCAAATCATAGAAAGATTCACACTCCATCTTCTAGCACATGTGCAAAAAGGGCATTTAAGTCATTTTATTAATAATTTTAATGGAACAAAAATAATTTGGACAAAGTATTAGGGTTTAATAACACTAATATATTTAACCTTGCTAATTTTAGCAATTAGGGTTTATCAAATCCATTAACTAGGATTTCTAAAAACACAATTAGCGTTTCTAATAATTAGAAAATACAATTATAATTGAGGTCTCCAATTTAATACTCCTTAAATTAACACATAAATTTATATCATATAATACAGATATATAACAGTATTAAATCTTATACAGTGAAACTAGGGTTTTCGAATATTATAACACAAGTAATCAATTATTATCAGCTCTCGTACATGCAGTTCATATTATAACACTTAGAATATTAAAATATCATAATGTTATTATTATTCTTTATCCAAAACCAAGAATAGGGTTGGTAAAATATGATTAGGGTTTGGTCGTACTATAATAAAATTGTTTCACACATAATCATATATATATATTTATAATACTAACGAATAATATTATATTATTATTCTCATTCCCGGATAAAAACCCAAAATTAGGGTTGGGATGCTATCTCTGGTTTAACTTTCATAAATAACTTAATTAACTTAATAATCTGAACAAAATTCATTTAATAAAATAATTATTATAAATATTCTAGAATCATTTCATAGATTATTTAAATAATAGTTAATTTTATTTTCATAGAAAATAATTGATAAAAACCTTTCCAATATGGAATTAATTATTATAATTGATAATACACAATGATTCTAAAATAAAATCATTTACAATTTTTCATGTAATAAATATATTTTATATTTACCACATAAATACATATACACAATATCTTGTACAAATCCTCATCCTTAATATATATAAAAAAAATTATACACAAAATTTCTTATTTATTTACATAGAAAATATCGGGTTGTCACATGTAGCATCTAACTGGTGGTCGTTCTTTTATCCCAGAATTTGTTGCTGGTGCTGGTGCTGCTGCCGATATCTTCCCGTCATCGTTAAATCTTCTCTTCTTAGATCGGACATCTCTTTTCACAATATCAACGCGTCGTGCGGCTTTTACCCATGCATCACTAATTCTCACTCGTTCAGTTATTTCTTCTTTTAGCTCAGATTCCAGCTTTATCATCTTATACTCTGCCAAAGAGTGCTTCTATTTAAGCATCACATATCGGGTAACACAAGCTTGAATCGTTGCATCCTTTTGCTCCACGACCGCCTGCCGTTCTTCAGCCTGCTCATTCTAACTCATGAATACGATTTTGCAATTCTACATTTTGATCATAAAATACCTCTAATAAATTCTCCTCAGGTACCTCTTCTTCCTCACTTTCAGCTGTTACCTCTGCGACTATCTCGGGTGCAACTATCAATTCTTCACTCACCACAAGGATATCTCTAATCCCTACTTCGCCTGACATCACATTAGCATGGTTGGTGACTAAAGGTGTCTCCACAATCTCATCCACTCTATTGTTAACGTTCTCAGTTGACATTCTCAAATACTGCCATAAAATAAGGGTTAATTTAGCAAATTAACAAATCATATAATACCCCTATATTATAACCGACCAACAAATAAGCTTAGGTAGGACACATTAGCAAAGGATTTACTCCTCTCTCCCCTCCTAGTTCTATTCCCCAATCTCCACTAGAGATCATATCCCTAAGCTCTGATACCAACTGTGACACCCCCAAAATAGGTCCATTCCATCCAACCCATTCTGAGTCGCCAAAAATATGGTACAGAAACAACTACAACTTCATTAATACAATTGTCGTGCAAAATACGACAACACATAAACTTTGATTTTAAATACAAATATTATCTTCTAGACAATATCCACACTCAAATAAGTCCTCATTACAATTATTGATACACTATTTTACAAAATAGTGAGGACTACTAAAACAACTGTCTTGAACCATTACTCCACACCCCGACTAGTTCCCGTTATATTCTTGTCTCCTAAGATGAAAAATGGAACAAAAAGAAAAAGGTGAGCTCAACTAGCTCAGTAAAGAATGTTATGACTAAGATAATGTAAAACAAATTATCGTTAGTCTTCAACAGGAAAAATCTGATAGAATACAATAGACAACAAGTTTCAGATCAATATTCGCAGCGGAAATAATAATTCATAGAAGAGTTACGTAGAGAATGCAAACTACTATCTTCTATATATGAATTTAAAAGTTCATCGTCGCTCTTTTATCCCTGTAACATCAATCAATATATATCTGGAATCAAATATTCATCTTTGCACTACAGGCCAAAGATATTCATCAGTTGGTCATGTTCATCTAAACACCTGTTCATCTTTGCACTATGAGCCAAAGATATTAATCAGTCGGTCATGTTCATCTCAACACATGTTCATCTTTGCACTACGAGCCAAAGATATTCATCAAGAAATCATTCATCTTTGCACTACAGGCCAAACATATTCAGTAATATCATCATTTAGGACTGAGGATGATGAAAAATATTTTAAAGAAAACGAATCCAGTGAAACAAAAGAACAAGTATTAAGGATTTGTACTTTAAATAATCCAAGTTCAAAAATACTTCATAAATAACCAGATTGGAGTAAAATTCAAGAATGAAGATCAAAACATAGATCCAATCAAAGATAGGAATCATAACAGACAATCTTGGACACAGAAAAGAAAATTTAATTTTTCTGTGAATAGCGTCGTATTCGTGAATAGTGCCGTATACGTGAATAGTAACTCCGACCTCAAAAGATAGAAATTTCATAAAAAAACATCATCACGCTTCGTGAATAGTACTCGTGAATAGTAACTCGTGAATAGTAACTCATGAATAGTAACTCGTGAATAGTAACTCCGACATGAAAAAGTTCAAAATTTGATAAAAATTCAGAAAAATATTTCAGTATAATGATATTGAAGAAGATAATATCATTTAATAAGAAAATAACATCCCTTACCTCAGAAAAAATAGTACTTCTGTCTGGAATACTGAATATAGTGCTGAAAAAACTTGTACCGTATAGCAATACTCAAAGTACTAAAATACTCACAAAATACGCTCGATATTATAAAGAGAGAAAGAGAGAGAAATCTTTAGTTTCTGGTGTAATTTTCAATTCTAACCTAAGCTCCCTATTTATAGGAAAATACTTAGAATACCAAAGTAGAAAATTTAATATAATAATAATATAATTAAATTTTTGTTAAGCCCACCTTTGAAGATCTGAATTCAGATCATTTATAACACATATGAGCCCACTAATTGCACAAAAAATGTTTTTCTCAAAATAATTAACTAAAACTCCCAAAAATCAATTATTTTGGAACTTCGAAACTTCAATAATTCATAACAAATAGCCCTTTTGTCAGAAAATTCGAATCTCGCAACTATTAATAGGAAATTAAATTCTCTACAACTTTGCAGAAGAAAGGTTTTCCAAATTCTAAACTTAAATTGACCGAAATCCACAAATGGACGATTTTACTGTCCATAATCAATTTTCGGTCAAGAATTGTGTCCACCAACACATAAAATATGTGTTAAACATTTAATACAACAAAAATACTCTTCCTCCTCATTTATTCATATATCCCACATTCATTATAAAAATATCACCATTAATATATTATTAAAATAATATATTCAAATGAATTATTTTATCATAAAAAGATAAAATATTAATTTTCAATAATTATCACATTAAAAATTTTCTCCATCAATATCCTCATAAAATCAATATTTTCCTCATCATATAAATTAATAATTAATTATTCACAAATAATATTACAGAATCACAGTACTGGCAACCAGGCCGTTCTCTGGAAAGAAGGGGCTTTCCAATAAGAATTTCTCCTTACTGGCGCGCAATTAGGTGACCAAACCTCTCCTTAGACAGAATTTTCTAGACATTGACAATAATGTTATCTAATAATATTATTCAAATAATATGAATTATTGCTCCAATAATGAAAAATACCGCGTAGTTACAATTCTTGAAACAACAGTAATATAAAAAATCAACGCAACAATTATTAAATCAATAAAATAAAATACTGAACAGTAATTACTGTAACAATTATTCAGTAGTGCCTTCTTATTTAAGAATCAATAATTGGTGCAATACCGTATGCTACTGTGTTTTAACCACCAGGTATTCCAACAGTATTAACGGTAACAACTACGCCGTTATTTATAAACAACTTATACTTGTCGTTTTCTTCATCCAATCGCTTTTCGTTATGGGCCCACACAAGGCTGCACCTTCGTATGAATATTCCCCGACAGTAAGAATATTCCACGACCAAACGAATATTCTCCGACAACAATGAGTATTTTATAACCACTTGCTTATTTAAAATATTTGCGCATTTTACTCATAACTAACCACATTTAATCAAATCAACCCCTTACTATTTCAAAATAATAATTAGAGAAATTAAATCTTTATTTATAAAAAATTGGGGTCTTACATCTTAATACATCTCAGTACTACTTGGATGTATCGAGCACCTCAAACTATGGGCTTCTCTTATTAGTTTTTTTTAAACTTGGAATTATTTGGAACTCAAATTCCTCCTTCAAAACAAGATTATACTTGGTCTTCTCTTCATCCTCCATCATCTTCTTCATTTGCTCGCATTCCTCGTTACCTAGTTGCATTTCCTTAACTCGTTCATTTTTCGTGGATTGAGTCTACATTGTGAATAACATTTCTATCGCTTCATTCCGTAACTTAACTTTTAACTCTGTTCTTTCCATCTCCGTTATTAACTCATTCTGAGTCGTTAAAATTGATAGCTTTTCCCTACCCTTTTTACTTAGCCCTTATCTATGTTCATTCTTGATAAGTTTTGTAATTCATGTACCTTATGCATGAATTGATGTATGATGAAGTCGAAGCCAATTCCTTCGGCTAGACTAAAGGTGTTTCTTTGGATTTCTTATAATATATCGAACTATTGTCAATTTTGTCAAGTTTTGCCAAACTATGTTGGTATGGTTTTCAAAAGAAGACTGAGTATGCTAAACAAATGATTTGTTGTCAAATGACAGGCACGTGAGGTTGCCAAAACTTAAACGTACATTCGTTTAAATAAAGTAGTGTTGTACAACATAGAGTACTATAGGCTGATCACCTAGATGTGCTCGTAAGTAATATCGAACTTACGGACTTTGTGTCGGGTTGTCCTTTTCAAAGAAAGTATGAAATGCTCAAGGTCTTGGATCGGAATTGATGTTTTACTGAATGTTATTCATTGTGAAACATTTTAAGAAAAGAGAAGTGCTATTTTGAATTATTGATAGTAGTTCATAAATATTGTTCAGTTATTGAAGATATACAGTTTGTATGTTTCAAGCATATTGTTTAAATGGAATTGTCATACTTGTTGAGCTAGTTATGCTCACACTTGCTTGAATCATATGAATGCATCTAAGACCGAACGTACCAAAGGATCCGGTAAAGATAAAGGGAAGGCTAAGGCGAACCTATAGATTATGTGACAACCAGGAAAATTGGATCGTCTAGAAATTAAGATTTAAAGAATTAGTTATTAATAATTTTTATTAATAATATTATGTGCTATGTGTTTATTAATCATTCTAGAACCTAGGATGATTATAAATCGGGAGGATTCTGGCTACAAGCTAGATTGAACGAGTAAGAATTTTCAAGATGAAAATAAAAAAAATTCGGGAAAAAAATATTTTCGGGAAAAAAGACGAAATATGCATTATTCACCTGACGAAATCCTTAGGGTTAGGGTTTGAATAACCTAAGCCTTTCTAAGAGTTCGGTATGTCAAAATGGCATTCCTTCAAAAGATTTGAAGATAATATATCGTTAAAGTTAAGTAAGATGATAAAAAATTTTCTCAAAAAACGTGCAAAAAAACAGACGAAATAAAAACAATAAAAAGTACTGTTATATACTTTTCATTCGTTTAACTAAGTTAGGGGAAAACGTGAAGGAAAACGCTTAACGTCAAAATGTGTTTTTCAGTTTTTCGGAGATCCGAAGAATACGTAAAAGTTAATCGGTAAAGGAAAGACGAAATATCCAAAAAATATTTGGATTCTGAGAATCGCAGTTTTTTAAACTATCAGACGAATCCCGAAAGACTGAATCACGAAACTTCCAAGGGATGTTTCGTGAATAGTAAGGAGGTGGAATAGTAAAGAGGTATGAATAGTAATTGGAGGGGTAAAATGACTATTTTGCCCCTAGCTTGGAAAATCTATAAATAGAAAGTTTAATTCCATTTGTTTAGGATTTTAAAAATCCTAAAACATTGAGAGAGAGAGAGAGAGAGAGAGTTCGAATGGAAGAAAGAAGAGGAAAAGGAGGAGGAAAAGTTGCTCGTGAGCAAACTTTGTTCAACGGAAGGAGATTAAAGAAGGAAGGTAATCCAAAACCTAACTTCTATATAGTTTTTCTTTTAAGTTTTTATCTTTAAAACATAGCTTAATGAGAATAAGAAGTAAAAGATGATAGAAATGATTTCATATGGTTGAAATCATGAGAAAATGAACAATCAAGAATTAGAAGTTTACTAAATAAATTTCTTAAGGAAGTAAAGATTCGTAATGAATTTGAGCGATCCGAATGAATCATATGAATGATTCGGTGAAATAAGTAAGGAATGGTGTTTTATAACATCGAATTCCAAGAAAAAAAGTGAAATCTTAATCAAAATATCGATAAAAATGAATAACTAACGAAGAACGCGAAGAACACGCGAAGAAAGTTGTTGATGGACAAGTTTAAAACCATTGCGTATAAGTTAGTTGTGTATTACTTGGTTAGGAACGGTAGAAACGTTCATGAAGAACAGATTAAAACGGTGCTATTACGAAGTTATGGCAAAAATTTCGTAAAAGACGAACGAGAATTAGAAAGTGTGTAAATGAACTGAAGGTGTAGGGTTTCATAAGAATGTAAGAGAACATAGAAAATGAGAGTCACAGACTCAAGAACGAACGGGTTTTGATTTCAGATGACCGAATTACAGACGAACGAATGAAGACCATTAATAACGTAAAATGAATAAAGGATGAAGATTAAGCCAATCGAATGGCATTTTAACGGATTCAGAATGAAGTTCTGTTTGAGGGGGATTGAAGTACGTAAGGTAAGGAAGAGAATGGCTTTAGAACGACCTCGTTCCAAGCTATAACGAAGAAGATATGAGATTTCAAAGTAAGCATCTTAAATAATTTCCAGACTTGGAAAAGAATTTGGAGATGTTAAGCCTGGCGCCGCAGCGCCAGCCAAGGCTTGAGAGGTGGTGCCGCAATGCCAGACCGGGCCATCAGAACCTGCTAAGTGGTGCCATGGCGTGAAGGAGAAGGAGGGAGCCAGCGCCGCAGCGCCGGTGCAGGGTAAGGCACAGTAATGAGCTTTTAATTACTCAATTAGTGGGGGGAACTGTAAGGGAATATAATGAATATGTAGTTCACGTAATGTAACACTTAAACAAGTGATTTAAACCCTTAGTAAAGGTTGAACGAAATGATTGAAAGAGATTAAAAAACAAAGAAGGTAATGAACGTAAATGTAATGCAGTTGCAAGCGGTCTTAGCATTACAATGAACATTGTGGCTTCGACATTAAGAAAGAATAATGAATATGGGGTTCATGTGATGGATAACAATTGAAAGTGATTAAAACCTCGAGAAAAGGTTGAACAAGAGATTAAGAGACGAGCAACGTAAACACTAAATACGGTAAACGATTCTCAAGAATCGTATTCGCTGTTAAACGAACGTTCTAAGTGTACAATGATTGTATGACGTAGACGTTGACGAAGGAAGTAAGTAAGATATGAATGATCAAGAAAGTCATAACGAACGGTAATGAACACTAATGACTAAACATGGGAACGGTGAAGAATTAAATTAAAAACAAGTATGCATAACGTAAAGAAGTCGAGTTAATGTGTATAACTTGGATGACATTCTGAGTTGAATGAACTGGACGTTGTAAGATAAGAATAAGGTAACGTAAGACATCTCTGTATGTCATGAATCCGTAAACCGGTAATGAAAGTTGGTCGCATAAACTTAGGTTGCAAGAACGTGAACCCTAAGAAGTAAAGTTAAGTAAACCAATGTGTAAGTCAAGTATATGACTAATTGGTGTACGTGTTATTTTCTTATGTGTTTTATAGGGATTAGAATGAGCAATTCAGTGTAAGCTATAGCTGTGCGTAAGGCAAGTTTCTTAACTTCATTTATATTCTAAATGAATGCTAGTTTCTTAAACTTCTCAGATGTTGAACTTGAGAAGTTCTGTCTATGTGCGAATGTGAAATATTTGTACAAGATGGTAGAACGTATGAGACCTTGTGCCATAATTTGAACACCTCGGTGTTTCTATGATATAAAATGTTCTATGGTTGAACTGTTCAATATGAAAATATTATGTTTATACATGAATTGTTATTGTTAAGTCTATGCTAATGATTCTAGCCAGACAGGATGTATATGAAAAAGGTAGAAGAGTGAAAGTATTTCAAAGTGAATGTGGTTAAGGTTTTAAAATGATAGGAATCAAAATTATTCCTATTATTCAAGTTGCTTCATAACCTTTGCTCGGTTATTAAAGTTCTAAAGAAATATTTGAATTCTTAAAGTTGTTTGTTCAACTGTTATGACTTGTTGGGCAATTAAATGCTCACACTTGCTTTAAATGAAATTTTTTTTCAGTGAACAATGTTAGAAGAACTTAAGGATCCCGTAAAGATCAAGCTGATTGGTATCTAGGAGAAGTTCCATTTAGTAAATGGATGAGCAAGAAGATCAAGCGAAGACTTGTAATTTAGAATAGTTTAATTAAACTATAGATTAATGTAATGAACAGTTATGTATCATTGGTGGCGGATGAAAACCACTCTTGTAAGAGATAAAGAATAATGTAAATATCATTATTTGTAATGATCAAGGTTATAAGGTATTAGAAACTGGAAATTAAGAATGTATGTTGTTATATTTCACTATATAATAAATGTATGTTTGGTAGAATGATGTACTTGTGATGCACGAAATTCGGGTATGAAGATAGACCAGATTTTGGGGCGTGACAAGTTGGTATCAAAGCTGATAGGTTATAAATCTTAGGTATGAGTACCAAAGACTATAATCGTAGAGAGAAGGATAAGAAGATCACCACGTGATCATAGTAAATCGTAGTAACAGATGAGTTGTTAAACAATGAAAGATTTATAGCTAATGTTATAAATGAATGGTACTATGAAGTAGTACGGGAAGAAGAACTCTGATTGAGTTGAGAAGGATATCATACGAATTAAAGAAAATTCGTATTAAGTAAAGAGAAATTTAGAAGTTGTAAAATTTTAATTGAGGACTCATGTGATAGCTGAGTTGTAAGACCCCAAATTATTAATAAATGAAATTTAATTTCCTCCATTTATTATTTTTGAAATAGTAAGGGTTGATTTGATTAATGTGGTTAGTTATGGGTAAAATGCGCAAATATTTTAAATAAGCAGGTGGTTATAAAATATTCATTGTTGTCGAGGAATATTCGTTTGGTCGTTAAATATTCTTGCTGTCGGGGAATATTCGTATGACGACGCAGCCTTGTGTGGGCCCCATAACGGAAAACGATTGGATGAAGAAAACGACAAGTATAAGTTATTTATAAATAACGGCGTAGTTGTTACCATTAATACTGTTGGAATACCTGGTGGTTAAAACACAGTAATACGCGTTGTTGCACAGTAACACACGGTATTGCACTAATTATTGATTCTTACGTAAGAAGACACTACTCAATAATTTTTACAGTAATTACTGTTCAGTATTTTATTGATTCAATTATTGTTGCGTTGATTTTTTTTATATTACTGTTGTTTCAATAATTGTCACTATACAGTATTTTCCATTATCAAAATAATAATTCATATTATCTGAATAATATTATTAGAAAACATTATTGGCAATGTCTAGAAAGTCCTGTCTAAGGAGAGGTTTGGTCACCTAATTGCGCTCCAGTAAGGAGAAATCATTAATGGAAAGCCCCCTCTTTCCTGGGAACTGCCTGGTTATCAGTATTGTGATTCTGTAATATTATTTGTGAATAATTAATTATTGATTTATATGATAAGGAAAATATTCATTTTATGTGGATATAGATGGAGAACATTTTTAAAGTGACAATTGATAAAAATTGATATTTTATCTTTTCTAATAAAATAATATTTTCTTTTATAATATAATAATGATGATATTTTTACAATGAATGTGGGATATATGAGTATATGAGGAGAAAAAGTATTTTTGTTACATTAAATAATTAACACATGTTTTGTGTGTCGGTGGACCCCATTTCTTGACTGAAATTTAATTATAGCTTGTAAAATCGTCCGTATATGGATTTCGGTCAATTTCTGTTTGGAATTTAGAAAAACTTTCTTCTGCAAAGTTGTAGAGAATTGAATTTCCTATAAAAAAAAGCGAGATTCGAATTTTCTGATAAAAGAGATATTTATTATGAATTATTGAAGTTCCGAAATAATTAATTTTTGGAAGTTTTAATTATTTATATCAACAAAAACGTTTTTATTGTTTTGGTTAGCCCCCAATGTGTTGTAAACATGCTGATTTCAGGAGTCTTGGTTGGCGTAGGAATATATATATATATATATATAATATATTATTATTATATTAAATTTTCTGCTTTGGTGTTCTAAGCAATTTCCTATAAATAGGGTGCTTAAGTTAGAATTGAAAATCACACCAGAAACTAAAGAATTCTCTCTCTTTCTCTCTCTATAATATCGTGCGTATTTATGAGTATTTTAGTACTTTGAGTATTGCTATACGGTGCAAGTTATTTCAGCACTATATCCAGTATTCCAGTCAGAAGTACTATTTTTTCTGAGGTAAGGGATGTTATTTTATTTATAAATGATATTATTTCTTAAATATCATTATGCTGAAATATTGGTGGAAATTTTTTTCAAATTTGGAACTTTTTCATGTCGGGATTACTATTCATGGATTACTATTCACGAGTTACTATTCACGAGTTACTATTCACGAGTACTATTCACGAAGCATGATGATGTTTTTGTGAAATTTCTATCTTTTGGTGTCGAAGTTACTATTCACGTATACGACACTATTCACGTATACGACACTATTCACGAATACGACACTATTCACAGAAAAATTAAATTTTTCCTTTTCGTCCAAAATATCTATTATGGATACTTGCTTTGATTGTATCCATGTTTTGATCATTCTTGAATTTTACTTCAGTATGATTATTTATGAAGTATTTTTGAACTCGGATTGTTTAAAGTACGAATCCATAATACTTGTTCTTTTGTCTCACTAGATTCGTTTTCTTTAAAATATTTTTCATCATCCTCAGTCCTAAATGATGATATAACTGAATATCTTTGGCCTGTAGTGTAAAGATGAATGATTTTTTGATGAATATCTTGGGCCCGTAGTGCAAAGATGAACAAGTGTTGAGATGAACATGACCAACAGATGAATATCTTTGGCCTGTAGTGCAAAGATGACTATTTGATTTATGATGTATATTGATTGATGTTACAGGGATAAAATATCAATGATGGACTTTTAAATTCATAGATGATAATAGATTTCATTCTCTACTTAACTCTTCTAATGAATTGTTATTTCCGCTGCGAAGATTGATTTAAAACTTCTTGTCTATTGTATTCTATTAGATTTTTCCCTGTTGAGGACTAACGATAATTTGTTCTATATTATCTTAGTCATAATGTTCTTTACTGGGCTAGTTGAGCTCACCCTTTTCCTTGCTGTTCCATTTTTCTTCTCAGGAGGCGAGAATGTAGCGAGTACTAGTCGGGGTGTGGAATGATGGTTCTAGAAGTGGTTCTAGTAGTCCTCACTATTTTATAAAATAGTGTATCAATAATTGTAATGAGGACTTATTTGAGTGTGGATATTGTCTAGATGACAATATTTGTATTTAAACTCACAGTTTTTATGTTGTATTAATAAAGTTGTAGTTGTTTCTGTACCATGTATTTGGCAACTCAGAATGGGTGTTGTATACCTATTTTGGGGTCGTCACAGTTGGTATCAGAGCTTAGGGATATGATCTCTGGCGGAGATCGGGGAATAGTACTAAGAGGGGAGAGACGAGTAATCCTTCGCTAGTATGTCATACATAAGCTTATTTGTTGGTCAGTCGAACTACATGGTTAATATGTGATATGTTAATTTGCTTAATTAACCCTTGTTTTATGACAGTATTTGAGAATGTTGACTGAGAATATTAACAGTGGAGTAAATGAGACCGTGGAGACGCCTGTACTCACCAACGAGGAGAACGTGCAACAGGCTGGCAATATTCCTCCTGTAAACAACAGCACTGAGCAGACGATGAACGACGGGATGTTTAGGAGCTTTTTGCAGTTCATGCAAAACCAGACGAGGGAGACTCGTGTACAGAATATGGGTGAAAATGATAGCAACGCGCGGCTTGTCACGGCCAAGCCGTTCAAAGAGTTGGGACCACCAGAATTTAAGGGAAAGCCAAATTCGATCATGGCAGAAACATGGGTCAAGCAAATTACCAAGATATTCGAGGTCTTGGGTTGCACGGAGGAACATAAGGTTCCATTCGCCACCTTTATGTTCCGTGGCGAGGCAGATTACTGGTGGGAGTCTGTGAAACGTACCCAGCCTACTGCACTCCGCATGTCTTGGGAAATGTTTCAGAAAATTTTCAACGAAAAATACTTTCCTGAAAGTATTCGCCATATGAAAGAGGTAGAGTTTATTAGACTATAACAAAACAACATGACGGTGTCCCAATACGAGGCGAAGTTTGCAGAGTTATCCAGGTTTGCACCTCATTTGGTAGAGAATGAGGAACGAATGACGAGGATGTTTTTTAGAGGTTTAAAACCCGAGATTCAGCAATATCTTATCTCTCATAAATTTTCTTTATATTCAGATGTTGTCAACAGGGCTCAATTATTAGAGCGAGATAGCGAGTACGTTCAACTAAGAGACCGTAACCAGGATCATACCGGTGGCACCAGTCATCGGAGTAATGAAAACCAGCGTGGAGGAAAACATTCAGACAAAAGCGGTAACCACTCTGGTGGTAATCGTGGCCATGAAAATAGAAGAAGCGAGTCGGGGGGAGATTTTAAAAAGAGGAGATTCAACAATGACACTGTGAAGACGTCTGCACCAGCAGCTGGTTTTAAGGGAGGAGAACGACCACCGGTCGTATGCTATAAATGTGAAAAAGAGGGACACATCAGCCCAAACTGTCCACAACAGTTCAAGGTATGCTATAATTGTGGAAATGAAGGACATATCGCTCGAGATTGTACGGTAGCGAAACCATGCCCAGTGGGGATGGTGACTAAAAAGGCTGTCCCAAAAAGTCAAAGTCAACGGTTCCTGGAAGAGCGTTTGTCGTGACTGGTCAACATGCGAGGAACCCAAACGAGGTGATCACGGGTAAGCTAATCATAAATTCATGCGAAGTTTATACCTTACTAGATACCGGTGCTACCCATTCTTTTATCTCTTCTACTTGTGCTCAACGTTTAAACTTGACTCCGGAGAAATTAGACTTTGACCTATCTGTGGAAACTCTGTTAGGAAAAACTTTCATTACATCCGCTGTTTATAAATCTTGTTTGATCCAAGTTGGCACCATCACATTACCTGCTGACCTTATTTCTTTAAAAATTCTTGCATTTGATGTGACCTTAGGGATTGATTGGTCAACCACTCATCATGCTAAAATTGATTGCTTTTGTAAGGTTATTAATTTTTATATTCCTAAGCAACCTGTTATTCGAATTTAAGCAACCAAACCATTAAAGTCAAACTCTTTTATATCAAGCCGTAAAGTCATTCGTTTATTGAAAAATGGATGTCAAGATTTCTTAGCCATGTTATGGACTTGAACAAAAATACGTCAAATTTGAATGATATTTCTATTGTTAGTAAATTTTCTGATATATTTCCTGAAGAATTTCCTGGCCTACTCCCAGAGCGTGATATTGAATTTGTATCAACTTTAAATCCGGTACAAAACCCATTTCTAAAATCCAATGGCTCCTATTGAACTTCAGGAGTTAAAAATTCAACTGTAGAAGTTTGTACCCGAGCCTTTATCTGGTGACTTCCTTTGTGGAATACACCGAAGCCAGACTCTCCATAGGGGACACCATATTTATGCGGTAGTAAACTGATAGGTGTCATTGTGACGTGCTATTCAAGATTGGGATATGAGTCACAGTTGAGAGCAACCTAAGTCAGTAATCGAAATACGTAGCTTTCTATGCTTAGCTGGTTATTATCAAAGATTTTGTGGAAAGATTTTCTCGAATCGCTACTCCATTAACGCAGCTGACTCGTAGAGATATAAAATTCGAATGAAGCAAGGAATGTGGGAAGAGCTTCGAAGAACTCAATAGGAGAATCATTTCAGCACATGTTCTGACCATACCATCCTGGAAAAGCGAACATGGTAGCTGACGTGTTGAGTAAAAAATCGTATACGAGTACGAATGCGATATTGTCAAAGACCCATTTCATATAACTTACAAATGATAGATATAGAGTTAAAGACTCTAGGGACTCACATGATGATATACAAGTAGAACCGACTTTAATCGATAAAGTTAAAAATGTTCAAGCTACACCCCAAAGCTGATGAATATGAAGAAGGAGGTACAAAAAGTTGTTATTCCAAAAGCGATAATTGGCGAGGTGAGAAAAGCTCAAACCTTCGATTTATTAGTCCATTTGAAATCCTAGATCGAATAGGAACTGTGGCCTATAGACTCGTTTTACCGCCAAGTATGACGCGTGTTCATAACGTTTTTCGTGTATCGATATTACGTAAATATGTGGATGACCCAAACCATATTATTGAGTTAGAACCGAACGAGATAGCCGAAGACTTAACGTATGAAGAGGTACCTGTCAAGATTTTGGATAGTAAGGAGCATGTCCTACGTACGAAGGTCATACCACAAGTTAAAGTTTTATGGAGAAACCATGCTATTGAGGAAATGACCTGGGAGTTGGAAACAGAAATGAAAGCGAAATATCCTCATCTTTTTGAAACACCAGGTACGTACGTCAATTTTGAGGACGAAATTTCATAAGGAGGGGAGGTTGTAAGACCCTAAATTATTAATAAATGAAATTTAATTTCCTCCATTTATTATTTTTGAAATAGTAAGGGTTGATTTGATTAATGTGGTTAGTTATGGGTAAAATGCGCAAATATTTTAAATAAGCAGGTGGTTATAAAATATTCATTGTTGTCGGGGAATATTCGTTTAGTCGTTAAATATTCTTGTTGTCGGGGAATATTCGTACGACGGCGCAGCCTTGTGTGGGCCCCATAATGGAAAGGGATTGGATGAAGAAAACGACAAGTATAAGTTGTTTATAAATAACGGCGTAGTTGTTACGGTTAATACTGTTGGAATACCCGGTTGTTAAAACATAGTAATACACGTTGTGTACAGTAGCACACGGTATTGCACCAATTATTGATTCTTACGTAAGAAGACACTACTCAATAATTTTTACAGTAATTACTGTTCAGTATTTTATTGATTCAATAATTGCTGCGTTGATTTTTTTTATATTACTGTTGTTTCAATAATTGTCACTATACAATATTTTTCATTATCGAAGCAATAATTCATATTATCTGAATAATATTATTGAAAACATTATTGGCAATGTTTAGAAAGTTCTGTCTAAGGAGATGTTTGGTCACCTAATTGCGCGCCAGTAAAGAGAAATCCTTATTGGAAAGCTCCCTCTTTCCTAGGAACTGCCTGGTTGTCATTATTGTGATTCTGTAATATTATTTATGAATAATTAATTATTGATTTATATGATAAGGAAAATATTCATTTTATGTGGATATAGATTGAGAAAATTTTTAAAGTGACAATTGTTAAAAATTGATATTTTATCTTTTCGGATAAAATAATATTTTATTATATTATATAATAATGATGATATTTTTACAATGAATGTGGGATATATGAGTATATGAGGAGGAAGAGTATTTTTGTTACATTAAATGATTAACACATGTTCTGTGTGCCGGTGGACCCCATTTCTTGACTGAAATTTAATTATAGCCTGTAAAATCGTCCGTATGTGGATTTCGGTCAATTTCTGTTTGGAATTTAGAAAAACTTTCTTCTGCAAAGTTGTAGAGAATTGAATTTCCTATAAAGGGTAGTGAGATTCGAATTTTTTGATAAAAGGTCTATTTATTATGAATTATTGAAGTTCCGAAATAATTGATTTTTGGAAGTTTTAATTATTTATATCAACAAAAACGTTTTTATTGTTTTGGTTGGCCCTCAATGTGTTGTAAACATGCTGATTTCAGGAGTCTTGGTTGGCGTAGGAATATATATATAATATATTATTATTATATTAAATTTTTTGCTTTAGTGTTTTAAGCAATTTCCTATAAATAGGGTGATTAAGTTAGAATTGAAAATCACACCAGAAACTAAAGATTTCTCTTTCTTTCTCTCTCTATAATATCGAGCGTATTTGTGAGTATTTTAGTACTTTGAGTATAGCTATACGGTGCAAGTTCTTTCAGCATTATATCCAGTATTCAAGTCAGAAGTACTATTCTTTCTGAGGTAAGAGATGTTATTTTATTCATAAATGATATTATTTCTTCAATATCATTATGCTGAAATATTGGTGAAAATTTTTATCAAATTTGAAACTTTTTCATGTCGGGGTTACTATTCATGGGTTACTATTCACGAGTTACTATTCACGAGTACTATTCACAAAGCATGATGATGTTTTTGTAAAATTTCTATCTTTTGGTGTCGAAGTTACTATTCACGTATACGACACTATTCACGTATACGGTACTATTCACGAATACGACATTATTCACTAGAAAAATTAAATTTTTTCTTTTCGTCCAAAATATCTATTATGGATACTAGCTTTGATTGTATCCATGTTTTGATCATTCTTGAATTTTACTTCAGTATGATTATTTATGAAGTATTTTTGAACTCAGATTGTTTAAAGTATGAATCCATAATACTTGTTCTTTTGTTTCACTGGATTCGTTTTCTTTAAAATATTTTTCATCATCCTCAGTCCTAAATGATGATATAACTGAATATCTTTGGCCTGTAGTGCAAAGATGAATGATTTTCTGATGAATATCTTTGGCCCGTAGTGCAAAGATGAACAGGTGTTGAGATCAACATGACCAACAGATGAATATCTTTGGCTTGTAGTGCAAAGATAAATATTTGATTTATCATGTATATTGATTGATGTTACAGGGATAAAATATCGATGATGGACTTTTAAATTCATAGATGATAGTAGATTCAATTCTCTACTTAACTCTTCTAATGAATTATTATTTCCGCTGCGAAGATTGATTTAAAACTGGCTGTCTATTGTAATATATTAGATTTTTCCCTGTGGAGAATTAACGATAATTTGTTCTATATTATCTTAGTCATAATGTTCTTTACTGGGCTAGTTGAGCTCACCCTTTTTCTTGTTGTTCCATTTTTCTTCTCAGGAGGCGAGAATGTAGCGAGTACTAGTCGGGGTGTCGAATGATGGTTCTAGAAGTGATTCTAGTAGTCCTCACTATTTTATAAAATAGTGTATCAATAATTGTAATGAGGACTTATTTAAGTGTGGATATTGTCTAGATGACAATATTTGTATTTAAACTCACAGTTTTTATGTTGTATTAATAAAGTTGTAGTTATTTCTGTACCATGTATTTGGCGACTCAGAATGGGTGTTGTATACCTGTTTTGGGGTCGTCACATGAGTTGTATGAACCTCTGTTATGGACCGGAGGTTTGTGCTGTGGTGTAACAACTGCTTAGCTTATTATAGTAATAATCATTGTAATATGTCGCGCTATCAATATGTATATGGCGAGAAGGTGAATCTTTTCTCATGTATATGCTTGATAGGTAGAGAATGATAAGTTAGGTGGGAGTTCTTGAAACTCATACTTATGAAAAGTTCGTTACTCATAGTTATATGATATGTTTCTGAGCCCTAAGCATATGGATAGTCCTTGATTTGTTCTTGGATTACATATTACGAAGATAAGTTCTTAAACACATATGGTTGTGGAAAGTTCCTAGACACATAAAGTGTGGTAAGTTGATGGACTATACTAAGGTATAGGAATGTTTAGACTGAAAATGAGTATTTTTAGTAGACTTAGCATTGAAGGTGTTAGAGAAGATTTAAGTATTGTCACAAGTAAGACGATGAAGAAAGATGGAGAAATAAGATATTCCAAGTCATCTAGCTATGCTAGATTTCGAAATTTATTGAAATCATGCTTATGTGTGTGCGTTTTGAAAAGGAAAGAATTGGTTCAACCTTTGGAACCAATAGATTTTAAAAGAACTATTCTTTATATGTTTATGCTAATTGTTTTGGCTAGACAGAAATTGATTTGAAATATCAAAATGATTTTTATATCATCAGTACATTTGATGCAAAGATGGTAAAAAGATGGAGTTATTAATGAAATTGAACCTAGTGTTGGATGTGATCTTAGGATCAGCAACCTACTATGGTATGATGTATAATGACAAAGTCATAAACTGACGAAGTCCTCAACGTACTGTGAAAAGTACGGTATCATGACGTCATAAAATATTTTGATGTATTATGAAAGAATTTAAAGAAGTAGTCGATGTTAATTGATTTGACTAGACGAATGTTTCAAGTTGATATCCAATTTATTGGTATAGTCTAAGCTACTTGATTTTTGCTAAGACGAATGGTATGTCATGATTAAAAAAATCGAGCTTTCTTTGAAGAAGTTATGCCACATCAAATTATTTTGGTGCGGAATCTAATGATTAAGTCTTAGGTGAACACACCCCAAAATGGGGTTATACAATGGGTTGATCGCCTATGTATGAAAGAGGTAGTTTACATTCTCGGAAAATGCTAACCTAACTTATTTTAATAACCTTAAAACATGTTATAAGACATAACAACATGTTGTAATCACAACATTGAAACTATAGATTATGAATTAGTAAGTTGTGAAAGTTCGTAATGTGATGTCATTTGAATTGGATTTGGTTTGCAATCACCATGTCGTATATTATGATATAATTGAGAATTTATTTTCATGTTATGTGAATCTGTAATGAGCCCAAAATTCATACAATTTAATTATCAACTTCGGTCGTTAATAACACATCTAACATCTGATTTTACATCATTATTCGATGTTAAACTTTATAAAATGCGGAATAATTTAAACTTTTATGTCTTCTTACTTTAATTCCCTGAATCAAAACCTTTATCATCTACATGTCTTTAAATCAATCTTATTTTATGATTCGCTTTATCATTGTAATCATATAAAATTTTACATTTCAATCTGATAACTTTTACATATCAGATAACTCTAACTTTTGCTTTACAACTCAACATAAAACTATACATCATAAAACATTTAGTACATCTCATGAATCTTAATCATAGTTTAAAGAAATAGCAACGTTAGCTAAAATATTAATCTTCGTGTATTATTTCTGATCCACGTCATTCAAGTAGCACATAGTATTATCTTCAATCCTTATCCTGTAAAAATGGTTATTTGCAAGGTTGAGCTCGACAGCCCAACAAAATCTAACAGTTTTCATGCATCACGTAACACATAATAGCATGCTTATCATACATCTCATAAACATTGAACTAATATAACATACATGCTGCAGTTCAAATAACAAGTATAAAGATTGAGTTCCTTAATCAATCAGCATTCATTACTCAATCAACGTAGTCAGATATTGACTTTAACATTCCATGCTTTCAACATATATATAACACATCATGCTATTTGCAATAAAGAATTAAAACAGTTCATCATCAAGTTCACATAGCAAATAGGAACTGAAAGACTTGCCTGATTCGTAGATTACCAATTACCGAAAAACAGCTTAAATGCTTTGTGTACATCCTACAACAGTTCAAAGGTTCATATTCACATGCATTAGTTACACATATAATGAAACCACGATAACTCTTAGTCTTAATTTTTTTTATAACTTGCATCTCTTTGAAACTTAACACATATCTTCAGGTGTTTACTCCTCTTCGTATGACACCTATCATTACATAATTCCATTTTGCGTTTCTTTATACTTCTTTCGTAACCGACACTTAACGTTCATTAAAGTTGTCATAGATTCCATTATCTCATATTAGATGTGTTACACTTGTTAACAATAACTAAGTTATATAACCTTTCTCGTTACACTTCTCCTATAATTGACAGTTAAGTCTTCTAACGCGTATTTACATCCTTTTAACATATATTAGGTTAATTAATCAAGTTAACATTCAAATCGTTCTTTCAACTTATATCTCACTATAAACCAACATAAACCTTATCATTTATCTTTAACTTTGGAAAACATTACATTTGGTTTCATTACATAATCTCCATATTTTGGTATTATATCATACTACAATCTAATATGATGTCTTATGTTAGGATTCAACATCATTATCACGCTTGTCAAGCCAAATTAGACCCTTGTATAACAACCTACAACAAACAGACGTCACTGCCTAGGCTCAGGGCACGGCGCAGCTGCGCTGGTGCAAATTCGCAAAAGACCAATGGCACAGCTGCGCCGTTTCTGGCTGTGGTACCGGCGCAGCTACGCCGGACACAAACAGAAACTGCAGCAGCTCTGTTTCATGCCTGACTTCCAAAAACCACCTAATCGCCACAGAATTCACAAAATCTAGCACCTAAAACTTTGTGATAACATCTATAAACATGCAATACCACATATTAACAATATAAACACCTTACATATTTAATTTTGAAAGATCAAAATCCCCATTTTCCAAATTTCTTCAATTTGAACACTTTTAGCGAATTCGACCGCCACGACTTCATTACTTAACCAATTGACACGATTTAAACTACGTCACTTTCGTTTCTTAACATACTAACATAATCCAATATCCATTTTCATATTATAGAAAGTATTTATCATGAAATTTTATACTTTCTAAGTCATTTCCTATAAACATAAACACTATTTTTTACAATTTCTTCCTACAATCCCAATTCCCACGAATTTGAAAAACAAGTATCAATCATATATGATGATTAATAGATTTTGCAAAACTATATGCATATATATATACAGAACGGATCAGGTAAGGGCTCCCTTACTTTGTTAAAATGCGGATTTTTTTTTTTTTTTTTTGGTTTTTTTTAAACAACTAAAAAAAAATATTTAATATTTTATGGAACTGAAATTTTTTCATAATATAATGTTTTGGGCATGTTTTGAATACCTATACCAAAAAGTGGTGGTACAATCTGCCCAGACTGTACATACATATTTTGTTATATGTACCCAAATCACATCCAAAACACTGTATTATGAAAAAATTTCAGTTCCATAAAATATTAAATATTTTTTTTAGTTGTTTAAAAAAAAAAACAAAAAAAAAACCAAAAAAAAAGTCCGCATTTTAACAAAGTAAGGGAGCCCTCACCTGATCCTGACCATATATATATATATACCACAATTCACGTGATTTCCAAATCATACATATATATATACTACCAAAACTAAAAGTTAAAATATGAATAGTTTATACCTTGATTTAGCAAAGTATTAGAAACCCTTCTCTTTCTCTTTCTGATTTTCTCCTCCACACCAAGCTCTCCCTTTATTATCTGTGTTTCCTTCTTCTCACCAAACCCTCTCTGAACTTAGCCTTAAAAAAAATAGACGCGTAGAAAATAAACTGGCCTCCCACGATCGACTGGTAACAAAACAAAGCGTCTAACAGTTATGTCAGGCCTAAAGCCATAAGGCTGCGTTTGGTTACACACCAATTCTCCCATTCCAATTTATTTTAATAATATTTTTATTATATAGTTTCCACTTGTCACACTTTGGTTAATTTACATAACTTACAGTAAAATAATTATAATCTTATTATAATTATACTTATAATTAATAAATAATTATATCTCTAATTTAATTAATAAATTAGAAACATCACTTTATTTAATTTATTTATTTTTCTTAAATATTAAACAATTCATTTAATTTAATTAATTCATTAAATTAAATCTTCAAAGAATAAAATTTATATTTGCTTTAACTTAATTATCATACACACGTAACTAAATTATTATACCACAATTTCATAAATTATTTATTTTTCTCAATAAATAAATTATTTAAAATATTTATTCAATTCAATAAATATTTAAGATTAATTAAAAAATTCCTTTAATTTCTTCAATAGTTAACTTAACTATTAAACCTCACTTTCCCAATATATGAATATATATTTCTCTTCACACCAGATCACATATTTTAAAATATATAGCACATATATATACATACTCAAACTCAAAACATCTCATAATAAGAATTTTAATTATTAAATTCCTATTTTAATAACTTATAAAAATTTGGGTTGTCACAGAATGAGTAGGATAATCAAGTCCTAAGTTAAGGATTATAGACTTGATTAAAATAGAAACTAAACTAATGAAACTGATGTTAATATAACTAATTAGTATTGTGATTCTAATGGTATATGTAGGGTAATTGGCGAATGTTTATTATATTTGTGTAGCTTACACCCGAGGCAAGTTTCCTAACTTCATTCTCTTTATAATGAATGCAAGTTCCTTATCCTAAACTTTTATTGAGCAAGTTTCATAGTAATGTTATCTTTTATGTCAAGCAAGCTTTCTATTCCTAAATTTTACATTAAAGTTGAGCAAGCCTATTGATTCTATCTCGTGCATGATTGTACAAGCTCTTGTAATCTAGTTCGTTACATCGAGCGAGTTTCAATTTCCTAAGTCTTGTTGTTGTTATCCAAAGTATATATGGTTCTAAAACATTGATTCAAATGAGATTATTCTAACTCTTTCGAATGTGGTACTTTGCACACACAGTATGTCTATTCAATTGTACATTGTTGTTATTCGATCTTTGACTTTGATAACCTTGTTCAATTCTATATTGTTGTATTTAACCTTCAAGTAGTAAGCAAACTCTTATTGATTGAACTAGTCCATAATGGAATAGTGTTCTAAAACTCTAAAACCACTGGTAAGTTAGTTCAAAGCTAAACTTTCTTTAGTGCGGAAATTCTAAATTCAAGCTGAGACGAACAACCCTAGCATATGGGATTTTATACGTGTAACGTTTAGATGTTTGTGCACAATACATGGTACAAAGTGCTGATACCTCTAAGTACGTTAAGAAGTGTATGTATAGTCTAAATGACTATTAAGGTTGTGGTAATAATACCTAAATACCGGGGACATAGTTTGTGGTCTTAAGACCCTCAGATATTAAATTCGAACTTGTTTTCTATTTTTGATTCGTAGAACAAGTTCATTGTCATTCAGCATCGTTATTCAATCACATGTTGTTATCACTACTACTCTTTATATCAGTTAGTAATTGTTTGCTCACTCTTGCATTTAATACTACAGCTAAAGTTGAGAAAGTCGATGAGCCATCTACTAGCAGAGGAAAGGGCAAGATGTCCAAGTGTTGAAGATTTATGAGAATTTATTTAAGTGAATTATGTTATAAGACTTATTTTATTTTATGATGTATTTCGCAGACTTGTGTAATAATTTAAGGTTAGATTACCTGGGATTGTTTTATAATGATGTAACCCTTTAATGGGAAAGATTATTGTTTAAGTTATTTAAATTATGTCTTTATCCTTTATGATGGGTAGTTAGATGTAATTGTTTCTGATAGTGAGCACCAAATTCTGTGGGAATGGAGTACCTGGATTTGGGGGTGTCACAAGTTGGTATCAAAGCCTTAGATTATGAATCTTGGGTGGGAAAACCTTAGGAAGTAACCTTTAAGAAGTTAGAAACATAGTGGTGTCTAACTCTTATCGAGTTTTAAGGAATGGATTAAGGAATCCATTGAAGATAAACAATAAAAGACATTATGTGCTATATATTAATAACTTATGTGCTCGCGAGTATCAAAGAATGTTAAGTAAAACTTAAAAATATTTTGTTGTCAGGATGCCTAACGACGGAGGATCCAGTCCAGCTAGGGAAGTGATACCTTAGGTACCTAGAGATGAGGAACCCCGGGATATTCACGTTGTGCGGGAACAGTTGATTCAGAAGGATGAGCCTGTAATTGATCCCGTGGAGGATTTCTCTGAGGAGGTAGAGGAGGATGATGAGGAAGAGGATCTTGTGGACTTTCCACTAAACTCCATATCAGCTGAGATGTATGACGCACTGTACGACCGTAACATAGAATTACAGGACAAGGTTGAGGAGCTGAAGGAGTTGGTTGAGATGCATCACGCTACGATAGAGCAGAAGGATGCAGAGATTCAGGAACTCGACTCACGCCTTGGAAACATAGAGTGGGACCTAGTTCATACCAAGGGTCAGCATGAAGATCTGTTGACAGTAAACGAGAAGATGAAAATTGACATGGAGAAATTAAAAGATGACTTTAAAGAGGAATAAACTAAGCGTGCAAGAGTAGAGGACGCGTGGATGAAGGTGAATCAACGTGTTGATCGTGTCGAGGCTAAGGTCCAAACGAAGAAGGCCAAGATGATTGAGATGGATTATGCCTTTAATTCTGCGATTGATAGGCCCCAGGATCGAGTCTTTTATTACCCACCTCAGTTTGAAGATTCGCCGTGGTTCATAATGGATAGTAGGACGGTGTATCGCATCTTGGAGGAAGAACGTAGAGAAGCCTTACGACGTCTTAATATGCCTAGATAGAAAGAATAAGAGTAATAATAAATTGTGACTAAGTGCATGAATGAATAAACTATAAATTCCTTATTTTGAGATGAATAAAGGGGTAATATGAATATGTAATCCTGAAACTTGTCTAGTTCAGGAAAGTGGATGTTAATAGCGGTTATGCTATCTTTATTGTGTTTTAAAAACTTTATGAATGAATAAAATATCAAAGTTTATTTGAAATGTTATGTTTTATAGCTTTAACCTTAGAATGTTTAAGTTAAACTTTAAATACTCAAGAATTTGAGTAATGAACTAATAAGCGTATATCTTAACAGAAAATGTCTCCTAGAAGA
The DNA here is from genome assembly GCA_020205505.1 of Panax japonicus. Taxonomy (NCBI): domain Eukaryota; kingdom Viridiplantae; phylum Streptophyta; class Magnoliopsida; order Apiales; family Araliaceae; genus Panax; species Panax japonicus. Next base: position 18,997,464 of record CM035112.1, on the reverse strand, counting down.
AGACAACCACGTCAACAACCACCTCCTGAGGGGTCTACTAATAATAATAACGAGGCCAATGCTAACACGGTTCAGCAGTTGTTAAACTTGTTAATGGGAGCACTTGAGAATCAACCGCAAGCTCAAGTCACGACCTTCAAGGAATTCAAAGCGGTTAGACCGCCGATGTTTTGAAGGGTCTATGAATCCAGTTGAAGCCCAAACTTGGATTATGGAAATGGAGAAGGTGTTTGATGTTGCCAGAGCCAACGAGGATCAGAAGAATGCGTTCACAACGTTCATGATAAAGTCTGAAGCTAGCTATTGGTGGCAGGCAAATAAGGTTCGTGGGGGACAAGGAGTGATAGTGTGAGATAGATTTAAGGATATGTTTTTTGAAATGTACTTTCCAGCGAGTTCTCAGAATTAGTTGGAGGTGCAATTTCTGGAACTGAAATAAAGAACCATGACAGTGCTAGAATATGCTGCGAAGTTTAACGAGTTGGCAAGGTTTGCCACATATCAAGTCAATACCGACGAGCGTAAAGCGAAAAAGTTCGAACAAGTATTGAAGCCCTGTCTTTATAGTAAGGTTTCAATATTCCAGTTAAATACATTTGCGGCTGTACTGGAAAAGGCAATTATCGCGGAAGGTGGAAGCGATGCCTTGACCAAGTACAATCAAGAATAGAAGAAGAGGAAGAATGAGAATGAAAATAGGGCTGGTGGAGGTAATGTTGGAGGTAACAATCAGAAGAGGAAGTTGAACGAGAATTTGAATACGGGAGGACAGCAAGGAAATCAGCAAAAGAAAAAGTTTGAAGCTTGTGCGACGTGCGGGAAGAACCATATTGGGGTATGTTTGAAGGGAAAGTGGGTGTGTTTCAACTATGGTCAGGAGGGACACATTGCACCGAACTATTTTTGTCCAAAGAAAGGAGCATGTTTTACCTGCGGTTCAAAGGATCACATGGCTCGTGACTACCCTAAGAAGCCAGTGGGAAGTGCAAGTGGTAGAAAAGGAAACAACAACGGTGGTGGTGCATTGACTATCACTGGACCAACACATTCAAGCTGACCTACTGCGAGGACTTTCAATATGATCGTACAGGATGCTGTGTAGTCTAAGGATGTGGTGTCAGGTATCATTCCGATTAATGGTATTAATGCTTATGTGCTATTTGATTCGGGTGCTACTTGTTCATTTATATCCGGTGAATTTGCTCAGAACTTAGGTTTGCCTCAGGAAGAATTAGATTTTCCCTTAAGCATAGAGATTGCGAATAGGGAAATGATTCATATTAGATTCATATATAGGAATTGTAGAGTGATTATAAAGGATCACGAGATGATGGTAGATTTGATACCAATTAGACTTGGTGAGTTTGATGTTATAATAGAAATGAATTGGTTATTCAATTACAGAGCAGTAATTGATTGCCAAAGGAAATGTGTGAACCTAATGACTCCGTCAAAGGTTGTGTTTTATGGCAACAAGTCACCTCGACAAGAAAATTGTCTGATAATGATGCAAGCCAAGAGGTTATTGAGACAAAGATGTGAAGGATACTTAGCCTACATAGTCGATACATGAAAGAAGAGTGAGAAGTTAGAAGAGATGCCGATTATAAGAGATTTTGCAGACGTATTTCCAGATGATTTATCGGGTCTTCTGCCGGATCGACAAATCGAGTTCGTGATTGACTTGCTACCAGAAACGACCTCGATATTTAAGGCACTATATAGAATGGCCCTGGTAGAGATGAAAGAGTTGATGGTGCAGTTGCTAGAATTGCTTGACAAGAAGTATATTCAGCCGAGTGTGTCGCTATAGGGAGCACCAGTGTTGTTTGTTAAGAAGAAAGATGGATCGATGCGGCTCTGCATTGACTATCGAGAATTGAATAAGTTCAAGATCAAAAATAAGTATCTGTTACCAAGAATCGATGACCTGTTCGATCAATTGAAGGGAGCGAGGTATTTCTCAAAGAAAGACTTGAGAAGTGGTTATCATCAGTTAAAGGTGAGGCCGGAGGATGTACTAAAAATAGCATTTAGAACTTGGTATGGTTATTACGAGTTTCTGGTTATGTCTTTTGGTTTAACTAATGCACCTGCAGCGTTCAAGGATTTGATGAACAGGGTGTTTAAACTATTCTTAGACAAATTTGTGGTGGTGTTTATTGATGATATATTGGTATATTCGAAGACCAAAGAGAAAAATATTGAACACTTGAGAATGACATTGGAGACGTTGAGAAAAGAAAAGTTATACGTAAAATTTTCAAAATGTGAATTTTGGTTGGAACGTGTACAGTTTCTCAGACACGTTATTGATAAGGACAAAATTTCGGTAGATCCATCAAAGGTTGAAGTTGTAATAAACTGGGATCAGCCGAAGTGTTAGGTTTGTAATATTCATGAACGCAATCAAATTGCACAAAATTAGCGGAAGCGTGTAAAATCAGAGTTTTAAAATTTTACAAACCATAAACCCGGATCACCCTTTATGCACAATTATTAATTAAACGAAAAGATAAAGAATAAAATCATACCCTTGAAGATCGAGCTTCCTCAGGTACAAGTTCACCTCCAATCCTTTTCGCGTTCAACTTGAATCCACCGGGTTGGGTTCCTTCCTTTGATCAACGTTAGCCACCCAAGTGTTTGGCCTCTAGAGGTGATCCACCAAGGAAGAACAAAATTCAAGAAGATGGGTATTTGGCTCAAACCCTAGTTTTCTATCTCTATAGAAAAAGGGGCGTACTCTCTAACAATTGGAATAACGTATGTTTGATATCTGATATAAGACTCCTCTTATAAAGATATCAAGTAACCCTATTAAAAATAAGGTATTATTTATTTAATTAAACTCTTTTAATTAAATGGGCTCCCTAATCTTATTAGAGATAATTAATTAAACTCCTTTAACTAATTTTCCCTCCTAATCCTATTAGGAATAAATGAGAGTACTTATATTAATTAATTCCCAAATTCCTTTAGGAATTAAATAATAATAATAGTAATAATAATAATAAGACTCCTCTTATTAATTTATATTTAATATTTCCAAAATATTAAATAATAAATATTAAGCTATTTAATTTATTCTATCACCATAGATTAAATTAAATATACTTAACTTATTATTACAATTATGCCATTAACTTCTTAAATAATTATTCTTCCTTTTATGGTGTGACCCTTTAGGTTCTCCATATTAAACCGGTTGTGAATAAATCAATTAGAACAATTCTAATCTTATTTAAATAAATAAATTAAAATATTAATTTATTTAAATAAATAATATTTATTATACAATAGGGATAAGCCTCCCTAGCGATCAACGACTTTCCAGATAATATAGATTTCAACATTAATCATAAAAGAACCTTTGAGTAAATAGTTACCGTACAATTCAATCCTTCCACCATACAATGTCCCAATTAAATATAAGACATGGAATTTCTGTCAAGCCTTATTTTATTTAATTATATGTATTTCGATTCTTAAATGCACAACACCAAATAATGCAAATTAGAAACTCCTTTCTAATTTCATTCCGCCTTGGCCAAGGACTACTGGGTTGTCATTTACCGAATCACATAGGACATTTCTCTTCTTTTACTAGAAGTGGTAGATTCTTTATTGATCATACATTATCTCCATGTACAACTTATTATACCCAAGCATACCCTTTGATATACCCTAAGGGTCTTAAGGAATAAGTCAAAGTATAACTCATCATACACAAGATACTATGATGATCTCAAGTCCAAGGATCACTTGTACTACTATCACTACAGGAATTCCTATTGACATGCAAGTAAAACTCCATTAGGTATTCCTTAGCGAGTCACGTTCAGTGAACTTATTCTCTAATAACCACCTACATACTTGCTTTAGTGTCTCCACACAAATGATCATGAGATCAATCATCCTCATCCAATGAGCAAGCAACGTATGTACCAATCTATCCGGATTCACTAATCCCCAATTTAGTAATCCAGCGATTGGGAACTATTTTAGTTTTAAGCTTTCTAAGAATTTAGATCTCATTAGAATGATCATCATCATTATTCTAAAAGCATTGCTTAAAACTATGGGTTTATCACATATTAAAAAACAGCATCATGTAGATAATTAAAAGCCTTTAATAAATTAATACTTTTTATTAATAAATGAATAAGATTGTTACAAAGTATATGCTTTATCATCAAACATGATTGGCTTGTGTGCATATTACTTTCAATCTCCCACTTGCACTAAAGCCAATCGTCATGGTATCTCATACTCTTCTTCTCTAAGTGACGATTATCCTGCTGTTAGATAAGCTTTAGTTAATGGATATGTAATGTTGTTCTTGAGAGTTTACTATCTCTATAGTGATTTCCCATCTTTCAATGATTCCTATAATCAAATGAAAGTGCCACAACACATGTTTGGATCCAAGATGAGACTTAGGAACTATTCCTAGTTCTGTAATGAACTTTTCATCCAAACAATCAACTTGTAGCTTCATTTATAGCTATATACTTTGTCTTTATCACTAAACCAACAACTCTTTGTTGTTTGGAACCTTTCCAATTCACTGCACCACCGTTCAACGTAACCCTTTACCTTAAAGTGGATTTTCTGTCGTCTTGGTCTGTCTGAAAAACTTGAGTCTGTTAAGCCCTCTAGTTTTAATTCAGGCCCACCATTTATGATCACATCTTAGTGCTGGTTAAGAACTTTAAGATGTTTTTCACTGACTCACAGTGAACTTCTCCAGAATATGACTGATCAATATCAGGTCTCGTATATTTCATTGCATACATGATAGTTACTCATGTGATCTCTCTTTTGCAGTCTTTGGGGACTATTAAGAGAGATACACTCCATAGCTCATCAACATGAGATAACTCTTGGAGTTTGCCATGCTAAACAACTTTAGCATCAAATGAATATACGTTCCTTGGGTTAAGTCGAGCATCCTTTTAAATCTATCTATATAGATTTGCATCCCCAATTAAGATACTCTTCCCAAATCATTCATGGAGGAATGTTTAGACAACTTTATCTTTGCTGATTGTAGCATTGGTTTGTCATTCCTTATCCGTATTATATCAACATATAATAATAGAAATGTCACGACACTCCCACTGACCCTTTTGTACACACTAGTTTCATTCTTATTTTTGATAAAATCAAACTCTTTTGATTATCATATCAAAATGAATGTTCCATTTTTGAGAAACTTGCTTCAATCCATTTCTCTGAGTGTCTTCAACTCTTACCTCATCGTATATAACTAGATCATCATCTTCTATGATACGTACCTCATCATCATCATCCATGATGAATCCATACCTCCCAGGTATCTTCGGTACTATTCCAGATTTACGATTCGGTTGTGGTACAATAGGTCTATCTACAGGTTCCTCTTATTTGACTTATAGTGTTTTGTGGTTCTTGAACTTTTCAAGATGTATTATCCTCCCACTAGCCCCTTCAATGATAAACACCTTTATCTTAGAAGGCAGCATGTTTCGCAACAAACACCTTTTGCTAAGTAGGATTATAGAACATATGTCCTAAACTTACTTTAGGATGTCCCACAAATCTGTACTTGTCAAATTTTGTCCCAAACTTATCCTTTGAAACCGTTTCACATAAGTTGGACAACTCCTTATCTTAACATACTTAAGATTAGGAATCCTCCCTGTCCATAACTTATATGGAGTCTTGGGGCCGGATTTTGAGGTTACCTTTTCCGTAGATATACAGCCATTTCTAGGACATGATCCTAGAAGGATACTGGAATGTCGGTAAAATCATTATGGACCGCACCATGTCCAACAAGGTACGATTTTTCCATTCAGATACATCAATCAATTATTGCGTATCAGGATGTGTCCATTATGAGAAAACCATTTGAGATGATCTAGAAACTTATTGCACAAGTATTTATTCCTTGATCTAATCAAAGAATCTTAATACTTTGTCAATTTATTTCACTTCTGAATTATTTGAACCTTTCAAATAATTTATACTTGTATTTCAACAAATACATACATTCAACTCTTTGAAAGATCATCTCCTTTTCTTATACTAGTTTGTTCAATTCGTAAAATTATTTTCACGTAAGTCAAGTACACAAAATCCATTAAGTAATATTCCAGTTCTATACAAAACATTATTATTATAAATAGAACAACAATTGTTCTTAATTATAATACCAAAGATTTCATTGTCCAACAATAAAATAGAAATAATGTTTCCAACGAGAACTGGAATACAATAACAACTTATTGACTTAATAGACTTGCCCGTAGGCATTTCTAAACTATAAGTTCCTATGGTTAATGCAGCAACCTTTGCTTCATTTTCCACACATAGGTTTACTTATATTTGTTTAGCTTTCTACTTCTACTTGATCCCTTCATAAATCTATATTTATGATAACCAAAGTCGGTTTCCAATACCCAAGTAGAACATTGGCTTGAAGGAAAATTTATTTTAATCATGAACAAACTGTATTTGTAACCGAAACTTCACTAAGCTTCTTTGGTTAGCCCTGCAAGATGCTTCTCGCAGTTTCTTTCCAGTGTCCAGGCTTATTGCAGTGGAAGCAAACTCCTTTGCTATCCATATCAGTTTTGTTCTTATTATCCTTTGTTTTTGCCTTTATATTTACCTTCTTAGAATCGTTCTTCTTTTCAGAAGATCCTTTGGCCCCTACCAGTAAGACTTGGTCTTTCTTGGTTGGAAAGTGACTCAACATTTTTCAACATGTTAAGCAAATCAGCGAGGCTGATATCTAGCTTGTTCATATAAAAAATTCACAACAATTGTGAAAGGAGTCCGAAAGTGAGTGCAAGATTAAATCTTGGCTCAATTCTCCATCTATGACAAAACCCGTTGTCCTAATTGATCAATCAAATTGATTATGTTCAGGACTTTTATCTGTACTGTAGTGTCATTGGTATTCTAGATTGGAAGAGCTCCTTAGATATCTGATATCTATCAGTCCTACTTTCCTCACCATCAACTACTTGATGTGCAGGAATATAGTAAGAGCATCCATAGTTTCAAGCTGACGCTGAAGCTCGTTACTCATGGATACGAGCATGATGCATTGAGCCAACTGTGCATCATCTTGCCACTTTCTAAAAGTAGCAATCTCTTCCTCAGAGGCATTGTCTGCAACCATTGCAGGGATAGGCGTATTAAGGACATAAGATAGCTTTTCAGCCGTGAGAACTATTCTCAATTACCTTAACCAATCCGTTTAATTCGGTCCGATTAAATTAGCATCTAATATGCTATGCAGTGATAGTAATTTAGACATTGTAAAAATCTGTAAATGAATTTGTAATTAACAACATTTTAACATACATTCTTTTATTAATTACCAAAATAATTTAGGTCTTGTTTTAAATTGGTATCTCCCACTATTTTCTTCAAACTATATTACCCTCACTTATATAGTTCGGCAAAATCTAATTAAAGATTTGCTAATGAGAATAAGGATCCCATTTCAAATGTATATAGCCTTGTGTGTGCACAACAAACTATATATAAATAAATAGGTAGACAACTCTTGTCAATTACATCAACTATGTAACTCCTTGTATTTTGCCTCTTAAATCATAATGGTCAAGTGTGTGCACATCCGAACTAAAACGATTTAAGTTAAGTCAGACCCAGCATTTCCATATAAGTGAAGAGAAAACTACAGCCCTTGTGTGTGCACAACAAAGCAGTAATGTTCAATTCCTTATAAACATCATATGTAATAAAAACAACATCTTAAATATTTAATACTCGCCTTGTGTGTGCACAACAAACTCATATTAAATATTCAATACTCTATTGTTTCTATCATGCTAGAAGGCGACGTTCGATATTCCAAATATCTTTGAACGTTACAACTTAATATAAAATAATTGAGGGGTTTGTTATTAATTTGTCTCATCTTGTTTAGCGCGCATGCACATATATATATAAAATACGCGTCATATTAATAAACATGCGAAGCATGTTTGCATAATATATAATATATATAATATAAGCATGCACATATAGAATACTATATTCTACCTGGATTGATTATGGACTTTTATTCTAGTTTGGTTCACTAGAGCCACCAAGTGAACCAAAAGGTCAAACCCTAGGGGTGCAAGAATTAATATTTAAATATAACTATTACATTTAAACCCGGGCTCCATTACAAACGGGTCTTCAAGCGCTCCTTGCTCCTTGATCTCTAATTCTTCAAAATAATTCTAACTATTCCTATTACAAAACTATTTAAAATAAATAGAAACCTTGATCAGCAGTCAAGGGGAAGTACATAGGAGGAAGATAGAATTTACATTAAGAAAAATTAGAGAAGACGAGGTACGCAGACCCCATTTAATAAAACCCATACATTCATGCATCCAACTAAAATAAAATCCAATCGCATTGGTCAATAGTTCATAATCAATCCCATTTATTATCATACACATCACCATATGCATCAATAAATAATATTCATCTTATGAATAATTAACATTTAATATATATATTGATATCATTTAATGGGCAAATTTAGTTAGTATAAAATCTATTTTTGAATCAAAATAAACTCCTTTATTTTAATCCAAATTTAAATCAAAATAAAACTATTTTATTTTAATTTTTTCAATTTTGAATAAAATAAACTATTTCATTTTAATCAGAATCTTTAATCAAAATAAACTCCTTTATTTTAATTAATTATGGAATCAAATTCCAAGTAAAAAAAAAATACTCCTTTATTAAAGGAAACACGAATTTTATTTCCTATTCACAAATAAACTCCTTTATTTTGAATAATATGAAATCTTATTTCATATTTAAATAAACTCCTTTATTTAAGGAAAATTAGGATTCTCTTTCCCATTCACAAATAAACTCTTTTATTTTGAATAATATGAAATCTTATTTCATATTTAAATAAACTCCTTTATTTAAGGAAATTAGGTTTCTCTTTCCTATTCACAAATAAACTCCTTTATTTTGAATAATATGAAATCTTATTTCATATCTAAATAAACTCCTTTATTTAAGGAAAGATGGATTCACTTTCCTATTCACAAATAAACTCCTTTATTTTAGGAAACATGAAATCCAATTTCAACTCCAATTAGTTATCATGGAATCCAATTCCAACTCTAATTAGTTAGCATGAAATTCAATTTTAAAATTAAAATAAATCTTTTTATTTTAAAATTAAAATAAACTTTTTATTTTAAAATTAAAATAAACTTTTATTTTAATAATAAAATAATTAAGATTAATATATATATATATAACTATTATATATATAATATTAATCATGAAACCATGAATCCTGAATCCTTTGATATCCGTGCAACAAAATTTAGCAAAAACCTGTAACTTCCTCGTTTTTTTTTTGTTTTGGTTCACGTGAAGCAGGAACAACCTCCTTTACTTTAATCTGCTAAAAAAAAATGGCGTGAAACCCCTTGAAAAAAAAATAATAGGATGGCCACGGTTTTTGATTTCCGTTTTTTTTTATTATTAAATTTTATACAATAAAATTATGCCCAATTAAATTGTTCTAAACACATATCAACATACATATCAAATCTGAACAATTAATAATTCGTATAAAGGTTTGGCTCTGATGTCACTGTTAGGTTTGTAATATTCATGAACGCAATCAAATTGCACAAAATTAGCGGAAGCGTGTAAAATCAGAGTTTTAAAATTTTACAAACCATAAACCCGGATCACCCTTTATGCACAATTATTAATTAAACGAAAAGATAAAGAATAAAATCATACCCTTGAAGATCGAGCTTCCTCAGGTACAAGTTCACCTCCAATCCTTTTCGCGTTCAACTTGAATCCACCGGGTTGGGTTCCTTCCTTTGATCAACGTTAGCCACCCAAGTGTTTGGCCTCTAGAGGTGATCCACCAAGGAAGAACAAAATTCAAGAAGATGGGTATTTGGCTCAAACCCTAGTTTTCTATCTCTATAGAAAAAGGGGCGTACTCTCTAACAATTGGAATAACGTATGTTTGATATCTGATATAAGACTCCTCTTATAAAGATATCAAGTAACCCTATTAAAAATAAGGTATTATTTATTTAATTAAACTCTTTTAATTAAATGGGCTCCCTAATCTTATTAGAGATAATTAATTAAACTCCTTTAACTAATTTTCCCTCCTAATCCTATTAGGAATAAATGAGAGTACTTATATTAATTAATTCCCAAATTCCTTTAGGAATTAAATAATAATAATAGTAATAATAATAATAAGACTCCTCTTATTAATTTATATTTAATATTTCCAAAATATTAAATAATAAATATTAAGCTATTTAATTTATTCTATCACCATAGATTAAATTAAATATACTTAACTTATTATTACAATTATGCCATTAACTTCTTAAATAATTATTCTTCCTTTTATGGTGTGACCCTTTAGGTTCTCCATATTAAACCGGTTGTGAATAAATCAATTAGAACAATTCTAATCTTATTTAAATAAATAAATTAAAATATTAATTTATTTAAATAAATAATATTTATTATACAATAGGGATAAGCCTCCCTAGCGATCAACGACTTTCCAGATAATATAGATTTCAACATTAATCATAAAAGAACCTTTGAGTAAATAGTTACCGTACAATTCAATCCTTCCACCATACAATGTCCCAATTAAATATAAGACATGGAATTTCTGTCAAGCCTTATTTTATTTAATTATATGTATTTCGATTCTTAAATGCACAACACCAAATAATGCAAATTAGAAACTCCTTTCTAATTTCATTCCGCCTTGGCCAAGGACTACTGGGTTGTCATTTACCGAATCACATAGGACATTTCTCTTCTTTTACTAGAAGTGGTAGATTCTTTATTGATCATACATTATCTCCATGTACAACTTATTATACCCAAGCATACCCTTTGATATACCCTAAGGGTCTTAAGGAATAAGTCAAAGTATAACTCATCATACACAAGATACTATGATGATCTCAAGTCCAAGGATCACTTGTACTACTATCACTACAGGAATTCCTATTGACATGCAAGTAAAACTCCATTAGGTATTCCTTAGCGAGTCACGTTCAGTGAACTTATTCTCTAATAACCACCTACATACTTGCTTTAGTGTCTCCACACAAATGATCATGAGATCAATCATCCTCATCCAATGAGCAAGCAACGTATGTACCAATCTATCCGGATTCACTAATCCCCAATTTAGTAATCCAGCGATTGGGAACTATTTTAGTTTTAAGCTTTCTAAGAATTTAGATCTCATTAGAATGATCATCATCATTATTCTAAAAGCATTGCTTAAAACTATGGGTTTATCACATATTAAAAAACAGCATCATGTAGATAATTAAAAGCCTTTAATAAATTAATACTTTTTATTAATAAATGAATAAGATTGTTACAAAGTATATGCTTTATCATCAAACATGATTGGCTTGTGTGCATATTACTTTCACGAAGACACCGTCAAAAGTAAGAATTTTCATAGGATTGGCAGGTTACTATAGGCATTTTACTCAAGACTTTTCCAAGATTGCAACTCCGTTGACGAATTTAACTCGGAAGACGGTTAAGTTTGTTTGGACAGAGAAGTGCGAGGAAAGTTTTTGGGAATTAAAGAAGAGGTTGAGCTTAGCACCTATGTTGTCATTGCCTAATGATACAGGGAATTTTGTGGTGTATAGTGATGCATCACATAAAGGACTAGGCTGTGTGCTTATGCAGAATGACAGACTTATCGCGTATGCATCACGTTAATTGAAAGATTATGAGAAAAGGTATCCGACTCATAACTTATAGTTAGCTGCGGTGGTGTTTGCCCTGAAGATTCGGAGACATTATCTTTATGGAGAGAGGCATGAGATATATACCGACCATAAAAGTCTGAAGTACATATTTACACAAAAGACTTGAATATGAGACAGAGAAGATGGTTAGAGTTAATCAAAGACTATGACTGCGAGATTTTCTACGATCCTGAAAAGGCGAATGTAGTTGCTGATGCCTTAAGTAGAAAGGGATGGGAGAAGTTAATGATGTTGACTGCTTAGAAGAAGCTGGTGTCAAAAATGGCAAAAATGGAGTTGGAAATTAAATATCCGACAAAATTCGACGAAAAATTGTTCCAGATGGGAAATAATTCAACGTTGGTAGATAAGGTGAAGAATGCATAACTTCAGGATGAAGAATGTGAGAAGATAAAACAGAAAGTATTTGAAGGTGAGGAAAACAAATTTAAAATCGATTCGAAAGGATTACTTCGATTCGAACGGAGAATTTGGGTTCCGCCAGTACTGGAAGTTAAGGAGGAAATTCTGAGTGAAGCTCAAAACTCAAGATATTTGATTCACCCTGGAAGTACAAAAATGTACCAGGATCTTAGACATCATTTTTGGTGGCCGGATATGAAAAAGGATGTGGTTGAGTGTGTGGCGAAATGCTTAACGTGTCAGAAAGTTAAAGTCAAACATCAAAGGCCAAGCGGATTGTTACAACCGTTGGAGATACCATAATGGAAATGAGAGCATATCACAATGGATTTTATGGTAGGTCTTCCAACGACTCAACAAGGTTATGACGCCATCTGGGTGATTATCGATCGATTGACGAAGTCGGCACACTTTTTGCCAATCAAGATTAGATTTAACCTAGATCGGTTGACAAAACTATTTATGAAGGAAATTGTGTCAAGACACGGTGTACCTGTGTCCATTGTATCAGACAGAAATCCACGTTTCATATCAAATTTATGGAAACGATTACAAGAATGTTTGGGAACACAGCTGAGAATGAGCACAGCGCACCATCCTCAAACTGACGGACAGAATGAGAGAACCATCCAAACACTAGAAGATATGCTCAGAGCATGTATCATGGATTTCAAGGGAAATTGAGATGACCATCTACCATTGGTGGAATTTGCTTACAATAGCAGTTATCATGTGAGTATTGGCATGTCGCCTTACGAAGCGTTATACGACAGAAAATGCAGAACTCCGTTATACTGGGATGAGGTAGGTGAACATCAGCTATTGGGTCCAGAATTGGTACAACAGACTGTCGAGATCATCAAGGTTATTCGAGCAAGATTGATAGCTGCACAAGATAGACATAAGAAATATGCCGATCAACATCGACAAAATCAGGAATTCAATGTCGGTAGTTATGTTTTCTTGAAAGTGTCTCCTTGGAAGGGGAAAATTTGGTTTGGCAAGAAGGGGAAATTAAGCCCTGGGTTTATAGGACCTTTTGAAGTGATTCGACGAGTTAGTGAAGTGGAGTATGAGGTGGCTTTACCTCCAGAATTAGGACACATTCATAATATTTTCCATGTGTCAGTATTAAGGCCTTATAAGCCTGATTATAAACATGTAATAGAATATGAGCCGTTACAGTTTGAGAAAGACTTAACTTATGAAGAAGTCCCTGTTCAAATTATTGACAGGAAAGAGCAAGTACTAAGGAAAAAGTGATACCTTTTGTAAAGGTAATCTGGAGAAACCACAATGTTGAAGAAGCTACGTGGGAACTTGAAGATGTTATGATGAAAAATTATCCTCAGTTATTTGCTTAATTTTGTATAGAGATTCTGGGGACAGAATCTCGTTAAAGAGGGAAAAATGTATAACGAATATAAAGAATAAATTTTTCGAGTTGTGATTCTGAGGACAGAATCCTTTTAAGGAGGGAACGATGTAACGATCGAGAAAATTTGTAATTTAATTTAAATATTTATTAAATTAAATAAATATTTTAAATAATTATTTATTGAGGAAAATAAATAATTTATGGAATTATGATGCAAGAATCTAGTAACTAAATTGATTAATGTTAATTAAATTAAATAATAGTAATTTTATTTAAAGGATTTAATTTAATAATTAAATTAAATGAATTGTTTAATATTTTAGAAAATAAGTAAATTAAATAAAGTAATATTTAAGACTAATTTATTAATTAAATTAGATATATAATTTATTAATCATAAGTATAATTATTATAATTATAAGTGTAATCTAATTAAATGGGTTGCATGTGTGACAAATAAAAACTATATAATATGATAGTACTAAAATAATCTAGTAGGGGGAAATGTGTTTAGCCAAACAAGGCCTTGTGTCCTTTGGCTTATTGTTAACTAACACAAACTTTTGGGTTTGTGACCTGACGTACGTAGGAGAGTGGTCAGTTTATTTGTACGCATACTATTTCTTTCCCTAAGGCTAGATATCAGTGAAGAACAGAGATCTTGGAGAGAGAGAGAGAGCAAGAGAAGAACACAGTGATATTGAGAGTTGGAGAAGAAGGGTTTTGGGAAAGGATTGCTATCAACTTTGCTATTATACAATCAAAAGATTTAGGTATAATTTACCCCTAATTCTAATATTTAGTTTTTTTATAAATTTCTATTCTCTGAAATTGGGTTTTGTTGAATTGTTGTAGAAGATGTTGTTTTTTTATGTATGTATACTCTTGCTAAATTTGTATTTATCATCTATAATCCTATGTTGGTGTTCAAATTCATGTAAATTTGATTGTAGGAAGAAAAGTAAATATCAGTGTTTATGTATGAAAAATGGCTTTAGAAAGTACGAAATTTCATGCTCAATATGTGTTATAATCGGCAATTTAATGTTGGATTGTGTTAGTATGTGAAGAAAAAAAAAACATAGCTTGAATCATGTTAATTGGTTAAGAAACGAAGTCATGGCGATCAAATTCGCTAAAAGTGTTAGAAATGAAGAAAATTGGGAAATTTGGGGTGTTGATTCTTCAAAATTGAGTATATGCAATGTTTATGTAGATATAATGATGAATATCATGTTTATAGATGTTGTTACAATGTTGTAAATGTTAAGTTTAATGAATTGATATGGAATTGGGAGGAATTGGAACTTTTGGTTAGAGCAAAGCTTCAATTCATGTTGTTGTAAAACTGATTCTGGAGTCGAGCGCGGGCTCGTCGGATACACACGATGTTATGGCGTGATCGCGCCAGTGGTCAATTATACCCAATGTTGAGCTGTTAACAGCATAACTTTAGAAAATGCTAACCTAACTTATTTTAATGACCTTAAAACATGTTATAAGACATAACAACATGTTGTAATCACAACATTGAAACTATAGATTATGAATTAGTAAGTTGTGAAAGTTCGTAATGTGATGTCATTTGAATTGAATTTGGTTTGCAATCACCATGTCGTATATTATGATATAATTGAGAATTCAGTTTCGTGTTACGTGAATGAGTAGGATAATCAAGTCCTAATTTAAGGATTATAGACTTGATTAAAATGGAAACTAAACTAATGAAATTGATGTTAATATAACTAATTAGTATTGTGATTCTAATGGAATGTGTAGGGTAATTGGTGAACGTTTATTATATTTGTGTAGCTTACACCCGAGGCAAGTTTCCTAACTTCATTCTCTTTATAATGAATGCAAGTTCCTTATCCTAAACTTTTATTGAGAAAGTTTCATAGTTATGTTATCTTTTATGTCAAGTAAGCTTTCTATTCCTAAATTTTACATTAAAGTTGAGCAAGCCTATTGATTCTATCTCATTCATGATTGTACAAGCTCTTGTAATCTAGTTCGTTACATTGAGTGAGTTTTAATTTCCTAAGTCTTTTTATTGTTACCCAAAGTATATATGGTTCTAAAACAATGATTCAAATGAGATTGTTATAACTCTTTCGATTGTGGTACTTTGCACACACAGTATGTCTATTCAATTGTACATTGTTGTTATTCGATCTTTGACTTTGATAACCTTGTTCAATTATATATTGTTGTATTTAACCTTCAAGTAGTAAGCAAACTCTTATTGATTGAACTAGTCCATAATGGAATAATGTTCTAAAATTCTTGGACCACTGGTAAGTTAGTTCCGAGCTAAACTTTCTTTAGTGCGGAAATTCTAAATTCAAGCTGAGACGAACAATCCTAACATAGGGGATTTTGTACGTGTAATGTTTAGATGTTTGTGCACAATACATTGTACAAAGGGTTAATCCCCCTAAGTACGTTAAGAAGGGCATGTATAGTCTAAATGACAGTTAAGTTTGAGGTGATAATACCTAAATACCGGGGACATAGTTCGTGGTCTTAAGACCCTCAGATATTAAATTCGAACTTGTTTTCTATTTTTGATTCGTAGAACAAGTTTATTGTTGTTCAGAATTCGTTGTTCAATCACATGTTGTTATCACTACTACTTTATATATCAGTGAGCAATTTTTTGATCACTCTTGCATTTAATACTGCAGCTAAAGTTGAAAAATTCGATTAGTCATCTACTAGCAGAGGAAAGGGCAAGATGTCCAAGTGTTTAAGATTTATGAGAATTTATTTAAGTGAATTATGTTATAAGACTTATTTTATTTTGTGATGTATTCCGTAGACTTGTGTAATAATTTAAGGTTAGATTACCTGGGATTGTTTTATAATGATGTAACCCTTTAATGGGAAAGATTATTGTTTAAGTTATTTAAATTATGTCTTTGTCCTTTATGATGGGTAGTTAGATGTAATAGTTTCTGATAGTGAGCACCAAATTCTGTGGGAATAGAGTACCTGGATTTGGGGGTGTCACAGTTGTTGATTCTACTTCATAATTTTTGATAAATTATGTAAGTGAGAGAATATTTGAAAGATAAGAACTTCTTTGAAGAGAAGTTGAAGAAGGGTAGGCTAAAAATTTCGAGGAAGAAATTCTCTGAAGAAGGGGTGAATGTGATGAGTCGGGAATGGGTGTGGTTTTAGAAATTCCGAGGACAGAATTTTTATAAGGGAGAAAGAATGTGACAACCCAAAAAACCGGATCGTCCAGAAATTAAGATTTAAAGAATTAGTTATTAATAAAAGGAATTTTTATTAATAATATTCTGTGTTATGTGTTTATTAATCATTCTAAAATCTAGGATGATTATAAATCAGGAGGATTCTGGCTACGAGCTAGATTGAACGAGTAAGAATTTTCAAGACGAAAATAAAAATTTTTCGGAAACAAAAATATTTCTGGGGAAAAAGACAAAATAGGCACTATTCACCCGACGAAACCCTAACGGTTAGGGTTTGAATAACCTAAGCCTTTTCGAGAGTTCGGTATGTCGAAATTACATTCCGTCGAAAGATTTGACAATAATATATCGTGAAAAATTAAGTAAGTTGATAAAAGTTTTTCTCGAAAAACGTGCAGAAAATAGATAAAATAAAAACAACGAAGAGCACTGTTATGTACTTTTCATTCATTTAACTACGTTAGGGGAAAACGTGAAAGAAAACCCTTAATGTCAAAAAGTGTTATTCAATTTTTTGGAGATCCGAAGAATACGTAAAAGTTAATCAGTAAAGGAAAGACGAAATATCCAAATATATTTGGATTTCGAGCATCGCAGTTTTTAAAACTGTCGAACGAATCTCGAAAGACAGAACCACGAAACTTCCAAGGAAAGTTTCGTGAATAGTAAGTAGGTATGAATAGTAGCCGGAGGGGTGAAATGATTATTTAATAACTATTTTGCCCCTAACTTGGATAATCTATAAATAGGAAGCTTAATTTCATTTGTTTAGGATTTTGAAAATCCTACAACATTGAGAGATAGAGAGAGTTTGGATAGGAGAAAAAAGAGGAAAAGGGGGAGGAAAAGTTGCTCGTGAGCTAACTTTGTCCGACAGAAGGAGATTAAAGAAGGAAGGTAATCCGAAATCTAACGTCTATATAGTTTTTATTTAAGTTTTTATGTTTAAAACATAGCTTAATGAGAATAAGAAGTAAAAGATGTATAAATGATTTCATATGGTTGAAATCATGAGAAAATGAACAATCAAGAATTAGAAGTTTAATAAATAAACTTCTTAAGGAAGTAAAGATTCGTAATGAATTTGAGCGATCTGAATAAATCATATGAATGATTCGGTGAAATAAGGAAGGAATGGTGTTTTATAACATCGAATTCCAAGAAAAAAAGTGAAATCTTAATCAAAATATCGATTAAAAATGAAGAATTAACGAAGAACGCGAAGAACACTCGAAGAGCGCGAAGAAAGTTGTTGATGGACAAGTTTAAAACGATTGTGTATAAGTTAGTTGTGTATTACTTGGTTAGGAATGGTAGAAACGTTCATGAAGAACGGATTAAAACGTAGCTATAACGAAGTTATGGCAAAAATTTTGTAAAAGACGAACGAGAATTAGAAAGTGTGTAAATGAACCGAAGGTTTAGGGTTTCATAAGAATGTAAGAGAACGTAGAAAATGTGAGTAATAAACCTAAGAACGAACGAGTTCTGAAACGAATTACGGACGAACGAACGAAGTGCGTTAATAACGTAAAATGAACGAAGGATGAAGATTAAGCCAATCGAATGACATGTTAACGGATTCAGAACAAAGTTTTATCCAATGGGGATTGAAGTACGTAAGATAAGGAAGAGAATGTGTAAGACCCTGAATTTTATGAAATAAAAGTATTCAATTTTTCTTATAATTATTATTCAGTAAATGGTTAAATTGATAAAAAGTTAAAATTAAGGTAACATATGAAATTTTTCAAAATAAGCAAGTGACTATAAAATACTTATTGTTGTCGAGGAATATTCGTTTGGTCGTGGAATATTCTTTTTGTCAGAAATATCCATACGACGGCGCAGTCATTTGTGGTTCCCATAATAGAATAACTGTCGGATGAAGAAAACGACAAAGTATGAGTTTTTATAAATAACATCGTAATTATTACCATTAACACTGTTGGAGTACCTAGTGGTTAAAATGTAGTAATACGCGTGGTTGCACAGTAGCACACGGTATTGCACAATATTCTAGAATTATTGATTCTTACGTAAAAAGACACTACTCAATAATTGTTACAGTAATTACTGTTCAATATTTTACTTTATTGATTCAATAATTGCTACGTTGATATTTTATATTATTGTTGTTTCAATAATTGTCACTGCACAGTATTTCCCATTATCAGATCAATAATTTATATTATTTGAATAATATTATTAGATAGCATTATTGGCAATATCTAGAAAGTTCTGTCAAGGAGAGGTTTGGTCACCTAATTGCGCGCCAGTAAGGAGAAATTCTTATCGGAAAACCCCCTCTTTCCTGGGAACCACCTGGTTGTCATAACTGTGATTCTGTAATATTATTTGTGAATAATTAATTATTGATTTATATGATAAGAAAATATTTATTTGATGCGGATATAAATGATGGATTTATTTATGTGGATATAAATGAAGGAATTAATGTTGAGGTGTTTTATTAGTATTTTGTTGAAATGAAGAACGAAATTTGGAAATTTTAAGAAAATTAGTTTATTACTTGATTTTGTAAAATCTATAACTCTTTGTGTATAATGAGTTAGGAGATGAGCCATATATCAAAAGAAAGCCCTTAAAGTAAGCTAAATGGAAAAATTTGAATCACCCAAAAATCCATTGTAGATTTATCGTGGTGAATTTTTGAATGAAACTGGTTCGAATGACTAATAATCCGAAAAATCAGTGTTCTTGAGATATATTGTGTGAGTTATAAATTTTGATCCGACCATTGGATCATTGTGATTTTTATATGATATACATATATAAGTTGAGTATATGTTCACAAATTTTGAACCGTTAAAAATGAGCGTATGATTTGTTATGAATTTTAAGAGGTGACTGGTTTAGAAATGATTGAAGTTTCGGAATTTATCATTTTGGTTGAAAATTCTAGAATACGCGGGCCCCACCTATGGTTGATGAAGAAATGTGCTGAAATTCTAATTCAAATGTGGTGGATGGCAATAGTAGCAGGTAAAGCCATTAGGTAGCAGGTCTAGTCTGCTTCGGCATGCTAACATTTTGCTATAAATAGAGGGCTAAGTTAGAATTAAAAATCACACCAGAAACATAAGCTTTCTCTCTTTCTCTCTCTATATTATCGAGCGTATTTTATGAGTATTTAGATACTTTGAGAGTTGCTATTCAGTGCAAATTTCTTTCGACTTTTCATCCAATATTCCAGTTAGAAATACTGCTCTTTCGAGGTAAGGGATTTTTAAGGGTTATTATGTTTTTTAGTTCATAATTTTTCTGACCTTCAAAAATTTTGGAAAATTTTGAAATAATAATTTGATGAGTTTTCTTGATTTTGTCCAAAATTGGTGATTTTTGGATGTATAGATTAAGAGTTATGAATTTTATGAGAAAAAACTATTTTAAAAGTAAACACTTATAACTCTTTGTGGTTAACTCTCCAAAATTGATGAAATTTTTATTGGGAGTACATCTATATAACATAAATATATCCTATAAATTTTGAAATTTTTGGATAAAAGTACAATTTATGATAAATGTCTAAATATTCGACAGTTTTGGCCATATGAGAAATAGTAAATGAATTTTAAAAATTCCGAGAAAAATATATGTTCAATATGGGACCATATTCTGCTAAATCCCAGAAAAGAAATATTTTGGAACTGATTTTGTATCAGAGCTTAGGGATATGGTCTCTGGCGTATATCAGGGAATAGAACTAGGAGGGGAGAGACGAGTAAATCCTTCGCTAGTGTGTCCTACCTAAGCTTATTTGTTGGTCAGTCATAATATCAGGATATTATGTGATATGTTAATTTTTTTCAATTAACCCTTATTTTGAAGCTATATTCTAGAATGATATCTGAAATACAGGAGATGAGCAATGAAGAAATCATAAGGACAAGAAAGATGGAATCTGAAATGAAAGTAAGGTAATTCTCAACTCTTTGAAATACCAGGTACATAAATTTCGAGAACGAAATTTCATAAGGAGGGAAGATTGTAAGACCCTGAATTGTATGAAATAAAAGTATTCAATTTTTCTTATAATTATTATTCAGTAAACGGTTAAATTGATAAAAAGTTAAAGTTAAGGTGACATATAAAAATTTTCAAAATAAGTAAGTGGATATAAAATACTTATTTTTGTCGAGAAATATTCGTTTGGTCGTGGAATATTCTTTTTGTTAGAAATATTCGTACGACGGCGCAGTCATTTGTGGGCCCCATAACAGAATAACTGTCGGATGAAGAAAACGACAAAGTATTAGTTTTTATAAATAATGTCGTAATTGTTACCGTTAACACTGTTGGAATACCTAGTTGTTAAAATGCAGTAATACGCGTGGTTGCACAGTAGCACACGGTATTGCACAATATTCTTGAATTATTGATTCTTACGTAAGAAGACACTACTCAATAATTGTTACAGTAATTACTGTTCAATATTTTATTTTATTAATTCAATAATTGCTGCGTTGATATTTTATATTATTGTTGTTTCAATAATTGTCACTGCACAGTATTTTCCATTATTAAATCAATAATTCATATTATTTGAATAATATTATTAGATAGCATTATTGGCAATGTCTAGAAAGTTCTGTTAAGAAGAGGTTTGGTCATCTAATTGCGCGCCAGTAAGGAGAAATCCTTATCGGAAAGCCCCCTCTTTCCTAGGAACCACCTAGTTGTCATAATTGTGATTCTGTAATATTATTTGTGAATAATTAATTATTGATTTATATGATAAGGAAATATTTATTTGATGCGGATATAAATGATGGATTTGTTTATGTGGATATAAATGAAGAAATTAATGTTGAGGTGTTTTATTAGTATTTTGTTGAAATGAAGAACAAAATTTGGAAATATTTAGAAAATTAGTTTATTACTTGATTTTATAAAATCTATAACTCTTTGTGTATAATGAGTTAGGAGATGAGCCATATATCAAAAGAAAGCCCTTGAAGTAAGCAACACGTAGAAATTTGAATCACCCAAATATCCTTTGTAGAGTTATCGTGGTGAATTTTTGAATGAAACTGGTCCGAAGGACTCATAATTCAAAAAATCAGTGTTCTTGAGATATATTGCGTGAGTTATAAATTTTGATTCGACAGTTGGATCGTTGTGATTTTTGGATATGTTATACATATATAAGTTGAGTATATGTTCACAAATTTTGAACCATTAAAAATGAACGTATGATTTGTTATGAATTTTAAGAGGTGACTGGTTCAGAAATTGTTGAAGTTTCAGAATTTATCATTTTGGTGGAAAATTCTAGAATGCGTGGGCCCCACCTATGGTTGATGAAGAAATGTGCTGAAATTCTAATTCAAATGTGGTGGGTGGCAATAGTAGCAGGTAAAGCCATCAGGTAGCAGGTCAAGTCTGCTTCGGCGTGCTAACATTTTCATATAAATAGAGGGCTAAGTTAGAATTGAAAATTACACCAGAAACATAAGCTTTCTCTCTGTCTCTCTCTATATTATCAAGTGTATTTTATGAATATTTAGCTACTTTGAGAGTTGATATTCAGTGCAATTTTTTTTCCGGCTTTTCATCCGATATTCCAGTCAGAAATACTGCTCTTTCGAAGTAAGGGATTTTTAAGGGTTATTATGTTTTTTATTTTCGTAATTTTTCTGACTTTCAAAAATTTTGGAAAAATTTTAAATGATAATTTGATGAGTTTTCTTGATTTTGTCCAAAATTGGTGATTTTTGGATGTATAGATTAAGAGTTATGAATTTTATGAGAAAAGACTATTTTAAAGTAAACCCTTATAACTCATTGTGGTTAACTCCAAAATTGATGAAATTTTTATTGGGAGTACATCTATATAACATCAGTATATCCTATAAATTTTGGAATTTTTAGATAAAAGTACAATTTATGATAAATGTCTAAATATTCAGTAGTTTTGGCCATATAAAAAATAGTAAATGAATTTTAAAAATTCTGAGAAAAATATATGTTTAATATGGGACCATATTCTGCTAAATCCCAGGAAAAAAATATTTTTGGAACTGATTTGATATTTTTCATGAAAATATTCTAGTTATGAGTAAATGAATTAAATATGTTATGTGAAGTAACAAAATTAAAAAATAGGATTTTATGACTTGGGAATCCTATATAAGGTATATGCAGATTTTTGTTGAGGGTTTTGGTTATTGGTGATGAAATTTTATGATTTTGGCATTTTAGGATGATTAAATGCATTAATTGGTAAAGTGTAAACAATTAAAATAAATTGTTTATAAGTTTAAGAAATAATTAAGATATTGTGGTAATATTAATGATATTAGATTATGAGACTATTAAGTGATTTATAACATTTCGATTAAGGTGTTATGAAATCATTGATTTATGAATCTTACTTTTGAAATTAAATGCAGTTGTTGATCATATTGTTTTTATTATCATATATAATATTTTTATAATCCCGGTGATGAAATTTCTCTTTGACTTAAGTGTAAAGATGGTAGATTATTGGTATGATCGTGACTATGGGTTCTCTTTGGCCAGTAGTGCAAAGTTGAATCGTTGACTGGTATGATCATGACCATTGAATTTACAATTGAATATTTTTAGCTTAAGTGCAAAGGTGAATTGATCAACATGATTATAAGTATGGTTTATATAAATTCTGAAATGATTGTATGTTTCTTTGAGATATGAATATCTTTGGCCTGTAGTGCAAAGATCAATAATTGATGAATATCTTTGGCTCGTAGTGCAAAGATGACCTGTTGTTGAATATCTTTGGCATGTAGTGAAAAGATGAACTGTTGATGAATATCTTTGGCTCGTAGTGCAAAGATGACCTGTCGTTGAATATCTTTGGCATATAGTGCAAAGATGAACTGTTGATGAATATCTATGGCCCGAGGTGCAAAGATGAATTTATTAGTATGATTATGAACAGGAACTGTGATTTGGTATAACCATGATCTTTGATGTTTCGAGGTAAAGACATATGATAAAAATTATCTTCGCCTTGGATGAGAAGAGGAATTTAGAACTACAATTATGATTATGAGTTATTCACATGACTATGAACATGAACTGTTGATTGATGTTACAAGGTTAAAACATTATTGGTGGACTTTTAACATGGAGAAGATAATAGACTTTATGGTCTATTTGACTCTTCTAATGGATTGCTCGTTCCACTGCAACTATGGTTGAAAAGTTTTATCATCTACCATATGTTCTAAATCTCTGATTTATTACTGATGAAGGCTATTGATAATTTAATTATCTTTTGTCATGATATTCTTTACTGGGCTAGTTGTGTTCACCCTTTTGCTTCACAATTCCTTTCAGGTAATAAGAGTGTAGTTGGGTCGAGCGGGGATAACAAGGAAATAGTGTGATGCTCTGATACTGTCGAAGTTTCTCAATACATTATAAAACGGCATGACATGCAATATATAATTGTATTGAGGACCTAAGATGTGTGTGTTATATTTTATACGTCACTTAATAATTAATTTTGGTGAACAACAATAGGGTGATGAGAACCCGACCTTGAAAGCGTCAAAAGTGCACCGCGTTATAATGAAGAGAACAGAAATCTTCTCGTGTTCCTTTGGAGACTTGAAATATTTGTTGCTGCACTTTATATGGCATGTAATAATTTGAGTATGAATATTGTCGTATTATATACGTTACAATATTTGTATTGAAACTCACAGTATATATGACGTTGTATTTTGCACGATAGTTATAGTAATAAAGTTGTAGTTGTTTTCTGTACCATGTATTTGGTGAATCAGAATAGGTTGGATGGATTGGACCTATTTTGGGGGCGTTACAGAATGGATTTGGAACGACCTCAGTTCTGAGCTATAACGAAGAAGATATGAGATTTCAAAGTAAGCATCTTAAATAATTTCCAGACTTAGAAAAATTTTTGGAGATGTTGAGCCTGGCACCGTAGCGCCAGCCAAGCCTTGGGAGGCGGTGCAGCAGCTCTTGACCGGACCATCAGCTACTGCTGAGTGGCACCGTGGAATGAAGGAGAAGGAGGGAGCCGGCGCCGCAGCACCGGTGCAAGGTAAGGCACATTAATGAGCTTTTAATTGCTCAATTACTATGGGGAAGTGTAAGGGAAGATAATGAACATGTAGTTCACATAATATAACACTTAAACAAGTGATTTAAACCCTTAGTAAAGTTTGAAAGAAATGATTAAAAGAGATTAAAAGACAAAGAAGGTAATGAACGTAAACGTAATGCAGTTGCGAGCGGTCTTAGCATACAACGAACATTGTGGCTTCGACATTAAGAAAGAATAATGAATATGGGGTTTATGGGATGGATAAATATTGAAAGCGCTTAAAACTTTGAGAAAAGGTTGAACGAGAGATAAAGAGACGAGCAACGTAAACGCTAAATACGTAAATGATTCTCGTAAATCGTATTCGCGTTGGACGAACGTTTTAAGTGTAAAATGGTTGTATGACGTAGACGTTGATGAAGGTAGTAAGCAAGATATGAATTATCAATAAAGTCGTAACGAACGGCAATGAAGACTAATGACTAAACCTGGGAACGGTGAAGAATTGAATTAAAAAAAAGTACACATAACGTAAAGAAGTTGAGTTAATGTGTATAACTTGGATGACGTTTCGAGTCAAATGAACCGGACAGTAGTAAGATAAGAATAAGGTGACGTAAGACATCTCCGTATGTCATGAAGCCGTAAACCGATAATGTAAGTTGGTCGCGTAAACTTAGGTTGCAAGAACGCGTAAATGAAGCATTCTAAATGAATGCTAGTTTCTTAAACTTCTCAGATGTTGAACTTAAGAAGTTCTATCTATGTGCAAATGTGAGATATTTGTACAAGGTGGTAGAATGTATGAGGCCTTGTGCCACAATTTGAATACTTCAGTGTTTCTATGATATGAATTGTTCTTTGGTTGAACTGTTCAATATGAAAATGTTCTGTTTATACATGAACCGTTATTGTTAAGTCTGTGCTAATGATTCTAGCCAGATAGGATGTATATGAAAAAGGTAGAAGAGTGAAAGTATTTCAAATTGAATGTGATTAAGGTTTTAAAATGATAGAAATCAAAATTATTCCTATTATTCAAGCTGCTTCATAACCTTTGTTCGGTTATCGAAGTTCTAAAGAAATATTTGAATTCTTGAAGTTGTTTATTCAACTGTTATGACTTGTTGGGCAATTGAATGCTCATATTTACTTTAAATGAAAAACATTTTCAATGAAAGATGTTAGAAGAACTTAAGGATCCCATAAAGATCAAGCTGATCGGTATCTAGGAGAAGTGTCATTCAGTAAATGGATGAGAAAGAAGATAAAGTGAAGACTTGTAATTTAGAATAGTTTAATTGAACTATAGATTAGTGTAATGAATAGTTATGTATCCTTTGTGGCGGATGAAAGTCACTCTTGTAAGATATAAAGAATAATGTAATTATCATTATTTGTAATGATCAAGGTTATAAGGTATTAGAAACTGGGAATTGAGAATGTATGTTGTTATATTTCACTATATAATGAATGTATGTTTGGTAGAATGATGTACTCGTGACGCACAGAATCCGGGTGTGAAGATAGACCAGATTTCGGGGCGTGATAGATTACCTTTGTAACAGTATAGGTGAATGTTTTTATTATTTGATATTATGACAAATGCACATGTAATGATTATAAAGAACCTCGGGAATGGAAATATTATTTGAAATATATATAAGACATATTTGTTCTTTTAAGGCATTTCAATTGAATATATGTATGAACTGTAGCACTGTGTAGCACCATCTGTCGGGTTAGAAGATACCCGGATTTGGGGACGTCGCAGTAATGATTTCCAGTGTGTCGATAGATCTTGAAGTGAGACTGGTCCTTGATCATCTGATTTGCAAACTTTTTTACTCTTGGAAAGTTCTGTGCCACGTGAGATAGTTGTTGTCTTCAGTGAGGGGTACCTTTACCCATGGAATATGAGAGTAAAACCACCTTATTGCATGATTCTTAACTTCAGTCTCATATATCACAATTGAAGTGTCCAGCTTCATAGTCTTACGATTATTGAGCGCATTTTTAAGGTCATCATCACCACATTTAGCCTTTCATCTCCATGATTAATCCATCTACCGGGAAGCACATCTAGTGATTCTTCATCAATTTCCACTACAATTCTTCTCTTGCGATGAACAGGGTAAGGAATGTGAAAATCTTCTGGCTCTTCTTCTGCAGAACTGGAGTCTTTTCCACCTTCTTTCTGTCCAGAACTGGAGTTAGACCTATGTGGACTTCCTTCAATGGACTCATCAGTTTGTTCCTTCATTTGATCATTATTCTTCTTATCAAGACTAGTCTTTGCAGACTTACTAGCCTCTTCTAGCTCTGCAGTCTTGAGCCTTTTAAAGCTAGCATTTGCTGATATTTTTTTCCTTTTTCCCTTAGCATCTCCTCCCTTAGATTCATCCTCATCATCACTAATTACAATTATCTTTGGAAATAATTCTCCCCTTTTTGAAACCATTTGAGCAATCAGTCTGTTGCTCTTCTTTCTTCTTGGGGGTTCAGCTTTAGGAGTTTCAGACTCTTCTCCTTCTTCAGAATTTGAAGCTTCTGAATCATGAGATGAACTTCTTTGATGTTCAGCAACAGTAGGAGCAGATCCTTCTTCGTTAGATTCAACGTCTTTTGAACCATCAGATAAACTTGTTGGGTGTAACGCCCAAAAATCCGATCTATTTTCACACCCAGATTCCGTACATTACTGTCCCATCTCTTGATAAATATACCTCATTATATAGTTAAATATAACAACATACATTCACAAATCTCAGGTTCTAATACCTTATAACCTTGTTCATTACAAATAATGATAATTGTATTATTCTTTATCTCTTACGAGAATGACTTTCATCCGCCACCAAGGATACATAATTGTTGATTAAACTATTCTATAGTTTAATTACATTATTCTACATTACAAGTCTTCGCTTGATCTTCACGCTCATTCATCTAATGAATGGAACTTTGTCTGGATACCGATCAACTTGATCTTTACGGGATCCTTAAGTTCTTTATAACATTATTTGCTGAAAATGTTTGTATTTAAAGCAAGTGTGAGCATTCAATTGCTTAGCATGTCATAGCAGTTGAATAAACAACTTCAAAAATTTAAACACTCTTTTAAGACTTCAATAACCGAACAAAGGTTATGAAGCAGCTTGAATAATAGGAATAATCTTGATTCCTATCATTTTAAAACATTAGTTACATTCATTTTGAAATACTTTCATTCTCTACTCTCTTTCATACACATCCTGACTGGCTAGAATCTTTAGCACAGACTTAACAATAACGGTTCATGCATTAACAGAACATTCTCATATTAAACAGTTCAATCACAAAACAGTTCATCTCATAGAAACACTGAAGTGTTCACATTGTGGCACAAGGCCTCATATGTTCTACCACCTTGTACAAATATCACACATTCGCTCATAGACAGAACTTCTCAAGTTCAATATCTAAGAAGTTTAAGAAACTAACATTCATTTAAAATATGAATGAAGTTAGGAAACATGCCTTACGCACAGCTACAGCTTATAGTTTATGTTGAACTGCTCATTTCAATTCCTATGTAGCACATAAGGAAATAACACATACACAAATTAGTCATATACTTGACTTACACATTAGTTTACTTAACTTTACTTCTTAGGGTTCGCGTTCATGTAATCTAAGTTTACGCGACTAACTTTCTTTATTACCAGTTTACGGCTTTCTGACATACAGAGATGTCTTACTCATACGATCATCATCTTTGATGATTTACAGTCTTATCTTCTTCTTATAACTCTCCTAGGACTCAGCACACATCATTTCTCTGCTAGTAATCCATATGGTACTCTGAGTGGTTTCCCACAAACAACCAACAAACAAGTTCCCGTCTCATCTGCACTGCCCATAACAGTGAGTTAGATTAGTTGCCAGTTTCGTATATACCATCACTCTCTGAAGGAATTGTTTAGCTCAGCTCCCATATGTCAACCATCAAAGGTTACGAGTGTACCACAACCTAAACTTATCTAAACTTATTTGAACCATTAAAACTATAACGTTAGCTAAGTCAATTCCTCATTCCTTATGGCTTCCTGACAACTAAATGCCATACCTCAGGATTCATTGTTTATCATCTAAGTCATACAGTCTTTTGTACACTCATAACGATCATTCAATATTCGTTCTATGCATTTATAGCGTTAAGCATTTTACGTTACCTTATTCTTATCATACAACGTCCGGTCCATTCGACTCAGAACGTCTTTCAAGTTATAAACATTAACTCAACTTCTTTACATTATACTTCCTTGTTTTTAATTCAGTTTCTTCATCATTCACAGGTTTAATCATCGGTCTTCATTATCCTACGGTAAAACTATACACGGGGTGTAGGTTCTTCCCGGTCAATATTCGTGTACCCTCAACCTTCACGTTGGTTAAAGTGTTTAACGCTTACATTTCATTCTAACATTCTCCATCCGACTCACATTCGGCTTTTATTAATCTTATTACCGTTCGCTACGGCGTTCTTGATAAATCATATCTTACTTACTACCTTCATCGACAACGTCTAAGTTATACAACCCATGTACACTTAGAACATTTTCTCGACACGAATACAATTCACGAGGATCGTTTACGTAATCCGCGTTCATGTTGTTCATCTCTTAATCTCTCATTCAACCCTTACCTAAAGTTTTAATCGCTTTCATTCACTACTCATCACCTGAACCCCATGTTCATTATTCTTTCTTAATGTCGAAGCCATATGGTTCATTGTATGCTAAGACTGATCGTTCATCGCAACAGCGTTGCAGTTCATAAAGTCTATATGCTTTACATTCATCTCTCATTACCATGTCATAACATCGAAATTTTATACGTTACCCTCGTCACTCAACGTCTAAGGAATCACAACCATAGCAATCCTCCATGTTCGTTTTATCGCGACTACGGTCCCTGGATATTGGTTACATAATCTACCACTTAAATTCTCTGTCTTTTAATCCCTTTCAATCATTCTATTCAACCTTCATTAAAGGTTTAAATCACTTGATTAAGTGTTACATTACGCGAACTATATATTCCTTCTCTTACCTTACACGTTCCCCAAGAGTTGAGCAGTTAAAAGCTCTTCTCTAGGCTTTGCCCTGCATTGGTGCTGCGGCACCGAATCCCTATTTATCTCTCGCACTGCAGTGCCACTCTACAGTGTCTAACTGTCGGGGCTGGCGCCGCCTCCCAAGGCACTGCTCACGCTACGTCGTCATGCCTTAATCCTTGAAAAATTTTCTAAGTCTTTTACATGCTTGAGACGCTTACTTTGCAATCCCATAACTTCTTCATTATAACTCAGAACGAGGTTATTCCAAAGCCCTTCTCTTCCTTATCTTACATACTTTGATTACCCTCAGACAGAACTTCATTATGAATTAGTTAACATGTCATTCAATTAGCTTAATCTTCGTCCTTCGTTCATTTTTATGTTATTAACATTCTTCGTTCGTTCATTCGAAATTCGGTCATCCGAACTCGGAACTCGTTCATTCTTGAGTCCACGACTCATATTTTCTACGTTCTCTTACATTCTTATAAAACCCTACATATTCATATTCATTTACTAACTTTCTAATTCTCGTTCGTCTTTTACAAATTTTTTTCCATAACTTCGTTATAGCTAAGTTTTAATCCGTTATTCATGAACGTTTCTACCATTCCTAACCAAGCAATAAGCATCTAACTTATACGCAATGGTTTTAAACTTGTCCATCAATAACAAGTACACTACGATAGTTTTAAATTTGTCCATCAACAATGTTCTTCGTGTTCTTCGCGTTCTTCGTTAGTTCTTTATTTTTATCGATATTTTGATTACAATTTCACTTTTTCTTGGAATTTGATGTTATAGAACACCATTCCTTACTTATTTCACCGAATCGTTCATATGATTCATTCGGATCGCTCAAATTCATTACGAATCTTATACTTCCTTAAGAAATTTATAAACTAAACTTCTAATTTCTTATTTCTTCTTTTCTGAAAATTTTAACCATATGAAATCATTCCTAACATCTTTTACTCCTTATTCTCATTAAGCTGTGTTTTAAACATATAAGACTTAAAGAAAATTTATTAGATACTAGGTTTCGGATTACCTTTCTCCTTTAATCTCCTTCCGTCGGACAAATTTTGCTCACGAGCAAGCTTTTCCTCTTCCTTTCCTCTTCTTCCTCCAATCCGAACTCTCTCTCTCTCTCTCTCTCTCTCTCTCTCTCTCAGGTGTTGGAGGATTTTCAAAATCCCACAAAAATGAGCTTAAGGCTTCATTTTATAGATTTTCAAAGCTAGGGGTAAAATAGTCATTTTGCCCCTAAATCTACTATTCACACCTCCTCAACTAACCTCCTTACTATTCACGAAGCTTCCCTTGCAAGCTTCATGCTTCCGTCTTATGGAATTCGTCCGACAGTTCGTAAACAGCGATTCTCGGAATCCAAATATTTTTGGATATTTCGTTTTTACTTTACCGATTAAATTTTATGTATTCTTCGAATTTCTAAAAAATTAAAAAACACTTTTTGACGTTAAGCATTTTCCTTCACATTTTCCCCTAACATAGTTAAACGAATGAAAAGTACATAACAGTACTTTTCGTCATTTTTATTTCGTCCGATTTCTGCACGTTTTTTGAGAAATTTTTTTATCAACTTACTTAACTTATCACGATATATTATTGTCAAATCTTTTGACGGAATGTCATCTCGACATACCGAACTATGACGGCCCCAAAATAGGTATACATCACACATTCTGAGTCGCCAAATACATGGTACAGAAATAACTACAACTTTATTAATATAATTGTCGTGAAAAATATGACAACACATAAACTGTGAGTTTAAATACAAATATTGTCTTCTAGACAATATCCACACTCAAATAAGTCCTTCATTATAATTATTGATACATTATTTTACAAAATAGTGAGGACTACTAAAATAACTTTCTCGAACCATGATTCCACACCCCGACTACTTCCCACTACATTCTCGCTTCCTGAGAAGAAAAATGAAACAAAAAGGAAAAGGGTGAGCTCAACTAGCCCAGTAAAGAATATTATGACTAAGATAATATAGAACAAATTATCATTAGTCCTCAACAGGGAAAAATCTCATAGAATATAATAAATAGCAAGTTTCAAATCAATATTCGCAGCGGAAATAATAATTCATTAGAAGAGTTAAGTAGAGAATGAAATCTACTATCTTCTATGATTTAAAAACCCATCATCAATATTTTATCCTTGTAACATCAATCAATATACATCTTGAATAAAATATTCATCTTTGCATTACAGGCCAAAGATATTCATCAGTTGGTCATGTTCATCTCAACACCTGTTCATTTTTGCACTACGAACCAAAGATATTCATCAGAAAATCATTCATCTTTGCACTACATGCCAAAGATATTCAGTTATATCATCATTTAGGACTGAGAATGATGAAAAATATTTTAAAGAAAATGAATCCAGTGAAACAAAAGAACAAATATTAGGGATTTGTACTTCGGTCTATCCATGTTCAAAAACACCCCATAATATACTACAGTGGAGTAAAATTCAAGAATAATGATCAAAACATAGATACAATCAAAGATAGTAACAAAAATAGACATCTGGGACAAAGAACAAAAATTTAATTTTTCTGTGAATAGTGTCGTATTCGTGAATAGTGTTGTATACGTGAATAGTGTCATATACGTGAATAGTAATCCTGACACAAAAAGGTAGAAATTTCACAAGAAAAATTATACTAATATTTCGGCATAATGATATTGAAAGAAATAATATCATTTACGAAGAAAATAACATCCCTTACCTCAAAAGAATAGTACTTCTGGCTGAAATATCAGATATAACGCTGAAGGGAACTTGAACCGTATAGCAACACTCAAAGTATCAAAATACTCACAAAAATACACTCGCTAATATAGAGAAAGAAAACTTCAGATTCTGGTGTGATTTTCAATTCTAACCTAAGCTTCCTATTTATAGGAAAATGCTTAGAACACCAAAGCAAAAATTTAATAAAATAATAGTATTTTCAAAATTTTCTTCCTACGCACACCACCAGTCCAAAACATTAGCCACCCACCCCACAAAAAAAACGTTTTTCTTAAATAAAATATTTATAACTCCAAAAATTAATTATTCCGGAACTTCAATAATTCATAATAAATAGCCCTTTTATCTGATTAATTTGAATCCTATGTCCATTCCGTAGGAAATTCAATTCTCTACAACTTTGTAGCTTTAAGTTTTTCCAAATTCCAAACAGAAATTGACTGAAATCCATATACGGACGATTTTACATGGCTATAATCAAATTTCAGGCAAAAATGGGGTCCACCAACATGTTTAACATGTTTTTAGCATTTATTGTAATAAAAATACTCTTCGTCCTCATTTATTCATATATCACACATTCATTGTAAAAATACCACCATTATTATATTATTGTAATATAACGAATTATTTTATTAGAAAAGATAAAATATAAATTTTCAACAATTATCACTTTTCTAAAAATTCCTCCATTTATATGAACATAAATAAATATTTTCCTTATCATATAAATCAATAATTAATTATTCACAAATAATATTACAAAATCACAATACTGACAACCAGGCCGTTTCCAAAAAAGAGGGGCCTTTCCGATAAGGATTTTTTCTTACTGGCACTGCAATTAGATGACCTAACCTCTTTCCTCAACAGAACTTTCTAGACATTGCCAATAATGCTATTTAATAATATTATTAAAATAATATGAATTATTGATCTGATAATGGGAAAT
The DNA here is from genome assembly GCA_020205505.1 of Panax japonicus. Taxonomy (NCBI): domain Eukaryota; kingdom Viridiplantae; phylum Streptophyta; class Magnoliopsida; order Apiales; family Araliaceae; genus Panax; species Panax japonicus. The sequence goes on along the minus strand of CM035112.1, from coordinate 18,963,679 downwards.
ATTGTGCAGTGATAATTATTGAAACAACAATAATATAAAATATCAACATAGCAATTATTGAATCAATAAAATAAAATATTGAACAGTAATTACTGTAACAATTATTGAGTAGTGTCTTCTTACGTAAGAATCAATAATTGGTGCAATACTGTGTGCTACTGTGTTTAAATCACCGGGTATTCCAACAGTATTAACGATAACAACTACATCATTATTTATAAAAAAAACTTATACTTATCATTTTCTTCATCCAATCACTTTTCGTTATGGGGCCCACACAAGGCTGCGCTGTCGTATGAATATTCCCATACAGTAAGAATATTCCACGGCCAGCGAATATTCCTCGACAATAATGAATATTTTATAGCCACTTGCTTATTTAAGATATTTACGCATTTTACCCATAACTAAACACATTAATCAAATCAACCCTTACTATTTTAAAATAATAAATAGAGCGAATTCAATTTCATTTATAATAAGTTGGGGTCTTAGACGAACCCTCAGAAAGGCTTAGGTTATTCAAACCCTAATCCTTAAGGTGTCGTTGGGTGAGTAATGTCTATTTCGTCTTTTTTCCCAGAAATATTTTTGTTCTCGGAAAAATTTTATTTTCGCCTTGAAAATTTTTACTCGTTCAGTCTAGCTCGTAGCCATAATCCTCTTGTATTATAATCATCCTAGGTTCTAGAATGATTAATAAACACATAACACATAATATTATTAATAAGAATTTCTTTTATTAATAACAAATTCTTTAAATCTTAAATTATGGACAATCCGATTTTTCGGGTTGTCACATTCTTCCCTCCTTATAAAAATTTCATCCTCGAAATTTCTAAAACCACACCCATTCCCGGGTCATCACATTCACCCCTTCTTCACAGAATTTTGTCCTCGAAATTTTAGCTTACCCTTCTTCTTAACTTCTCTTCAAAGAAGTTCTTATCTTTCAAACATTCCCTACCATTCATAACTTACAAAGAATCATGAAGTAGAAGGAATAAATAGGAATATAAAGATTCTTTTAAAATATTTCATACTTTTGCTAAGGGGTCAAATCGACCATGAACTCTTACTAGGTTTAACAGCATTTCACCGTAAACCCTTCTATCACAGTCAGTTTACAATCACCAAGAAGGTAAACTACCTCTTCCATATGTAGGTGATCAACCCATCGTATAACCCCATTTCAGGGTTTGTTCACCTCAGACTTAATCATTAGATTCCACACCAAAATAATTTGGTTTGGCATAACTCTTCAAAGAAAGCTCAATTTTCTTATGACATGACATACCATTTGTCTTAGCCAAATCAAATATCTTAGACCATACCAATAAATTGGACATCAACTTGAAACATTCATCTATTCAAATCAATTGACATCGACTACTTCTTTAAATTCTTTTACAATACATCAAAACGTTTTATGACGTCATGATACCGTACTTTTCATAGTACGTTAAGGACTTCGTCAGTTTATGACTTCATCATTATACATTATACCATAGCGGGTTGTTGATCAAAAGATCACATCCAACACCAGGTTCAATTGCATTAATAAGTCCATCATTTTACCATCCTTGCATCAAATGCACTAATGATATAAAATTCATTTTGATATTTCAAATCACTTTCTATCTAGCCGAAACAATTAGCATAGACATATAAAGAATAGTTCTTTTTAAAATCCATTGGTTCCAAAAGTTGAACCAATTCTTTCATTTTCAAAATGCGCACGCATAAGCACGATTTCAATAAACTTCAAAATCTAACATAGCTAGATGACTTGGAATATCCTATTCTCCATCTTCCTTCATTGTCTTACTTGCGATAATATTTAATCTTCTCTAGCACCTTCAATGTTAATTCTACTGAAAATACACGATTTCAGTCTAAACATCCCTATACCTTAATACAGTCCATCAACTTACCACACATTATGAGTTCAAGAACTTTCCACAATAATATGAGTTTAAGAACTTATCCCAGTCAGACCATACACGTCCATTCGCTAAGAAGTTGAAAAACATACCATATTATTATGAGTCACAAACTTACCATAAGTATGAGTTTCAAGATCTCGCACCTACCTTATCGTTCTCTACCTATCAAGTATATACATGAGAAAGATTCACATTCTCGCCATATACATATTAATAGCGCAACATATTCCAATGATTATCACTGTAATAAGCTAAGCAGTTGTTACACCAAAGCACAAACCTCTGCCCATAACAAAGGTTCATACAACTCAGCTATCACATGAGTCCTCAATTGAAATCTTACAACTTCAAAATTTCTCTTTACCTAATACAAATTTTCTTTAATTCATATGATATCCTTTACAACTCAATCTGAGTTCTTCTTCCCATATTATTTCATAGTATCATTCATTTATTGCATTAGCTATAAACATCCATCGTTTAATAGAATAACTGTTGTTACGATTTAATATGATCACGTGGTGATCTTCTTCCTTAATCATTTTAACTCAACGATCTTCTTATCCTTCTCCCTATGACTATAGTCTTAGGTACTCATACCTCAGATTTATAACCTATCAGCTCTGATACCACTCTGTAACGCCTCAAAATCTGGTCTATTTTCACACCCGAATTCGTACGTCACAGTCCCATCTCTTGCCAAACATACATCATTATATAGTTAAATATAACAACATACATTATAAAATCCCAGGTTCTAATACCTTATAACATTGTTCATTACAAATAACGATAATTACATTATTCTTTATCTCTAACAAGAGTGACTTTCATCCGCCACCAAGGATACATAACCGTTCATTAAACTATTCTATAGTTTAATTACATTATTCTACATTACAAGTCTTCGCTTGATCTTCACGCTCATTCATCTAATGAATGGAACTTAGTCTGGATACCGATTAGCTTGATCTTTACGGGATCCTTAAGTTCTTTCTAACATTGTTTGCTGAAAATGTTTGTATTTAAAACAAGTGTGAGTATTCAATTGCTCAGCATATCATAGCAGTTGAATAAACAACTTCAAGAATTTAAACACTCTTTTAAGACTTCAATAACCGAACAAAGGTTATGAAGCAGCTTGAATAATAGGAATAATCTTGATTCCTATCATTTTAAAACATTAGTTACATTCATTTTGAAATACTTTCATTCTCTACTCTCTTTCATACACATCCTGACTGGCTAGAATCTTTAGCACAGACTTAACAATAACGGTTCATGCATTAACAGAACATTCTCATATTAAACAGTTCAATCACAGAACAGTTCATCTCATAGAAACACTGAAGTGTTCACATTGTGGCACAAGGCCTCATATGTTCTACCACCTTGTACAAATATCACACATTCGCTCATAGACAGAACTTCTCAAGTTCAATATCTAAGAAGTTTAAGAAACTAACATTCATTTAAAATATGAATAAAGTTAGGAAACTTGCCTTACGCACAGCTACATCTTATAGTTTACGTTGAACTGCTCATTTCAATTCCTATGTAGCACATAAGGAAATAACACATACACTAATTAGTTATATACTTGACTTATACATTGGTTTACTTAACTTTACTTTTTAGGGTTCACATTTTTGTAATCTAAGTTTACGTGTCTAACTTTCTTTACTACTGATTTACGGCTTTATGACATACGGAGATGTCTTACTCATACGATCATCTTTGATGATTTACAATCTTATCTTCTTTTTATAACTCTTCTAGGACTCAGCACACATCGTGTCTCTGCTAGTAATCTATATGGTACTCTGAGTGGTTTCCCACAAACAACCAACAAATAAGTTCCCGTCTCATCTGCACTGTCCATAACAGTGAGTTAGATCGGTTGCTAGTTTCGTATATACCTTCGCTCTTTAAAGGAATTGTTTAGCCTAGCTCCCATATGTCAACCATCAAAGGTTACGAGTGTAACACAACCTAAACTTATCTGAACTTATTCGAACCATTAAAACTATAACGTCCGCTAAGTCAATTCCTCATTCCTTATGGCTTCCTGACAACTAAATATCATACCTCAGGATTCATTCTTTATCATGTAAGTCATACAATCTTTTATACACTCATAATGATCATTCAATATTCGTTCTATGCATTTATAGTGTTAAGCATTTTACGTTACCTTATTCTTATCTTACAACATCCGGTCCATTCGACTCGGAACGTCTTTCAAGTTATAAACATTAACTCGGCATCTTTACATTATACTTCATTGTCTTTAATTCAGTTTCTTCATCGTTCATAGGTTTAATCATTAGTCTTCATTATCCTATCAAACTATACACGGGGTGTAGGTTCTGCCCATTTAATATTCGCGTACCCTCAACCTTCACATTGGTTAAAGTGTTTAACGCTTACATTTCTTTCTAACATTCTCCATCCGACTCACATTCACCTTTTATTAATCTTATTACTGTTCGCTATGGCGTTCTTTATAAATCATATCTTACTTACTACCTTCGTCGACAACGTCTAAGTTATACAACCCATGTACACTTAGAACGTTCGCTCAACGCGAATACAATTCACGGAGATCATTTACGTAATCCGCATTCACGTTGTTCATCTCTTAATCTCTCACTCAACCCTTACCTAAGGTTTTAATTGCTTTCATTCAGTACTCATCACCTGAACCCCATGTTCATTATTCTTTTTTAATGTTGAATCCAATTAGTTGATTATATGCTAAGACCGATCGTTCATCACAACAGTGTTACTTTCACAACGTCTATATGCTTTACATTTATCTCTCATTACCATGTCATAACATCGAAATGTTATACGTTACCCTCGTCACTCAACGTCTAAGGAATCACAATCATAGCAATCCCCCACGTTCGTTTTATCGCGACTACGGTCCCCGGATATTGGTTACGTAATCTACCGCTTAAATTCTCTATCTTTTAATCACATTCAATCATTCTATTCAACCTTCATTAAAGGTTTAAATCACTTGATTAAGTGTTACATTACCCAAATTATATGTTCATTATCTTACCTTACACGTTCCCCAAGAGTTGAGCAGTTAAAAGCTCCTCTCGATGCTTTACCCTGCACCGACGCTGCGACGCCAGTTCCCTCTTTATCTCTCACGCTGCAGTGCCACTCTGTAGTGTCTAACTGCCGAGGTTGGAATTGCAGCACCGCCTCCCAAGGCACGGCTCGCGCTGCGGCGCCAAGTCCTAATCCTTGAAAAAATTTCTAAGTCTTTTACATGCTTGAGACGCTTACTTTGCAATCCCATAACTTCTTTATTATAACTCAGAACGAGATCATTCCAAAGCCCTTCTCTTCCGTATCTTACTTACTTCGATTACCCTCAGATAGAACTTTATTCTGAATCCGTTAACATATCATTAGATTGGCTTAATCTTCGTCCTTTGTTTATTTTTATGTTATTAATGTTCTTTGTTCGTTCATCTGTAATTCGGCCATTCGAACTCGGAACTCGTTCGTTCTTGAGTCCATGACTCACGCTTTCTACGTTCTCTTATATTCTTCTAAAACCCTACATGTTCGGGTTCATTTACTAACTTTCTAATTCTTGTTCGTCTTTTATGAAATTTTCGCCATAACTTTGTTATAGCTAAGTTTTAATCCGTTCTGCAAGAACGTTTCTACTGTTCCTAACCAATCAATAAGAATCTAACTTATACGCGATGGTTTTAAACTTATCCATCAACAACAATTACACTACGATTGTTATAAATTAGTCCATCAACAACGTTCTTCGCGTTCTTCGTTAGTTCATCATTTTTAATCGATATTTTTATTACGATTTCACTTTTTCTTGGAATTTGATGTTATAGAACACCATTCCTTACTTATATCATCAAATCATTCATATGATTCATTCGGATCGCTTAAATTCATTACGAATCTTATACTTCCTTAAGAAATTTATAAACTAAACTTCTAATTTCTTATTTCTTCTTTTCTCACGATTTCAACCATAATAAATCATTCCTAACATCTTTTACTCCTTATTCTCATTAAACTATGTTTTAAACATATAAAACTTAAAGAAAATTTATAAGAGACTAGGTTTCGAATTACCTTTCTTCATTTAATCTCCTTCCGTCGGACAAAGTTTGCTCACGAGCAAGATTTTCCTCTTCCTTTCCTCTTCTTCCTCCCATCCGAACTCTCTCTCTCTCTCTCTCTCAAGTGTTGGAGGATTTTTAACATCCCACACAAATGAGCTTAAGGCTTCCTTTTATAAATTTTCAAAACTAGGGAAAAAATAGTCATTTTGCCCCTAAATCTACTATTCACACCTCCTCAACTAACCTCCTTACTATTCACAGAGATTCTCTTGGAAGCTTCGTGCTTCCGTCTTGCGGAATTCGTCCGACAGTTTGAAAACTGCGATTCTCGGATTCCAAATATTTTTGAATATTTCGTCTTTCCTTTACCGATTAAATTTTAAATATTCTTCGAATTTCTGAAAAACTGAAAAAAAATTGACATTAAGCGTTTTCCTTCATTTTTTTCCCGTAACGTAGTTAAACGAATGAAAAGTACATAACAGTACTTTTTCGTTATTTTTATTGTCTGATTTTTGCACGTTTTTTGAGAAAAACTTTTATCGGCAGACTTAACTTTTCACGATATATTGTCGTCAAATCTTTCAATGAAATGTCATTTTGACATACCGAACTCTCGGAAAGGCTTAGGTTATTCAAACCTTAACCCTTAGGATTTCGTCGAGTGAATAGTGCCTATTTCGTCTTTTTCCTTGAAAAAATTTTTATTCTCGAAAAATTTTATTTTCATCTTGAAAATTCTTACTCGTTCAGTCTAGCTCGTAGCCAAAATCCTCTCGTATTATAATCTTCCTAGGTTCTAGAACGATTAATAAACACATAGAACATAATATTATTAAAAAAAATTCCTTTTATTAATAACTAATTCTTTAAATCTTAAATTCTGGACAATCCAATTTTTTGGGTTATCACATTGGGGCTTTAGCAGTAGGAGATCTAATTTTTTCAGCTTTCGAACTTTCTTCATCAGCATTTCGAACATAATGTTATCCATAAGACTTGTACATTCTTCTTCATCATCAGATTTAGCTATTCTTTTCGTAGGTTCAACTTTCTCCTTCTTGGATTCAACTTCTTCATTAGTGGACTTGGTCCTTGAGGATTCATCCTTGAAGCTCTCAGTTCCCTCCTCATATTCTGACTCTACGTTTTCTTCTTTAATAGATAGACTTCTTTGGGAAACTGGTTTGGATTTCTTTATCACCTTAGTTTTCGTCTTCGGTGGTCTCACAGATTTGGACTCGGGGATGTCTGAATCTTCAGTGAATGACAACTCCTCCTCTTTCATAGCACTAGCCTTCCTTTTCTTTGTAGTTTTTTTTTGGTGTTGCCATACATTGTCAGCCTTTTGTTCTCAATAGGGTTCTTCTTCCAATTTGCAAACAACTGTGTAGTCATCACTTTATGGCTATTAAGGGCTTCACTTTCATCATCCTTAATTTTATTCTTTAGCTTTTTCTTCAAAATGATACTCATGAACCTTCCATGGAAAACCTTCATGAGGGGTTTTCCAGTTAACCTTTTCTTCTCTGCCTTATCCAACCATTTGGACATTTAGTCAAGCAGGATAACTCCAAAGTTGATACGCTTCTTCAGAACTATTGCAGACATGATCTTTAGTTGTTGATCACTCACAGTGTCATGTGCAGTGTCCTTGCATAGAATACACCTGCCCACTATCTTTGCCAGGAACTCGAATTCTTCAGGAAACTCCTTTTTCTTCATGTCCTTCAAACTAGGGTTTCTTTTGTACTACATAATCTTCTTAGCTTTTTCAGTGTCGATCTCATCAAGGCTTTCCAGACTTAGGTCTGGAAAACCTAAGCATTGATTGATGTTAGAAGATTTCAGCTACAAAATCTGACCTTTAACCTTTGTGGAAAGCGTTCCAAAATTTATGGTTGCGTTGGAGTGAAATTCTTTAACCAGGTCAACATATATTCAAGTGTTTGACTCAAGACATTCTGAGAATCCAGCCTTTTTCACAAGTTCAATAATATCTTTGAATGTAACGCCCCGAAATTCGATCTATCTTCACACCCGAATTTCATACGTCACGAGTACATCATTCATCCCAACATACATCATTATATACTGAAATATAACAACATACATTCTTAATTCCCAGGTTCTAAAACCTTATAACCTATTTCATTACAAATAATGATAATTACATTATTCTTTACATCTTATAAGAGTGACTTTTATCCGCCACCAAGGATACATAACAATTCATTAAACTATTCTATAGTTTAATTACATTTTCCTACATTACAATTCTTGGCTTGATCTTTACAGGATCCTTAAGTTCTTTCTAACATCGTTCGCTGAAAATATTTTTATTTAAAGCAAGTATGAGCATTCAATTGCCCAGCATGTCATAGAAGTTGAACAAACAACTTCAAGAATTTAAACATTCTTTTAAGACTTCAATAACCGAACAAAGGTTATGAAGCAGCTTGAATAATAGGAATAATCTCGATTCCTAACATTTTAAAACATTAGTTACATTCACTTTGAAATACTTTCATTCTCTACTCTCTTTCATACAGATCTTGTTTGACTAGAATTAATAGCACAGACTTATCAAAAATGGTTCATGTATAAATAGAACATTCTCATCTCATAGAAATACCGAAGTGTTCACATTATGGCACAAGGCCTCATACGTTCTACCACCTTGTACAAATATCGTACATTCGCACATAGTCAGAACTTCTCAAGGTCAACATTTGAGAAGCTTAAGAAACTAGCATTCATTTACAATATGAATGAAGTTAAGAAACTTGCCTTCAAGCGTCTTCCAATAAATATTCAACAATTCTTGGTCTTTACAGTCATTACAATACATAATCACATAACATACCACATTAGGTCATAATCAGATATGTATGGTACCTAACGTATCTTACCCTTCTTCTTAATCTAATTGTTCATTAGATTTGTTATGGTTATCGCATTACATTGTTCTTACGTTCACGTTTACATAATCATTAACAACTTTTAGTTGTAATCCTCAACGTTATAGTCATCATCGAAGATGCTACTTTAAGTTAATTAGTTCATCATCAATAAACTATCTTTCATTTCATATACTTAATCGTACTTATTTCATTAACAAAACTCGTTTAAAGTATTTATCTGCCCTTACGGCTTATTATCGTTCATCGTTTCAGTATTAATAACTTACGTTCAGCTAATCTTTCTTTCAACCTTTAGTTGTTAACTTAAGGTTTTCAATATCTTAACTGATGTTACTTTACATTTAGTATTGATATGACTCACCATTATCAATCTACTTTCCCTTCACATTCATAATATTTCCTCTCTATACTTCACCTAATGCTGGCGCTGCGTTGCCAACTTTTCTTCTTGGACTCGCGCTACGGCGTGAGTCTTCAGTGCCTAGGACCTGGACATGGCACTAGCGGCGCCATCTCCTTCTCTATCAACCACGTTGCGGTGCCACTTACTGTGCTTTGGCTGGCGCTGCAGCGCCAGACCTCAGCACCAGATAATTTTGACAAACTTCTTAGTTTAATGAACTTCCCGGACTCCAAATTTGATCATTTTAAGTCCGAATTGGCTCATTCAAAAGCTATTAGCTCATAAATCACATATTCTAAGTGTTCATGTAAGAATTTTTCATTTTTGAATCTGTTAACTCAAAATTCAACTATTAGTTCATTTTAACAAAATGATAAACGTTCGTGAACGTTCAACACTCATTTCTTCGTTCTAAGTCAGAATTCTGTCATTTTTGAGTCCACAACTCTAGAATGCCAAATGAGACTATTCTCCATCGAAAACCAACTTCTTTGAGTTCAATGTTAAAATTTGACTTCCATTCCGAATATTTTGCGATTTCGACGATTATCGTCCAAACTCGTGAATTCCGCCATAACTTCGTTACTTATGATTTGTTCATCATTTCAAATGGATTCATTCCATCATACTAACATCTTAACATACATATTTCATTAAATTATATACATGATAAGTTCTTACTTGTTCTTCATGAGTTTATAACTTATAAAAGTATAAACTACTTATTCATGACTTATTAAAGCTTAAGTCCATTGATTAGCCATTCCTACTTCTTCTTAGCATACAAGTTCTACCACTACTCACTTCTCTAACAATTGAAGAGAGGGAGAATCATGGTTTAGGATCTTACCCTTGAAGATTACTTGATTAATCTTTGTTCTTCTTCTTGCTCCTTGAACTAAGAAAGTCTAGCTTTTCTAGCTTTTTCTCTCTACCAATAAGCACTTATGTTGTTGGATGAAATTTAAAAACCAACAAATGAACTAGTTCTCCTTCTATTTATAGGAAATCCTATATTAGGGTAGTTTAGTCTTTAAACCATCCCACATCCTTAATCACCTCCTTACTATTCCTTTACTTAGCCACCAAGTATAAGCACTTTACTTAGCCACCAAGTATACTTGCTCATCACATAGCTTATCCTTTTTTTAACCACTAAGTATTTGCACTTTACTTGGCCACCACTTTGGGTCACCCATGGGTCGCCCCATGGGTTTTAACCATCCGATAACCCATCGGTTCGATCCGTAGTTTAGTTTCTTACTTTGGGCCTTAGCATTAATTCTCATTGGGCCTATCTTGGGCTTATCTTAACATAACTTTGGGCTTGACTCTACTTAACATTGGGCTTGGGATAATCCAAGTCCAATTGGATAATGACAAAGTCCACTTACTAAAGTCCATTAAGAACTATTCGTATTTTACTTGTACAATTCTCGTATTCTCTTCGTATAGTATTCGTACGATATTCATATTATACGTCGTATTAATCTTCGTACTATACTCGTATACTTATTTGTATCATACTCGTATATCACACGTATAATAACCCTAATCATTATACGCATTTCATTTTCTTCTCGAAAATCACTTTCCCTAACCCTTAGGTTTTAAGTCCGCAGGCTAAAATTTCGTTTGCCATAATTGAAATATTATTGGATATTTCATCTCGTCTTAGAATTCTATCATTACGCATTTCTCAGAATTTCAAAAATAATTCCCGAGCAGAAATTAGTGAATAGTGTTTTTACGAAAATTTCTCGAAAAATATTTATTTTCGTTTTGGAAATTCAAACACTTTAATTCTACCACATAGCCAGAATCCTAACCGCATCCGCTAATTCCAGGTCATAGAACGACCTTCACATAGCTTACTCACATAAATAATCAATTAAATTTATTTAATCTACATAATAAAATAAAATTTTAATTCTCATAAAAATCTGATTTTCTCGGGCGTTACACGTTCAGTCTAGCTCGTAGCTAGAATCCTCCCGATTAATAATCATCCTATGTTCTAGAACGATTAATAAACACATAACATAGAATAGTATTAATAAAAATTCATTTTATTAATAACTTATTCTTTAAATCTTAAATTTTGAACAATCCGGATTCTCCGAGTTGTTACATTTCCCCCCTTATAAAAATTCCATCCTCAGAATTTCTTCAAACCACACCCATACCCGGGTCATCACACTGAACTTCTTCTCAGATTTCTCAAACGTCTTGGTTCCGAGCTGAATACCAGTGATTACTCGCCATTCTTCCATTTTTGAGAGTTCAAAGTATATGGGTATTTAATTTTTAAGTTCTTGTGAGGGATAGTTGAATGCGATTTGGGCGAAGCGCGAGATTTAATGATTTTAAGCTTTGAAGGGGATTTTAGGGTTTGAAAAGGAGAGGGAGAGAAAGTCGATAGCTTTTGATAACTGTTTAGGAATTTTGAATTTGTCTTTAAGACAGTTCCTTCTGACTCTACATAAGCTATGATGTGTCAATCAGCCATTGCTCACACGATGCCCAGTAAGAAACTGTACCTCTCCATATACTAGTCAATTTTTTAGTTTTAATTTCTATTAAGAGAATAAGCATTACTGATGTAGGCTGACCGTTAACTTTTTCAGTACGTAAAGTAGCTTGAGGAGATAGCTATAGACTCTACGACTTTCTTTGTCAACTCAACGATCGTCTTCTGAAAGATGCTTCAATGGCTCGACCATTTATAAACCCCACGAGAGTTTGGGCACTGACATTCTGAGGTGAATTTCCAAAATGCCTTTTCAAACTTATTTGTAACTTCCCTCCACACGATCTGAATAGGGGGCACGCGTCGAGTTCTACCGAGATCCATTATTTTAAATGGTGTGGAAAAATTGATCTGCCCTTAACTCCCTCTGAGCTAGTTTTTCCTTTGGGAAGGCTACAATCGTTGAGGCTGCTCTACATTTGTTGAGTTTACTGCTGATCATATTCTGCGATCATTGTCTGTCTTGGTTCTTGTGATGATCTCTGACCAATCATTCCTTCTGGGTTATTAAGGTAGCTCAGGAAAGGCCAACCTCTTAGACTGAACTAAGGGTCAGGTTTGTCCCAGAGGTGCTTACCAGATGAAGAATTTTAGGCATGATTAGTACTGATATCGCAATTGATCTCTCTGTTGGGGAGTTCATCTACCAACTCTGGACATACATTGGTGTGCTCCTCCATAGTTGATACTTTCTTCTCAGAGAGGTATGAGTTCTTCTTCTTCATATGCATCAGAAGGCAGCCTTGCATATCTCCTTCTGACTGAAATCATCACTATCATTTAAACCTCCTTGGATCATAGAAATAGATATCTTCAAGACTGATCACTTCATGATTATTGACAGAACTATGAACGTAGTCTTCTTTATCATAATCAGTGTGTGTTGTCTTGCATAGGCTGGACTCAGTCTTGATCATAGAGAACACTGTGATTTTCCATAAGCTCTTTGACAGATTGCACTCATGGAGTTCTGCTTCTATGATGAGTTCTTCATTCTCAATGCTCAATGATCCTCTTATATGAACTTCCTCTAGGGTTCTTCTCAGATGATATGTTTTGCATGAATAAGCATATAAGACCCTTTTTTTATCTTATCATGAATGGTCTGATTCCATATGGAGATCAGCAACCAGGTGATATTCCTTCATGTTAGCTCAGCAAGTCTTCAAGAACAGGCTTTGACAAATAATGATTTTTGTCAAGAATGTTTCTGAAATGTCTTAAGCCTCCAGCTGACTGAATTCATCTGCTTCAGCATTCCTTAGTGTGGTCATATAGACCAAGTATCTGCAGGTTAGATAAATTTCTATTTTTGGTCCCCATGGTTAAATGGGTCCTGCTAGGTTAGTTTCCAAAATCCCTATTCCTCATATATTTAAATTTTCATCACATTGATCATCAACAATCATATATGTACATGTATCCAATTTAGACATTTTAAAATGCATGATGATGAGTGTGTGTGAGTTTAACCACTTTAATAAGACACTCCTTTTTCTTTGATGGTTTCATCATTTGCTTGGTTATGTTCATAGATTTTAAATGTTCACAGAGTGAGAATCAATTATATCACATGTTTGTATCTGGTTGATTCATGGAGATGTTCTATTTCTACGAATCTTTAAAATACTCTTGTAGAATTGATCATACTCTATGTATTATCAAAAATCTAGAGCATAGATTTGTGCATACATACTAACCCTTCAGTAAGGATTACTCCACTAAAGATTAATTAAATCTTGATATGCTTATGACTTATTTTAGACTTCTTTCAAGATGTTATCTTCAACCTAAAACTTGGATGGAGAGAAAGTTTATTAGCAGTTGAGTTTCCAACCTAAGTGTACTTTCTCCCTTCCCCCTTTTAGGAAGAATATGGTCTCTTGATAGAATATTGTTATAATACATAATGTGATGCGCCATAATGTACACATTTATATTAATAAGGAACAGTACCTTTCCACTGTCATTTTCTTGACAGTTATTTATCTTGATATAATGAGGTTAGGCATTGATTTGAATATTTTTTTTCATTCATTTCTGACAGCTTGTTGCTCAAGTTGTCCTTCGATCAATCAGGTTATAGTCTTGAAGATGTAAGCTAGGAAAATCTTGTCATCCTTAGTTCTTTGACAACCTTGAACCTCAATGTTCACATCCAGCTGTTGGTTAGCCAAATACATATGTGAGAAATTGTTCTTTCTTCTCTAGATAAGTGTTTCTTAGCATATATGGCCTTTCATCTTTCAGACTGATAATGCTTGACTCTTTGTTGTTGATGACTCTTGACCTCCCATCTCTGGTCTTCAGATTATAAGATTGACTGTGAACAAGGGTTGGTCTTGTTGCTATGGTATTTAAGAACATGGAACAATCTAAGCAGCTTCAGGTGTATATACATATTTACCTATACACATTATTTCTAACATGCGAGTCCATCTGCATTTACAAGAGACTTACTACTAAACTAAGTTTAGAACAATGTTTGTGCCTAGGATCAGACTCAAAACGATTAGCTTTTGAATAGCATGAGAACCTGCTCTGATACCAATTGTTAGTTCCCATAAGGCACATAATAGATCTAGAAGGGGGTTGAATAGATCCTTTTTTATTTTAAATACTTTTTCTGTTTATTTTGTTTTGCTTATGGATTAGAATATGACAAATATAAGAATCTTTTCAAGCACATCAGAATAAATAAAAGATCCCCTTCATAAACATACATATATTGTTCGTGGAGTTAGTTTAGTAGTAACTAGTTAATTCATACATAGCATTTATAGCAGTTAGCTATATAATGTAAATGACAGAAAGTAAATGACTAAATGTAAAAGACACAAGGGATTTTAAGTGGTTCAGAGACTCAAGCTCCTAATCCACTCTTTTGCTTCAACCAGCAGGAATTCCACTAAGGATGGGAAACACCCTGAATCACTAAGATTCCTTCAAGGCCGGTGGCCTTGGAACTTTAGTTCACTAAGAACTCTTCAAGCCCAGCAGACTTGAAACTTCATTTAGTCCCTTCGGACAAGGACCCTTCAGGCCCTGACTACTTGTTATTGTTGTAGTTGTTGTTGGTGCTTTGCTGCTAAGATGTCTTAAAGCTTAAACATCTTTTGTACTTAGCAGCTTGACGTGGTCCTCTTTGTATTCTGCGTAAAGTCTGGACCACGTCTTCTCTGATACAGCTGATCTTCATACTGTTCATCTCATCTTCATCTAATGTCAGTTGTGCACCATCATCAGTTGGGGTTGCTAAGTCTTTGAGCTTTTGGTAGACTTTGTCTGGCACTTAGCATTCCCTGAACCCTTCTTGAATGATTTGCAGACATGGTTCTGCATATGTTCTATTTCAACTTTTGGTTCATGGTGATTCGTAGAGTGGCTCTCTGGATCTTCTTTGTGCTCTGCCATTTTTCTGAATGTTATCTTCTTGGCGTTCTCGACTCTCAGCTTAGCTATCATCTTCAGTGGCATTCTCATCCTTGTTGAGTGAAGTTTTAGTCTATTCACGTTCTACTTCAAATCTTCTTCACTTCTACCTTCGTAGTCTCACTGCCACTGAGACTTGTTCTATTTTGTTATAGTGGAACTCGTAGAGTCAACAATATATCATTCCAACAACTCAACGATTCTTCTCCTCCGCAACTCTTGATTTTTGAACTCTAGCTGATATATAATCCTTCACATTCTTCTCGTTGGAATATAGCCATTTGGAGCTATTTGAATGCCTTCACAACTTAATCTGGATGTTGATTGGGTTGGTGCTTAGATCTTCTTATTAACTTGCATATCATTTGTTGAGTGCTCTCTGGTTTCCTTCAAGTGTAATGTATCTTTGCAACTCAGACCAGAGGCTTCATACTTTGGATATTCTGGGAGTGCTCATTTGTTGAGAATCGTGTTGACTCTACGATTCTGCCTTCGCGTTGTGAGCACTTCTGTTTAAGCCTTAATTCTGCAGACTACGATTAAGCTTTAGTTCTGTAGACACTACGACTCTGAGATTAGATCTTAACAGACTATGATTTTTATCTTTATGCTTGTTGTCCTCATCTGATCTGGCTCGACTACGATCTCTGCCTCTGATATGATCAATAGACTTTACTACTTCAAGTGTGGCCTACAATTCTTGACTTAGCTATGGAAGATGCTCGGTTGGCTCGTATACAGGCTTGTCTTTAAGATTCTGAACATGACTTCCTCAGCAGACTACGGCTCTGAGAAAGTACTTCTCGACACAGTACGATCCTTCCTCGTCTCTTCTGGTAGACTACGAACTCCGAGATCTACTATCTTGCAGCCTACAATTCTGCCTTGATAGTTCTCGAGTTTTCCTTAACTCTCCTGGAAGACTACGATGCTGGTGCAGTGTTCGACGATCAAACATGCCTATCTATTACATTATAAGATCAACTTAACAAGATTGATCTTTCTATATTTATAGTCATTCTACATCATTTCTTTTTAAGGACTTTACAAAGCCATTTTGCTTATGTAGGATCAACCTAACATACTTGATTAATATTCTAAGTCCTTGTACATATATTCCTAATATCTATCAAAGGACTTTACAACTTTCCTTAATGCAAGCATACTTGCATATTCATTCATTTATATCATAATCAAATCATATAGGAATAACATTCTCATATATATTCCGAACAGAAATAAAGTAAGTCACCAATACTAGTTGGTATTGGACGTGGACTAAGCTATTATTATAGAGGGTAATAGCTGAACCACGTAAAAATTCTTGGTGTTGATTTTATTACTTGCTTTACTTTAATTGCTCACAAAAGTTATTTAATTATATTGATAATTAAAATTTGAATATTTTCATTTTCTTAAGAAAATTCATTAACACCAAGTGTTTTCACAAAGTTATAAATTCAACAAAACATTTTCATAAAATCAAAGAGTTAATCCAGTAGACCATATTAATTCAGCAAGTTGCATTCATTAATATAGTAGGTTGAATTCAGTAGTTTGGAATAAAGTTAAAATTTGGTCATAGTTTGTTCCCACACTTATTCAACCCCTCCCCCCCCCCCCCCTTCTAAGTGTGCCTTAGCTAAATTTTAGGTCGGAAGATTTGGACTCCGAGGTAGAGTGGGTTTGCAATTGGTAAATTATACTTTTCTACACCCAATTCTGGGGAGCGATTTTACCTTCGATTGCTATTAACAGTTGTTAGAGGACCGCATTCTTTTGATGGTCTACGCATTATCAATGATGTGTTTCATGATAGTTTTAAATCAATGTGTGTAACTATGGGGCTCCTAGAAGATGATGCAGAGTGGGTACAATGCCTCCCGGAGGCTTCAACTATGAATATGAGATACCAGTTATGAAGACTATTTTGTATCATTATGGTAGAATGCTCCCCAATACAGCCATGCACTCTGTGGAATCAATTCTCCGTACATATATGTGATGATCTTCGTCACAAGCTACAAATAACTTTTGGCATATACGATCTAACGCAACCTTAAATCGAAGATTACGATTTATATTTGATTGATCAGTTCCTACATGAATCTGGCAAAAAATTGGATGACTTCCCACCTATGCCACACCCTGTTCAAAATTGGAGTTCTGTTTCAGCTAATAAATTATTGATATGCAACTACGAAATGAAGCTAATTTACTGAATGACCTTTTGAATATTAATATTTTAAATAATGCTTGTAAAGTCCCCGAACCCGGATACTTAAAACCCGAACTCGGTACTTCACGATACCATTTCTATGAGCGGAATAATACTAATAATAATAACCATAATATAAAACTTAAACTTAAATTTACATTTATCAGAGTCTAATCCCAAGTACGCAACCTTTACTACATTCTTTACATGATATATAATACATATCATTAACTTAATACAGTCTATCTATTACAAATGATACCAATAACATGTCCTGTTTGCTTTCCTTTTCACTTGTTCTTGGCCGAACTTTCCAGTTCTTCACACTTAGCTGAAAACATTTAAATTAAGCAAGGATGAGCATTTGAGTGCCCAGCAAGTATTTATATATATATATATATATATATATATATAAGTTGAAAGAATTTAAATGTTTTCTTTATAATATTATTCTACAACCGGTCAATAGTTGTGAAGTAATCTGTACCAATAACAATAACATAACAACCCTCTTTTAAATTTTTGAAACTATGTATTGTCTATACATGGGGTTTCTGTGACATATTATGAACATTGTTTTTATTTTCGAAAGGGTTTAAACAGAAATTCATCTGTAAATCGGCCATTGCTTACGGGCCTGAGGGTGTACAATCCATGGGCCCTGTATTGATCAATACTACATTGCTAGAACGATATTATCGTTCATCCTTTGTCCGCCGTAACGCATAAAAATTCTCCCATTATCGGGATGTTTATACCTGTCGGGTTTTCATAACAAAGGTCTTATATAATTCAACATATATGTATATCAAATGTGTATCAACATGTGATTAAATACAATGATTATCCAAGTGGGGACACTTGTATAATCATTTATAGAAATTAACGAACAGAATATATATCTGAATTATCATATACTAACATGTTGATAATCAATGGGCGTATATAATATAGGCTTAACAATCTGTATAATAATAATAATATAATTCTGAAACATTCTTATACTTGTCCATTGCATAAAGAAAATGAAAAGTTAGGATACTTGCCTGATGCGCTGTTTATTAATCTCAACTTATTTTATCTTTTATGAGATCACCTATCATTAATCAAATCATTTTACTGATTAGTATAACATAACGTAACACATAACACTGCCTATTGCAGTCAGCACATTCCTAATCACATTGGCACAAAACTTTAACACCATTGAATCACAAATAAACAGTTATCCAAACAATCTATCTAAGTCCAGATCAATTTCTGAAATATGTCAGCCTATCGACAACTTAATCGGGTAATTATCGAGTTTAAGACTCTATCCTGTAACTTAGTATCAGTCATATTATTTTTAAATGACTTATAATACATTTTAAACATGTATTATAATTTATCACTAATTTTTCAAATATCGGAATCATTATTAAATGATTTAAATATTAAATAATTTTATTATCATTAATATTTAATTAATATTAAACTATTAATGAAATTATTTTCAAAATGTTAAAGTTATTTATAATAACTCAAAATACTTTTAAAGTATTAACATTACTCTTAAATGATATTTAAAACATTTAAAATAATCATTAAATAATCACCATTAATATTTCAATATTAATGAACTTTTATCTAAATATTAAAAGTTTTTAATTATGACTTAAAATATTTTTTAAATCACTAATATCCTTTTTAAATGATTTTTAAATAAATAAAATCATTTTTAAACTATTTATTTAATATAACTATTAAATAAATTTGATATCATAAATCATTAAATAAATATCATTAATATCAAATAATTAATGAAATTATCCTTTAAATATTAAAATTTATATTTTATAACTTAAAATATTTTTAAACACTTTATCTTTATTTAAAAATGATTTTTATAATAATAAAATCATTTGTAACTAAATTATTTAATATAATCATTAAATAAAACTAATATCATTAATAATAAATTATTAATGAGAATTCTCCAAAAATATATTTTGTAAAGTCAAAATACTTTCTAACACTTTATTCCCATTTAAAATGATTTTTAAATCAATAAAATCATTTTTAACTTATTTATTTAATTTAAAAATTAAATAAATCTAATATAATTAATATAAAATAATTAATATTTTCATGACAAAATATCAAAAGTTATATATTATAACTTAAAATATTTTTATAATACTTTAAATTATTTTTATATGATTTTTAAATCATTAAATTCTATTTTTCGCAAATTATTTAATACACTTATTAAATAACTAAAATATCATTAATATTAATTAATTAATGAAATTCATCACAAAATATTAAAATTTATCAAAAATTAAATAAAAATATTTTTAAACACTTTATTCATTTTAAAAATGATTTTTATATAATTAAAATCATTTTTCTCTAATTTATTTAATACACTAATTAAATAAATTAAATATAATTAATATCCAAATAATTAAAAATATTAATGAAAAAATGTCCCAAATAATTAAAAGTTATTTTTCATAATTTAAAATAATTTTTAAAACTAATTTTGAATTTTTATAATTTATTTTCTATTTTTAATCAATTTCCGAAAATTCAGAAATTAAAAATAATAGGAACCGTCGCTATAGCCTATAGCGACACAAATCTATCGTCCTAGGTGTTCTTGAGCTCAAGAACACTGTCAGACCGATTTTCAGGTTGCTTGGTTTGATCGGGTTTGATTCACAGTGTAATCGAGTTCTGAGTTAGCTCAAACATTAGTTGTATAGTAATCATGTAGCACTACAACATCCAACACTCACTTTGATCAAAAAATAACACAATAAAAAGATATGATCTGCCAAACATGATGTCAGACCAAATCTAGGCTTCATTAGAAACCCAGAAATTAGAGCAGCCACTTTCCAGCGTCCACTACATGCTAATTGTTTGATGTTTTTGTGATCTATTACTTTCAGATTGTAGCCTACATATACAACTACAGATCTATTACATAATAAACATATAACATCAACAAATAAAACAACTAATGCTCGGTCAAACCATGTCAGACATAAGGTGCTATCAATTTCTGGAAATTCCCAAAAACAGAAAATATGGTCGGATGATCTACTTTGACCGGCCACTGATTTCGACTCGTTTAATATTAAGGAGATTTTAAGGCATAATATTATGGTTATAATATAAGTCTATAACCTTGATTCAACAAAACAACAAAACATCTAACAGAATGCAAGATCTGGACCGTCAAACATCCTGTCAGACATTTCTGGGCAAGTTCTTGACTGCCCAGAAAACTTTCGGTCAATGCCGATCAACGGCATTTGACCGTGAATAACTTCATTTCCAGAAATTAAATAGCTATTCTACCACTTGGATCTTAAAGACCATATACCAGGATACATAACCCAACACTTAAACAACAAAAAAACCAAATATACTAAGATCTACATGGTCTGACATTCGTTGTCAGACCATAACATGAACTTTTTTCAGAAAATTGAAAATCATTGATCTGAGCATTTAGATGTTATGGATTTGTAATATACCAACCCAGATCATCACGTTAGACTACAAACAACATATTTTAACATCAATTCACAAGATCTAACAGCAACTTTTGGACAGAAATTCAAAGTAGGGTTTTATACCTTTGATGAACGATTCTTGATTCGTTGTTACTGATTTGATTAGGGTGTTCGTGGGGTTTGAAATGGGACTGATTTATCTTGATATTTTCGGAGGTTTGAGTGGAAGGAACTCTTGGTTGAGTGTTGTACCAAAAATGGCTAACTAATGTCCATTTCTCTCTCTTCAATCTATTTATAAACAATTTAGATGCATGTATTGGTCATCCTAGAGGCTGATTGCTGGCAAAATCGTGCATGTGGAGTTGTTGGGAGTTGTTGAGCTACTAAAGTATTGGCCAAACTTACAAGTTAGCTCAAATAATGCACTAGGGGTAAAATAGTCTTTTAATAATTCCATTTAATGGCAAAATTGTCATCTTGACAAACCCTTAGGGTTTGACCCTTAGGGTTTAACCCTAAGGTTTTGTGTATAAACACATTTTAGCAACTAGGATTTGGAATAAAAATAAAATTATAAACTAACAATTTTAGTTTCTATAATTCACAATTTAGGATTTCTAAATTAGTTTATGTTTCCTAATTACATAAACTTAACAATTAGGTTTAAGGATTTACTAATTATAATTAAGATCACTAATTGGCAATTAAGGCACCAATTTGGTAATTAGAGTTAATAATTTACTAATTAGGATTAACAATTTAATAATTAGGGTTAACAACTTGTTATTAGGATTTCTAATTAATCATGATCATTAGGGTTTAGTAACACAAATCACAATTAACGTTGCTATTATAGCGATTAGGGTTTATACTTTTAGTAATTAGGGTAACAAAAATGCATTTAGGGTTTATAATTATCAAATTAGAATTCTATGTATTAGGGTTTTAATTTCTATATCACCAGTCATTAATCACATTATTGTGATTACATAACGTCTTTAAAAAATTCTCAAAGTCGTGAATGACTTTCGCTTTAAAGTTTCAATTCAATTAGGGTTCTAAAATTATAATTAGGGATTATAATATAGAAAATAATAATAATAATAATAATAATAATAATAATAATAATAATAATAATAATAATAAGAGTTTTGAATAATTACGATTCTCCCTAATTAGGGTTAATACATAAACACCGATCATAAATCACATTAACATGATTACAGAACAATCTTAAGCCGGCATTCGGCTTTAACTTAGGGTTTAACAACTTAAACTAGGGTTTTGACATTTTACACCATAATTGACCAACCATTGTCAGTCCATAAACATACAGTACATATTTATAACACAGAAAAATCAAAATATTATAATTTTATATCATTATCATCATTCCTTATTCCAGAACCAGAATTAGGGTTATCAAAATATTATTAGGGTTCGATCGTAATATAATAAAATTGTTCCACGCATTAATATTACACACATAACATACATAATTATAATACTTACAAATAATAATATAATATTATTATTCTCATTCCTTGATCAAAACCCGGAATTAGGGTTTGGATTCCATATCTGATTTTATCTGCCATAATTAACCTTATAATTAAGTTGAAATAATTTACTTAATATCTTGAACAAAATTCATATAATAAAATAAGTATTATAAAAATTCTATATTCATATTATATATTATTCAATTAATATAATTATCATATTTTCATGGAAAATAAACATTAAAAATATTTTTTACTATAAAACTAATTATTATTAGAATATAATTTATAATGAGCAATAATTCTAAAATAAAATTATTCATACCATTCATGTAAAAAATATATTTTATATTCATCACATAAACACATACATAATACCTTTCACGCATTCTTACATTTAAAATAGATAATTATTCTAAAATCATTTCTTATATTATTTAAATAATATAAGATTATATTTTCCTTGAAAAATAATTAATAAAACAATTCTAATAAGGAATTAATTAGTATAAAAATATAATTGATAATAATCAATAATTCTAAAATAAATTTATTTGCAATACTTAATGTAATAAATAAATTTTATTTATCACACCTATAAATATATATTACACATTACCTTGGCACATATCATTCATATTTATTTTAAAAAAAAAATTTATACGCAAAATTTATGATTTATTTATATAGAAAATATCAGGTTGTCACAATGCTCAACGTACGGCTTATGACGCTATCACTGTGACGCCCCCAAAATTAGGTATTCATCACCTAGTTTTGAGTCGCCAAATACATGGTACAAAATACAAATAAAACTTAATTATACAGCAGTCGTGAAAAATACGATCACAATTAACTGTGAGTTTTAATACAATGTATGTAACTCTCATGGTGCCTCGACCACAACCTTACAATGGTACTTTACATAAAAATATAGTCATAAACTAATTTTAAAATTAAAATCTTTGGGAAGTGCTCAATGAAACCTTCGTACATGGGAGGCCATGCATCTAGGTTATTGTAGATATCATATGTCCACAGAATTATCCTTGGTTGACCCAATAGACCCCAAAGAAAAATGAGAAGATTACTATCATCTTCTTTCCAATGATGAGTCTTCTCTTGACATATAACTATCTCAACTGTCTCCAAGTGGAAATTATGTTTCAAATAAACTCCAAGATCATATAGGTAGTGCTTGTGGATATACTCAGCAAGTGGATGTGCACAACCCTATCTTATGATAACACGAGGTTGTATGTCTTTAGAAATCTTGTATGATAGTGACAAAACACCCTTCCAAAGTTGGGTTCACCTCACCCTATTTGGTTCACCAAAGTTAAATATCAAATGACATATACAATACGACATACTTATCTAAAGTTCTCAATAAAATTATTTCTATACTATTTAGGGAGAACCTCAACAGCTATAGACCACCGTTCTATTTCCTGTTATCCCCGCTCGACCCAGCTACACTCTTATTACCTGAAAGGAATTGTGAAGCAAAAGGGTGAGCACAACTAGCCCAGTAAAGAATATCGTGACTTAAGATAATTACATTATCAATAGTTTTCATTAATAATAACTCCGAGATTTAGAATATATGGTAGATGATAAAAATTTTAAACCATAGTTTCACCGGAACGAGCAATCCATTAAAAGAGTCAAATAGACCATCAGGTCTGTTATCTTCTCCATGTTAAAAGTCCACCAATAATGTTTTATCCCTTTAAATGAACCGCATCATCGAATCATTCCTGCACTACGGGCCAAGGATATTCATTAAATCATCAATGGTCATGACTATACCGAATAATCCCTGATCATAATCATACCCAATCCATGTAAGCCCAAAGATATACAACAATAAAACCAATAATCAACAATCCATCTTCGCACGTAAGCCAAAGATATACAACGATAAAACTAATAATCAACAATCCATCTTTGCACGTAAGTCAAAGATATACAATTCAATAATAAACAGTCCATCTTCGCACGTAAGCCAAAGATAACTTTTATCACCATATAAGCATGAGGATGATGACAATGATATAAACATTAATCAACTTAAAACAAGAATAAATATTAAAGACTTTAAATTTATCCAAATATTATCAATCACATAATAAATTCATAATCTAATATTGTTAATATCGTAACAATGTTTTAATCACTTCTTAAACTTATAAACAATTTATTTCAATTGTTTACACTTTACCAAATAATGCATTTAATCATTCAAGAATGCCATACTCATAAGATTTCATCACCAATGATCAAATCCCTCATCAACAATATGCATATACCTTACATAGGATTTCCAAGCCATAAAAGTCTATTTTCCAACTTTGTTACTTCACATAACATATTTAACTCATTTACTCATAACTAGATCATTTTCATGAAAAATATCAAATCAGTTCCAAAAATATTTCTTTTCTGGGATTTATCATAATATAGTCCCATAATGAAAATATATTTTTCTCGGAATTTTTATAATTCATTTACTATTTTTCAAAAATTAATTTCTAATTAATTCCTTAAGAAATTAGCTACCTTAAGGTTAACTCCAAAAATTCCCAAATCTTGGCAAGATCTTACACATGTTAATGTGAGCTTCCAATTTAAAGTTTATGGTCATCGGAGTTATAGAACTCCGGTTATAGCATTTTTCGTCGAAAAAACCTAAATATTGAAATGCTCATAACTTGCTCATTTTAAGTCAGAATGAGCTCATTTTTGGACAGGAGATACTTTATACCATATACTTTCATGTCCCAAAAGGCCAGAATTTTTCTCACAAATTAAGTGGCCGAAAAAACCCTTTTAAAAACGTGGGCTAGTTTTTTCTGTATTGGCAGCTTTGCACTCCTTTGCTAAAATCAGTCCACACGAAAATCTATAACACCTTTTCCAGTGATTCTACTTGGAGATGCTACAAAACTCATAGATCTAACTCTAGGACTTGACAACACTCAAAAATTCGAAATATACTAGGAGATATGGTAAATTTTATTAGTGTTCTGATTTTACCAAAATCTGATTTTCAACCCTTTTTGATTTCTAAGAAACTTTCATGTTTTCACATAATAACCAACATAACTCATCATAACACTTACTAATACCACAGATACCCATGATTTTCATTAATCTGAACGCTTGTATTATGACTCTCATCCTAATCAGCGTAACCAGATTATTTCCACAATTTAATAAGGAATTAATATATAGGATCATTCACCATGCATGCGATAGAGACAGCACATACAGGTTATTCTCAACAGAATAATAAAGAACGGAACCAGGTCAGGTAAAATTCACACCGACAGGATGTTCCAACAAAATAGTAAAGAATGGAATAACAGAAGTTCTCTTCATGAATAAGAAAGAATAACACCCCTTACCGTAAAAGAAATTGGATATAGAAGTAGTAAAGTAGAAGAATACGCTTCTTCTTTCTCTCTATAATTTTTCTCTCTAGAGTTTTAGTGAATTCATAAAAAATAATGAAGGAATTAGCTTCTATTTATAGAAAAACTGAGAGTGGCACTTGGTCTTAACGAAGGGTCAAAATAACTCTTGGTAATATTGAAGAGGCAACTACTATTTGCGAAATGGTAATTAACTCTTGGAACACCGAAGAGGCAAATAACTCTTGGAAAACTGAAAGGTCAAGTTACTATTAAAACTCGTGAATAGTAACTCATGAATAGTAACTCATAAATAGTAACTCGTGAATAGTAACTCGTGAATAGTAACTCTGACACGAAAAGTTCCCCAAATACCCGATTGAACAATATAACCTCCAGACATCAAGTTATTATCGAAATAAATATCAATTTTCACTATCATAAATAATTTTAACACAATGGAACTATCAAACTCATCTTTAATCAACACGAACTTATCCATCATTAATATCATAACTCACAATATATAACAACCAGATCGTTCCCAGGAAAGAGGGGGCTTTCCAATAAGGATTTCTCCCTATTGGCACGCAATTAGGTGACCAAACCTCTCCTTGACAGAACTTCTAGACCTTGTAAATATTGTAAATTAATAATATGAATAACTTTGTCGTCTCAATTATTGATTTAATAAAATAACATATTATACAGATGATAATGTGATAATAATTGAATCAATAATATGAGATATATGATGCAGTAATTACTGTAGCATTAATTGAGTATAACTAAGTGACTTTTCACGTAAGCATCAATAATCAATACCGTGTGCTACCATGCAATCATGCGTATTACTGTACTTTTACCACCGTGTAGTTCAACAGTTTTAACGGTAAAACCTCCGCCGTTATTTTCATAAAATATTTTTGTCGTTTTCTAACTACGACAGTACTTCCGTTGTGGTTTCACCAATGATTGTGCCATCGTATGGATATTTCCAACAAAAAGAATATTCCCCGACCAATCAAATATAATCTGACAACTTGCATACTTTGCAAAAAAATTTAAATACTACCTACAACTATAACATTATATCAATTCCGCACCATAATATTTAAAAAAAAATATTTCGAGAAAATGAAATATTTATTCATAAAATCTGGGTTCTCACAATCTCCCCTCTTTATGGAATTTCGCCCTCGAAATTTACGTACGTACCTGATAGTTTGAAGAGATGAGAATACCTTGCTTTTTTTTCATATTGTATCTTCCCGGTTATATCCTCTGTATCATATTGCACTTTTCCTGTATTTTAGATATCATTTCTAAAATATACCTTCAAAACAAAGGTTAATTGACATATCACAAATTGTTAACTTATCAAGTAAAAATTTTAGCTTAGGTAAGTCACACCCTAGCGAAGTATTGTACTCGTCTCTCCCCTCCTGGTTCTAGACTAATATCTCTGTCAGTGACCATATCCCTATAACATCAATCAACAATTCCTGTCCACAATCATATGAATAAATCATAATCATAATTGTGATTCTGAATTCCTTTTCGCACCCAGGAAGAAGATAATTTACATCACCTTTCTTTACCTGAAACATCAAAAATCATGGTTATACCTAAATCACAATTCCTGCTCATAATCATACTAATAAATTCATCTATGCACTATGGCTAAAGATATACAACTATATAACCAATAAATAACAGTTCATCTTTGTACTACATGCCAAAGATATACAACTGTAAAACCAATAATTAACAGTTCATCTTTGCACTACAGGCCAAACATATACAACTGTAAAACCAATAATTAATAGCTCATCTTTGCACTACAGGCCAATGATATACAACTGTAAAACTAATAATGTTAAGACTTAGCTTAATAGTATCACGACCACGAATTATCCATGCACTACGGGCCAAGGATATTCGTGTTTTCAATTACGGTCATAATTATACCGAATAATCCCTGGTCATAATCATACCAAGTCCATCTATCCACTACGGCCAAAGATGACTTTTACCACATCATTTGTTACATTACAGTCATGATTATACCGAATAATCCCTGGTCATAATCACACCAAGTCCATCTATGCACTACAGGTCACAGATGAATTTCAACATAATATAAACATGAGGATGAGGTATTGATGTATATAGGGTTTCAAACCTCTTAGAAACATTCGTGTCATTCGCCTATCATTATCGACCAAATGGAATGCAAACATGAGATAACTCCGCAAACTTAGCCTCGTATTGCGATATGGTCATATTATTTTGCTCTATTGCTTATCTCAACATTTTTAGATGCCATTTTCAAACACTGTCACAAAACAAGGGTTAATTAACATATCACATATTATCCCCTATACTCTGATCAACCAATTAAATACCAAATAAACTTAGGTAGGTCATACTAGTGAAGGAATTCCCCGTCTCTCCCCTCCTAGTTCTTATCTCACATCTTAGTCAGGGATCATATCCCTAAGCTTTGATACCAACTGTGACACCCCCAAAATTAGGTATTCATCACCCAATTTTGAGTCGCCAAATACATGGTACAAAATACAAATAAAACTTAATTATACAGCTGTCGTGTAAAATACGATCACAGTTAACTGTGAGTTTTAATACAATGTATGTAACTCTCATGGTGCCTCGACCACAACCTTACAATGGTACTTTACATAAAAGTATAGTCAAAAACTATTTTTGGAATTAAAATCTTTGGGAAGTGCTCAATGAAACCTTCGTACATGGGAGGCCATGCATCTAGGTTATTGTAGATATCATATGTCCACAGAATTATCCTTAGTTGACCTAATAGACCCCAAAGAAAAATGAGAAGATTACTATCATCTTCTTTCCAATGGTGAGTCTGCTCTTGGCATATAACTATCTCCACTGTCTCCAAGTGGAAATTATGTTTCAAATAAACTCCAAGATCATATAGGTAGTGCTTGTGGATATACTCAGCTAGTGGATGTGCACAACCCTATCTTATGATAACACGAGGTTGTATGTCTTTAGACATCTTGTATGATAGTGACAAAACACACTTCCAAAGTTGGGTTCACCTCACCCTATTTGGTTCACCAAAGTTAAATATCAAATGACATATACAATACGACATACTTATCTAAAGTTCTCAATAAAATTATTTCCATACTATTTAGGGAGAACCTCAACAGCTATAGATCCACCGTTCTATTTCCCTGTTATCCCCGCTCGACCCAGCTACACTCTTATTACCTGAAAGGAATTGTGAAGGAAAAGGGTGAGCACAACTAGCCCAGTAAAGAATATCATGACTAAAGATAATTACATTATCAATAGTTTTCATTAATAATAACTCAGAGATTTAGAACATATGGTAGATGATAAAACTTTTCAACTATAGTTGTAGAGTAACGAGCAATCCATTAAAAGAGTCAAATAGACAATCAGGTCTGTTATCTTCTCCATGTTAAAAGTCCACCAATAATGTTTTATCCCTATAAATGAACTGCATCATCGAATCATCCCTGCACTACGGGCCAAGGATATTCATTAAATCATCAATGGTCATGACAATACCGAATAATCCCTAATCATAATCATACCCAATCCATGTAAGACCAAAGATATACAACAATAAAACCAATAATCAACAATCCATCTTTGCACGTAAGCCAAAGATATACAACGCTAAAACCAATAATAAACAATTCATCTTTACACGTAAGCCAAAGATATACAATTCAATAATAAATAGTCCATCTTCGCACGTAAGCCAAAGATAACTTTTATCACCATATAAGCATGAGGATGATGACAATGATATAAACATTAATCAACTGAAAATAAGGGTAAATATTAAAGACTTTAAATTTATCCAAATATTATCAATCACATAATAAATTCATAATCTAATATTGTTAAAATCATACCAATGTTTTAATCACTTCTTAAACTTATAAACAATTTATTTCAATTGTTCACACTTTACCAAATAATGCATTTAATAATTCAAGAATGTCATACTCATAAGATTTCATCATCAATGATCAAATCCCTCATCAACAATATGCATATACCTTACATAGGATTTCCAAGCCATAAAAGTCTATTTTCCAACTTTGTTACTTCACATAATATATTTAACTCATTTACTCATAACTAGATCATTTTCATGAAAAATACCAAAACAGTTCCAAAAATATTTTTCTGGGATTTATCATAATATAGTCCCATAATGAAAATATATTTTTCTCAGAATTTTTAAAATTCATTTACTATTTTTAAAAAATTAATTTCTAATTAATTCCTTATGAAATTAGCTACCTTAAGGTTAACTCCAAAAATTCCAAAATCTTGGCCAGATCTTACACATGTTAATGTGAGCTTCCAGTTTAAATTTCATGGTCATCGGAGTTATAGAACTCCGGTTATAGCGTTTTTCGTCGGAAAAACCTAAATATTGAAATGGTCATAACTTGCTCATTTTAAGTCAGAATGAGCTCATTTTTGGACAGGAGGTACTTTATACCATGTACTTTCATGTCCCAAAAGGCCAAAAGTTTTCTCATAAATTAAGTGGCTGAAACAACCATTTTAAAAACGTGGGCAGTAGCTTTTTCGGTATTAGCAGCTTTGCACTCCTTTGCTAAAATCAGTCCACACGAAAATCTACAATACCTTTTTCAGTGATTCCACTTGGAGATGCTACAAAACTCATAGATCTAACTCTAGGACCTGACCACTCTCAAAAATTCGAAATATACTAGGAGATATGGTCAATTTAATTTCATGTTCCATTTTTACCAAAATCTGATTTTCAACCCTTTGTGATTTCTAAGAAACTTTCATGTTTTCACATAATAAGCAACATAACTCATCATAACACTTACTAATACCACATATACCCATGATTTTCATTAGTCCAACGCTTTTATTATGACTCTCATCCTAATCAACGTAACCAGATTATTTCCACAATTTAATAATGAATGAATATAAAGGATCATTCACCATGCATGCGATAGAGACCGCACATACAGGTTATTCTCAACAGAATAATAAAGAACGGAACCAGGTCAGGTGAAATTCACACTGACAGGATGTTCCAACAGAATAGTAAAGAAAGGAATAACAAAAGTTCTCTTCATTAATAAAAAGAATAACACCCCTTACCGTAAAAGAAATTGGATATAGAAGTAGTAAAGTAGCAGAACACTCTTCTTCTTTCTCTCTATAATTTCTCTCTCTAGAGTTTCAGTGAATTCGTAAGAAATAATGAAGGAATGAGCTTCTATTTATAAAAAAACTAAGAGTGGATCTTGGTCTTAACGAATGGTCAAAATGACTCTTAGTAATATTAAAGAGACAACTACTATTTGCGAAGGGGTAATTAACTCTTGGAACACCGAAGAGGCAAATAACTCTTGGAAAACCGAAAGGACAAGTTACTATTAAAACTCGTGAATAGTAACTCGTGAATAGTAACTCATAAATAGTAACTCGTGAATAGTAACTTGTGAATAGTAACTCATGAATAGTAACTCCGACACGAAAAGTTCCCCAAATACCCGATTGAACAATATAACCTTCAGACATCAATTATTATCGAAATAAATGTCAATTTTCACTATCATAAATAATTTCAACACAATAGAACTATCAAACTCATCTTTAATCAACACGAACGTATCCATTATTAATATCATAACTCCCAATATTTAACAACCAGGTCGTTCCCAGGAAAGAGGGGGCTTTCCAATAAGGATTTCTCCCTATTGGCGCGCAATTAGGTGACCAAACCTCTCCTTGACTGAACTTCTAGACATTGTAAATATTTCAATTTAATAATATGAATAACTTTGTCGTCTCAATTATTGATTTAATAAAATAACATATTATGTAGATGATACTATGATAATAATTGAATCAATAATATGAGAGATATGATGCAACAATTACTGTAGTAATAATTGATTATAACTGAGTGACTTCTCACGTAAGCATCAATAATCAATACCGTGTGCTACCATGCAACCATACGTATTACTGTACTTTTACCTCCGGGTAGTTCAACAGTTTTAACGGTAAAACCTCCGCCGTTATTTTCATAAAATATTTTTGTCGTTTTCTAACTACGACAGTACTTCCATTGTGGTTTCACCAATGATTGTGCCGTCGTATGGATATTTCCAACAAAAAGAATATTCCCCGACCAATCGAATATAATCTGACAACTTGCATACTTTGCAAAAAAAATTTAAATACTACCCACAACTATAACATTATATCAATTCCACACCATAATATTTAAAAATAATATTTCGAGAAAATTAAATATTTATTCATAAAATCTGGGTTCTCACAATCTCCACTCTTTGTGGAATTTTGTCCTCGAAATTTACGTACGTACCTGATAGTTTGAAGAGATGAGAATACCTTGCTTTTTCTTTTCGGGTTGTACCTTCCCGGTTATATCCTCTGTATCATATTACTCATCTCCTGTATTTCAGATATCATTTCTAAAATATACCTTCAAAACAAAGGTTAATTGACATATCACAAGTTGTAAACTTATCAAGTTAAAATTTCAGCTTAGGTATGTCACACCCTAGCGAAGTATATTACTCATCTCTCCCCTCCTAGTTCTAGACTAATATCTCTGCTAGTGACCATATCCCTATAACATCAATCAACAATTCCTGTCCACAATCATATGAATAAATCATAATCATAATTGTGATTCTGAATTCCTTTTTGCACCCAGGAAGAAGATAATTTACATCACCTATATTTACCTGAAACATCAAAAATCATGGTTATACCAAATCACAATTCCTGCTCATAATCATACTAATAAATTCATCTTTGCACTATGGCTAAAGATATACAATTGTATAACCAATAAATAACAGTTCATCTTTGCACTACAGGCCAAAGATATACAACTGTAAAACCAATAATTAACAGCTCATCTTTGCACTACAGGCCAATGATATACAATTGTAAAACCAATAATGCTGAGACTCGGCTTAATAGTATCACGACCACGAATTATCCATGCACTACGAGCCAAGGATATTCGTGTTTTCAATTACGGTCATGAATATAACGAATAATCCCTGGTCATAATCATACCAAGTCCATCTATGCACTACGGCCAAAGATGACTTTTACAACATCATTTGTAACATTACGGTAATGATAATACCGAATAATCCCTGGTCATAATCATACCAAGTCCATCTATGCACTACAGGCCACAGATGACTTTCAACATAATATAAACATGAGGATGAGGTATTGACGTATATAGGGTTTCAAACCTCTTAGAAACATTAGCGTCATTCACCTATCATTATCGACCAAATGGAATGCAAACCGAGATAACTCCGTAATCTTAGCCTCGTACAACGATATGGTCATATTGTGACAACCCGAGAATTTAAAAAATTTATGAAAATCTTAAATAATTGATTTAAGGTCAAATAATAGACCTAGACAGAAAATAAGTGTATGTGTATGATGTTATTGGGATTGAATTTTGAGGATTTCAAAATTCGGTGAAGGATATAGGTGAATTATTCAGGATTAAGGATTTATGTGATTATGTTCTGTGTATATGGATAATGATGTGTTCAGAATGTGGTTAAGGGTCATGGGTTGATCAGATAAATTATATCTGTGACAAACCCTAAGTATATATTTTAAGAACGACAACGTTCAGTTAGAAAAAACCTAGCGTTTAACAAAAAACCCTAGAAATCGGTTCTGGAAACCCTAGTTTTAGTTCCGGGAGTCCGAAACCTTAATTCGGATATTAAAAACCCTAGATGGGGAAGGCAATAGTATGTTCAAGGTTAAACGTCATTAATATTAAATTAATTAGGGAAAACTCTAATGAATTATCTAAAATCTTAATTGATTGTTTGGAAACCCTAATACCAGATCTGAAAACCCTAGTTTCAGATTTTGATAAAGTGAAACCCTAATCTGTGAATATAACGGAGAATTTTAATGCTCAAGTATTATTAAGTATGAGGTTAATTAGGGTAAAGCTTAATAAATTTGAAAACCCTAAATCTCAAAATTTATGGAACCCTAATTGTTCCGTCAGAAACCCTAATTGTTCAGTGGTGGATTCAATTGCTAAAAGTAGCAATGTTAATCAGGAAACCATAATCCTAATTATTTCAATTTATGAGTAATTAGAAAACCCTAATCTAATTACGATGTTTAATTTCTAAATTAGAAAATTAAAATTTTTCTATTAGAAACCCTAATTATTGGGTTATAAACCCTAATGATCATTTTGACCCTAATTGCTTTATAACCAATTGTAATTAGGGAATGCTAATCCTAATTAGCAAGAATGAATGTATGATTAAGGAATTTTAATATAATTAGTAAATACTAATTATAAGTTAGAAATATTAATTTTCTATTTTGAAAATCGAAATTCGGAAATGTAGTAATTAAATTACAAAGTTAAGGGTTAAAACCTAAACCCTAATTGCTCCAAACCCTAAACCCTAAAATTTCCAAACCCTAAACCCTAAGGGTTGGCCAATTACAAGAATGCCATTTAAATTAAATGGAAAAATACTTTATTGCCCTTTGTGTATTATTTAAGAGTTGGAGTGTAGATCTAAACCTAAGGGGAGTGGTTGAGCAACCCTAAAACCTAGCCTTTGACAAATATCCAGCTATCTTTCTTTGGATCAGCAACATTCAATGAATCAAACCTTATATAAATGGATTTGGAGATAGAAAGTGTACAAAATTTAGCCAATCTCATTCTTGCTCTCACCAACTCCCATTCTCTCTCAAACCCACGAAATTCCAATATTATTTCAGTCTCAATTCAAGCCCCACGTGTACCAGAAGCAGATCTAATTATCAAAATTAAAAATCAAGCATAAAAGGTATAAAAACTCTAAAAATTCAAAATCTGGGATTTGATGTTTAATGTTGTTGTTTGTTGGTTTAATATATGTTATAGGGTGTCATTTGATGATCTGGGTTGTCAAAACTCAGATCCATATCATTTTGATGCTCGAAATTAAAGTTTATAAAAATATGGAAAAGTGGAAAAATGAGACCTGACAGCCGAATGTCAGGGCCCATAGATCTTTGTGTGTTAATGATCTCTTGTGATTAATGTTATAGATTTGTAGTATGTCATTTTGTCTGTGATCTGGAACTGAAAACGAAGCTAGATCATGTGTATATTTCAAGATATAAGCAGTCAAACTGCGTTGACTAGCCATGAAATCAGATTTCTGGGTTATCCAGAAACCCAGAAGTCACTGACAGCGTTTTTGCAGGTCAAAAATCTTTCTGTTGTTAGTTATTTTGGTCAAGTTGTTGTGGGAATGTTGTAGATAGGTATGTAAACTACAAGTTCATGCTATTAGATAACCCATATCTGTAACAGAATCGAATATATTGTTGGTCAAAAAGCGTTGACCGATCAGCCATATGAACTTTCTGGAAAACCCAGAAAGTTCAAGATCTGGTTTTTTGAGTATCACTTTGACCAGCTTGAATCTTGTGTACTAATTGTTGTTATGATGATCGGTTGTTACAAACTTGTAAACTGACATCTCTGCTATATATTTGAACCTTTATATCACATAAACAAAGCATGTAAAGCAGCGATTTAGGGGCTCAGATATAGTACCTCGACTGTTCTTCAATTTCTGGAAAACCCAGAAATTGAAGAACATGTCTGACATGATTTTCTGTCAATTAGATCTCTCAGATTTATTGTTGTTTAGTTATGAAATTGGTATATACTTGTAAAACTACATTAGTACTACAACATCAAAGTAATTACAAGCCCAGAAATCAAGTGTAGCATGGATTAAAGTCCGGTCAAACAAGGACCCTCGAGCACTGTCAAGAACACTCAAGAACACCTATAGCGACAGAAAGTGTCGCTATAGGCCTTTAGCGACAGATTATTATTATTTTTTTGGAAATTAATTTAAAATTAGAAAAAAAAATAGTTTTTAATTATTAAAAATACATAATAAATTATAAAAAATTATTTTAAAGTCTGAAAAATAGTTTTTAACTATTTGAAGTATATTTCAAAAATATTTAGTATTTTTGGAATGTAATCGTATTTATTTATTTAATTATAATATTAAATAAATTATTTAAAAATAGTTTTAATTCATGAAAAATCATGAAAAATAATATTATGGTGTTAGAAAATATTTTAAGTTATTTTTGATGACTTTTAATATTTTGTGATGAAATTCATTAATTAATCAATATTAATGATAATTAGTTTATTTAATGAATATATTAAATAAATTATGGAAAAATAGAATTTATGCTTTAAAAATCATATAAAAATGATTTAAGTGTTATAAAAATATTTTAAGTTATAAAATGTAACTTTTGATATTTTGGGCATGAAAATATTAATATTTTAATATTAATATTAATTATCGGATAAAGGATTAAAGTGTTGGAAAATCATATAAAAATGATTTTTTTAAAAGTATTAAAAATACTTTGATATATTATAATTATATTATAATATTATGTAATGATTTTCATTAATATTTTATATTAAATAAATATTAATGATTAAAGAATTATGTGGTATTTAATTCATTTAAATACGATTTTAAGGATTGAAAAATGTTAATAAATGGTAATAATTATCCGAAAACTATTACGAGCCTAGAAAAAATGTTTTGTCTGATTAGAAATTATCTGTGATAATGGTTAAGTGGTTAGTCAGATTTTAATTAAACTTAAACTCGATAAAAGTCCGACTAGATCGTCGGGATGTTAGAATTGTGTCGGGTTCAACTCAGACTGCAATAGTTTGACTTGATACCTAGTCTTATGTGCTGTAAAGACTGATAGGGTTATGTGGTAATGTGTTAGGTTATTTTGTGGATATAATTATAACAGTATTATACTGTGATGATATTATTCTAATATTGGAGATCTATATTATTAATATTAGGTCTTCGGGTAAAGCGTTATAAATTGTGTTGCGGTAATCAACGGTGCAGGCAAGTTTTTCAGTTCTATTATGTTTGTGGATGGAATGTGTTATGTGTTAAATTACATATCATGCTCTATGAATTGTTAAAAGTCAAAATATGACTAAGTTAATTGGGTTATGGAACTCAATCAATATGTGATTGCATGTTGTATGATGTAACTCGATAATTTAGAAATGTATAATGCATGAATGAATGTTTTGTAAGGAATTATTGATACATGTAGGTTATGCATAGTAAAGAATATATGTTGCATGCAGATATGCATATTAAAGGAAATGTAGTGCATATAGAATTGTGTGCTATGTGAAACATGATAGAATGTTAAATTTGCTGGGTTGTCGAGCTCAATCTTGCAAACATAAACTTTTTGCAGGTTAATGATGTTAGACAATATTATTTGCTATACGGATGACAAAGATTGAGCGATGCATAAAATGAATACATTTTCTTGATTTAGAAATGGTATAGATCTATGATTGATAGTTTTATCAAATGTAATTTTCAGCTATGTACAATTTGAAATGTTGAATAGATAAATAAGGTTTATTTTGAATTGAGAATAAATATGATTCTTAAATAAATGAATCATCGATAGAAAAGATAATGTCAAGTTCAGCTTGGGGCAATATATGCAGCTATTTTGTAATAGAATAGTTGATAATAATGTTCTGTGTAATAGAAAGTTTATGAATTGTGTTTAAGTTAAGGTTACTCGATTTTGGGGAAAATAGTGTGTAATGTAATGTATAAACAATTTATGTTTATATCTTCCGCAAATAGTTATAGAAATAGTATACCGAGTCCGAGGTGATTTAGGGCCTGGATTCAGGGATACTACAGTTGGTATTAGAGCTGTTTGTTATGAAGCTTAGGTAGGAATACCTGAGACCAATAACCGCAGTGATTAGGATAAGATCTAACTCATATAGAGTTAGTTGGTCGGTAAGATTCAAAGATGAATCTCGGCGAGTGTAAAGGCACAGAGTTCCCTAACTCTGATAATAAAGCTGAACAGTAATGGTGAATAGATCGAGTCTAAAAGACTGAAAGTGCAGGGATAGGAGATCGTTAAACAAAACGATCATAGTGCATGGAATTGAAACGTAATATATACAGTAAGATCACCCCGTGATCTGATAAAGGTTATGATATGGGAAATGAATCAATCTATTGATTGAAAAGTTTACAGCAATATGCTGTGTGAAAGTTGTACTATAAAATGGTACTATGAAAACTCATAAAAGAGTTGTGGATTATGAATACGAATTGAATTCGTATTGAAAAAGGGGGTTAAGTATTAGGTGGGGATTCAATTGAGGACTCTTGTCGGCAGCTGAGTTGTATGATTCCTTGTATGGGCGGGGAATTTGTACTTGATTTTAGAATCACTTAGCTTCCTGGTCGATGTAGTGGTTAGGTTGACCAATTCTTTGTATGGGCGGGGAATTGTTCACTTAGCTTCCTATATTGATTAGTGGCCGAGTTTGGTTTGACAACCACATAGTTTCTGGCATTGATAATCATTAAAATATTTGTGTCGCGCTAATTGCTATATGCGTGTTAAGAGGGTGATTCCTTTCTCATGTGTATAACAGATAGATAGGTCATAGGTAGAGGATACAGGTTTAAGTACGAGTTCTTAAAACTTATACTTATGTGACATTCTTGACGCATAGTTATATGAAATGTTTATGAGCCCTTAGTGAACGGACGCCAAAGGTCAGACTAGGGTCAGTTCGTAAACTTATATAATTGTGGTCAGGTTATGAACTCATAAGTGTGGTTTTATGAACTGGGTATAGTTATGTGTGAATGGAGTGTTAAGGATTATAGGAACAGATAGATTGTTAAGAATATGATCATTAGTGGAGATTTAGGTTTTCCTAAACCCCTAGCATTGCTAAACCTCAATTTTTGACATCAAGCTAAATGCGCACTATGTGCCTTTTAAAAAAATGTGTTTTTATTTATCACTTATGTACCATGTGACCTGGTGCAGAGATGATAAAAAAATGATGAAGTTATCAATGCAGAATTACTTGGTGTTGGATGTGATCTAAGGAACGTCAGCCCACTACAGTATGATGTAGTATAACAAAGTCACAAAACGACGAAATCCTCAACGGACTGTTAAATACAGTGCGGACATCATGACGTCATTCTCAAAAATGTTTTATTGAAAGAAATTTCCCAAACAAATTTATTTTACTGTGGAATCAAATAAGACTGACGTAAAATTTTTGTGCCTTTGGGCAGTGATGGAAAACAGATAAAATCAGTACTTGGCCAGTACAGGGCATATCGGGCTAATCACCCTTTGTGTCTGTAAGTAATGACGGTTTGCGGATGAATTTCCATAAAACCTTTACGAAAATGAAAAACAAACAGTCTATACGATTCCTCAGCACAGTTTTAAAATTTTTACCCTTGTGAGTGGTGTATTGGGTAGCATGTGATATGTGTGAATGGTATATGTGTGAATGGTGTAAGGTGCACGGTGTAAGGTGCACGGTGTAAGGTGAATTTCGGGGACGAAATTCTTAGAAGGAGGGGTGAATGTGACAACCCGAGAATTTAGACAATTTATGAAAATCTTAAATGATTGATTTAAGGTCAAATAATAGACCTAGACAGAAAATAAGTGTATGCGTATGATGTTATTGGGATTGAATTTTGAGGATTTCAAAATTCGGTGAAGGATATAGATGAATTATTCAGGATTAAGGATTTATGTGATTATGTTCTGTGTATATGGGTAATGATGTGTTCAGAATGTGGTTAAGGGTCATGGGTTGATCAGATAAATTATATCTGTGACAAACCCTAAGTATATATTTTAAGAACGACAACGTTAAGTTAGAAAAAACCTAGCGTTTAACAAGAACACCTAGAAATCGGTTCTGGAAACCCTAATTTCAGTTCCGGGAGTCCGAAACCCTAATTCGGATATTAAAAACCCTAGATGGGGAAGGCAATAGTATGTTCAAGGTTAAACGTCATTAATATTAAATTAATTAGGGAAAACCCTAATGAATTATCTAAAATCTTAATTGATTGTTTGGAAACCCTAATACCAGATCTGAAAACCCTAGTTTCAGATTTTGATAAAGTGAAAACCTAATCAGGGAATATAACGGAGAATTTTAATGCTCAAGTATTATTAAGTATGAGGTTAATTAGGGTAAAGCTTAATAAATTTGAAAACCCTAAATCTCAAAATTTATGGAACCCTAATTGTTCCGTCAGAAACCCTAATTGTTCAGTGGTGGATTTAATTGCTAAAAGTAGCAATGTTAATTAGGAAACTATAATCCTAATTATTTCAATTTATGAGTAATTAGAAAACCCTAATCTAATTACGATGTTTAATTTCTAAATTAGAAAATTAAAATTTTTCTATTAGAAACCCTTATTATTGGGTTATAAGCCCTAATGATCATTTTGACCCTAATTGCTTTATAAGCAATTGTAATTAGGGAATGCTAATCCTAATTAGCAAGAATGAATGTATGATTAAGGAATTTTAATATAATTAGTAAATACTAATTATAAGTTAGAAATATTAATTTTCTATTTTGAAAATCGAAATTCGGAAATGCAGTAATTAAATTACAAAGTTAAGGGTTAAAACCTAAACCCTAATTGCTCTAAACCCTAAACCCTAAAATTTCCAAATCCTAAACCCTAAGGGTTGGCCAATTACAAGAATGCCATTTAAATTAAATGGAAAAATACTTTATTGCCCTTTGTGTATTATTTAAGAGTTGGAGTGTAGATCTAAACCTAAGGGGAGTGGTTGAGCAACCCTAAAACCTATCCTTTGACAAATATCCAGCTATCTTGCCTTGGATCAGTAACATTCAATGAATAAAACCTTATATAAATGGATTTGGAGAGAGAAAGTGTACAAAATTTAGCCAATCTCATTTTTGCTCTCACCAACTCTCATTCTCTCTCAAACCCACGAAATTCCAATATTATTTCAGTCTCAATTCAAGCCCCGCGTGTACCAGAAGCAGATCTAAGGATCAAAATCAAAAATCAAGCATAAAAGGTATAAAAACTCTAAAAATTCGAAATCTGTGATTTGATGTTTAATGTTGTTGTTTGTTGGTTTAATATATGTTATAGGATGTCATTTGATGATCTGGGTTGTCAAAACTCAGATCCATATCATTTTGATGCTCGAAATTAAAGTTTATAAAAATATGGAAAAATGGAAAAATGAGACCTGACAGCCGAATGTCAGGGCCCATAGATCTTTGTGTGTTAATGATCTCTTGTGATTGATGTTATAGATTTGTAGTATGTCATTTTGTCTGTGATCTGGAACTGAAAACGAAGCTAGATCATGTGTATATTTCAAGATATAAGCAGTCAAACTGCGTTGACCAGCCACGAAATCTGATTTCTGGGTTACCCAGAAACCCAGAAGTCACTGACAGCGTTTTTGCAGGTCAAAAATCTTTCTGTTGTTAGTTATTTTGGTCAAGTTGTTGTGGGAATGTTGTAGATTGGTATGTAAACTACAAGTTCATGCTATTAGATAACACATATCTGTAACAGAATCGAATATATTATTGGTCAAAAAGCGTTGACCGATCAGCCATATGAACTTTCTGGAAAACCCAGAAAGTTCAAGATCCGGTTTTTTAGTATCACTTTGACCAGCTTGAATCTTGTGTACTAATTGTTGTTATGATGATCGGTTGTTACAAACTTGTAAACTGACATCTCTGCTATATATTTGAACCTTTATATCACATAAACAAAACATTTAAAGCAGCGATTTAGGGGCTCAGATATAGTACCTCGACTGTTCTTCAATTTCTGGAAAACCCAGAAATTGAAGAACATGTCTGACATGATTTTCTGTTAATTAGATCTCTTAGATTTATTGTTGTTTAGTTATGAAATTGGTATATACTTGTAAAACTACATTAGTACTACAACATCAAAGTAATTACAAGCCCATAAATCAAGTGTAGCATGGATTAAAGTCCGGTCAAACAAGGACCCTCGAGCACTGTCAAGAACACTCAAGAACACCTATAGCGACAGAAAGTGTCGCTATAGGCCGTTAGCGACAGATTACTATTATTTTTTCGGAAATTAATTTAAAATTAGAAAAAAAAATAGTTTTTAATTATTAAAAATACATAATAAATTATAAAAAATTATTTTAAAGTCTGAAAAATAGTTTTTAACTATTTTGAGTATATTTCAAAAATATTTAGGATTTTTGGAATGTAATGGTATTTATTTATTTAATTATAATATTAAATAAATTATTTAAAAATAGTTTTTAATTCATGAAAAATCATGAAAAATAATATTATAGTGTTAGAAAATATTTTAAGTTATTTTTGATGACTTTTAATATTTTGTGATGAAATTCATTAATTAATCAATATTAATGATAATTAGTTTATTTAATGAATATATTAAATAAATTATGGAAAAATAGAATTTATGCTTTAAAAATCATATAAAAATGATTTAATTGTTATAAAAATATTTTAAGTTATAAAATGTACTTTTGATATTTTGGGCATGAAAATATTAATATTTTAATATTAATATTAATTATCGGATAAAGGATTAAAGTGTTGGAAAATCATATAAAAATGATTTTTTTAAAGTATTAAAAATACTTTGATATATTATAATTATATTATAATATTATGTAATGATTTTCATTAATATTTTATATTAAATAAATATTAATGATTAAAGAATTATGTGGTATTTAATTCATTTAAATACGGTTTTAAGGATTGAAAAATGTTAATAAATGATAATAATTATCCGAAAACTATTACGAGCCTAGGAAAAATGTTTTGTCTGATTAGAAATTATCTGTGATAATCGTTAAGTGGTTAGTCAGATTTTAATTAAACATAAACTCGATAAAAGTCCGATTAGACCGTCGGGATGTTAGAATTATGTCGGGTTCAACTCAGACTGCAATAGTTTGACTTGATACCTAGTCTTATGTGTTGTAAAGACTGATAGGGTTATGTGGTAACGTGTTAGGTTATTTTGTGGATATAATTATAACAGTATTATACTGTGATGATATTATTCTAATATTGGAGATCTATATTATTAATATTAGGTCTTCGGGTAAAGCGTTATAAATTATGTTGCGGTAATCAACGGTGCAGGCAAGTTTTTCAGTTCTATTATGTTTGTGGATGGAATGTGTTATATGTTAAATTACATATCATGCTCTATGAATTGTTAAAAGTCAAAATATGACTAAGTTAATTGGGTTATGGAACT
The DNA here is from genome assembly GCA_020205505.1 of Panax japonicus. Classification (NCBI taxonomy): domain Eukaryota; kingdom Viridiplantae; phylum Streptophyta; class Magnoliopsida; order Apiales; family Araliaceae; genus Panax; species Panax japonicus. Next base: position 18,920,348 of record CM035112.1, on the reverse strand, counting down.
CAATCAATATGTGATTACATGTTGTATGATGTAACTCGATAATTTAGAAATGTATAATGCATGAATGAATGTTTTGTAAGGAATTATTGATACATGTAGGTTATGCATAGTAAAGAATATATGTTGCATGCAGATATGCATATTAAAGGAAATGTAGTGCATATAGAATTGTGTGCTATTGTGAAACATGATAGAATGTTAAATTTGCTGGGCTGTCGAGCTCAATCTTGCAAACATAAACTTTTTGCAGGTTAATGATGTTAGACAATATTATTTGTTATACGGATGATGAAAATTGAGCGATGCATAAAATGAATACATTTTCTTGATTTAGAAATGGTATAGATCTATGATTGATAGTTTTATCAAATGTAATTTTCAGCTATGTACAGTTTGAAATGTTGAATAGATAAATAAGGTTTATTTTGAATTGAGAATAAATATGATTCTTAAATAAATGAATCATCGATAGAAAAGATAATGTCAAGTTCAGCTTGGGGTAATATATGCAGCTATTTGTAATAGAATAGTTGATAATAATGTTCTGTGTAATAGAAAGTTTATGAATTGTGTTTAAGTTAAGGTTACTCGATTTTGGGGAAAAAAGTGTGTAATGTAATGTATAAACAATTTATGTTTATATCTTCCGCAAATAGTTATAGAAATAGTATACCGAGTCCGAGGTGATTTAGGGCCTGGATTCGGGGATACTACACATATTATTTTGCTCCATTGCTTATCTCAACATTTTTAGATGCCATTTTCAAACACTGTCACAAAACAAGGGTTAATTAACATATCACATATTATCCCTATACCCTGATCAACCAATTAAATACCAAATAAACTTAGGTAGGTCATACTAGCGAAGGAATTCCCCGTCTCTCCCCTCCTAGTTCTTATCTCACATCTTAGCCAAAGATCATTTCCCTAAGCTTTGATACCAACTGTGACACCCCCAAAATTAGGTATTCATCACCCAATTTTTAGTCGCCAAATACATGGTACAAAATACAAATAAAACTTAATTATACAACTGTCATGTAAAATACGATCACAGTTAACTGTGAGTTTTAATACAATGTATGTAACTCTCATGGTGCCTCGACCACGACCTTACAATGGTACTTTACATAAAAGTATAGTCAAAAACTGTTTTTGGAATTAAAATCTTTGGGAAGTGCTCAATGAAACGTTCGTATATAGGAGGCCATGCATCTAGGTTATTGTAGATATCATATATTCACAGAATTATCCTTGGCTGACCCAATAGACCCCAAAGAAAAATGAGAAGATTACTATAATCTTCTTTCTAATGGTGAGTCTGCTCTTGGCATATAACTATCTCCACTGTCTCCAAGTGGAAATTATGTTTCAAATAAACTTCCAAGATCATATAGGTAGTGCTTGTGGATATACTCAGCTAGTGGATGTGCACAACCCTATCTTATGATAACACGAGGTTGTATGTCTTTAGACATCTTGTATGATAGTGACAAAACACCCTTCCAAAGTTGGGTTCACCTCACCCTATTTGGTTCACCAAAGTTAAATATCAAATGACATATACAATACGACATACTTATCTAAAGTTCTCAATAAAATTATTTCCATACTATTTAGGGAGAACCTCAACAGCTATAGACCACCGTTCTATTTCCCTGTTATCCCCGCTCGACCCAGCTATACTCTTATTACCTGAAAGGAATTGTGAAGCAAAAGGGTGAGCACAACTAGCCCAGTAAAGAATATCATGACTAAAGATAATTACATTATCAATAGTTTTCATTAATAATAACTCGAAGATTTAGAACATATGGTAGATGATAAAACTTTTCAACCATAGTTGTAGCGGAACGAGAAATCCATTAAAAGAGTCAAATAGACCATCAGGTCTGTTATCTTCTCCATGTTAAAAGTCCACCAATAATGTTTTATCCCTGTAAATGAATCGCATCATTGAATCATCCCTGCACTACGGGCCAAGGATATTCATTAAATCATCAATGGTCATGACTATACCGAATAATCCCTGATCATAATCATACCCAATCCATGTAAGCCCAAAGATATACAACAATAAAACCAATAATCAACAATCCATCTTTGCACGTAAGCCAAAGATATACAACAATAAAACCAATAATCAACAATCCATCTTTGCACGTAAGCCAAAGATATACAATTCAATAACAAACAGTCATCTTCGCACGTAAGTCAAAGATAACTTTTATCACCATATAAGCATGAGGATGATGATAATGATATAAACATTAATCAACTGAAAACAAGGATAAATATTAAAGACTTTAAATTTATCCAAATATTATCAATCACATAATAAATTCATAATCTAATATTGTTAATATCATAACAATGTTTTAATCACTTCTTAAACTTATAAACAATTTATTTCAATTGTTTACACTTTACAAAATAATGCATTTAATCATTCAAAAATGCCATACTCATAAGATTTCATCACCAATGATCATATCCCTCATCAACAATATGCATATACCTTACATAGGATTTTCAAGCCATAAAAGTCTATTTTCCAACTTTGCTACTTCACATAACATATTTAACTCATTTACTCATAACTAGATCATTTTCAAGAAAAATATCAAATCAGTTTCAAAAATATTTCTTTTCTTGGATTTATCATAATATAGTCCCATAAAGAAAATATATTTTTCTCAGAATTTTTAAATTTCATTTACTATTTTTCAAAAATTAATTTCTAATTAATTCCTTAAGAAATTAGCTACAATAAGGTTAACACCAAAAATTCCCAAATCTTGGCCAGATCTTACACATGTTAATGTGAGCTTCTAGTTTAAATTTCATGGTCATCGGAGTTATAGAACTTCGGTTATAGCATTTTTCGTCGGAAAATCTTAAATATTGAAATGGTCATAACTTGCTCATTTTAAGTCAGAATGAGCTCATTTTTGGACAGGAGTTACTTTATACCATATACTTTCATGTTCCAAAACGCCAGAATTTTTCTCACAAATTAAATGGCCGAAACAGCCCTTTTAAAAACGTGGGCAGTAGCTTTTTCGGTATTGGCAGCTTTGCACTCCTTTGCTAAAATCAGTCCACTACGAAAATCTACAACACCTTTTCCAGTGATTCCACTTAGAGATGCTACAAAACTCATAGATCTAACTCTAGGACTTGACCAAACTCAAAAATTCGAAATATACTAGGAGATATGGTCAATTTAATTTCGTGCTCCGTTTTTACCAAAATCTGATTTTTCAACCCTTTGTGATTTCTAAGAAATTTTCATGTTTTCACATAATAACCAACATAACTCATCATAACACTTACTAATACCACATATACCAAAGATTTTCAATAGTCCAACGCTTTTATTATGACTCTCATCCTAATCAACGTAACCAGATTATTTCCACAATTTAATAAGGAATGAATATAAAGGATCATTCACCATGCATGCGATAGAGATCGCACATACAGGTTATTCTTAACAGAATAATAAGGAACAGAACCAGGTCAGGATGAAATTCACACCGAAAGGATGTTCCAACAGAATAGTAAACAATGGAATAAAAGAAGTTCTCTTCATGAATAAGAAAGAATAACACCCCTTACCATAAAAGAAATTGGATATAGAAGTAGTAAAGTAAGCAGAATACTCTTCTTCTTTCTCTCTATAATTTCTCTCTCTAGAGTTTCAGTGAATTCGTAAGAAATAATGAAGGAATGAGCTTATATTTATAGAAAAACTGAGAGTGGCTCTTGGTCTTAACGAAGGGTCAAAATGACTATTGGTAATATTGAAGAGGCAACTACTATTTGCGAATGGGTAAATAACTCTTGGAACACCAAAGAGGTAAATAACTCTTGGAAAACCGAAAGGACAATTTACTATTTAAAACTCGTGAATAGTAACTCAGGAATAGTAACTCGTGAATAGTAACTCATGAATAGTAACTCGTGAATAGTAACTCATGAATAGTAACTCCGACTACGAAAAGTTCCCCAAATACCCGATTGAACAATATAACCTCCAGACATCAATTATTATCGAAATAAATGTCAATTTTCACTATCATAAATAATTTCAACACAATGGAACTATCAAACCCATCTTTAATCAACACGAACTTATCCATCATTAATATCATAACTCACAATATTTAACAACCAGGTCATTCCCAGGAAAGAGGGGGATTTCCAATAAGGATTTCTACCTATCGGCGCGTAATTAGGTGACTAAACCTCTCCTTGACAGAACTTCTAGACATTGTGAATATTGCAATTTAATAATATGAATAACTTTGTCGTCTCAATTATTGATTTAATAAAATAACATATTATGCAGATGATACTGTGACAATAATTGAATCAATAATATGAGAGATATGATGCAGCAATTATTATAGCAATAATTGAGTATAACTGAGTGACTTCTCACGTAAGCATCAATAATCAATACCGTATGCTACCATGCAACCATGCGTATTACTGTACTTTTACCACCGAGTAGTTCAACAGTTTTAGCGGTAAAAACTCCGCCGTTATTTTCATAAAATATTTTTATCGTTTTCTAACTACGACAGTACTTCCGTTGTGGTTTCACCAATGATTGTGTCGTCGTATTGATATTCCCAACAAAAAGAATATTCCCCGACCAATCAAATATAATCTGACAACTTGCATACTTTGCAAAAAAATTTAAATACTACCCACAACTATAACATTATATTAATTCCACACCATAATATTTAAAAAAAATATTTCGAGAAAATTAAATATTTATTCATAAAATCTGGGTTCTCACAATCTCCCCTCCTTATGGAATTTCGCCCTCAAAATTTACGTACGTACCTGATAGTTTGAAGAGATGAGAATACCTTGCTTTCTTTTCGGGTTGTACCTTCCCGATTATATCCTCTGTATCATATTGCTCATCTCCTGTATTTCAGATATCATTTCTAAAATATACCTTCAAAACAAAGGTTAATTGACATATCACAAATTGTCAACTTATCAAGTAAAAATTTCAGCTTAGTTAAGTCACACCCTAGCGAAGTATATTACTCGTCTCTCCGCTCCTAGTTCTAGACTAATATCTCCGCCAGTGACCATATCCTTATAACATCAATCAACAATTCATGTCCACAATCATATGAATAAATCATATGAATAATTGTGATTCTGAATTCCTTTTCGCACCCAGGAAGAAGATAATTTACATCACCTATCTTTACCTGAAATATCAAAAATCATGGTTATAGCAAATCACAATTCCTGCTCATAATCATACTAATAAATTCATCTTTGCACTATGGCTAAAGATATACAACTGTATAACCAATAAATAACAGTTCATCTTTGCACTACAGGCCAAAGATATACAACTGTAAAACCAATAATTAACAGTTCATCTTTGCATTACAGGCAAAAGATATACAATTGTAAAACCAATAATTAACAGCTCATCTTTGCACTACAGGCCAATGATATACAACTGTAAAACCAATAATGCTGAGACTCGGCTTAATTGTATCACAACCACGAATTATTCATGCACTACGGGCGAAGGATATTCGTGTTTTCAATTACGGTCATGAATATACCGAATAATCCCTGGTTGGTCATAATCATACCAAGTCCATCTATGCACTACGGCTAAAGATGACTTTTACCACATCATTTGTAACATTACGATCATGATTATACTGAATAATCCCTGGTCATAATCATACCAAGTCCATATATGCACTACAGGCCACAGATGACTTTCAACATAGTATAAACATGAGGATGAGGTATTGACGTATATAGGGTTTCAAACCTCTTAGAAACATTCGCGTCATTCGCTTATTATCCCCTATACTCTGATCAACCAATAAATACCAAATAAACTTAGGTAGATCATACTAGCGAAGGAATTCCCCGTCTCTCCCCTCCTAGTTCTTATCTCACATCTTAGCTAGGGATCATATCCCTAAGCTTTGATACCAACTGTGACGCCCCCAATATTAGGTATTCATCACCCAGTTTTGAGTCGCCAAATATATGGTACAAAATAAAAATAAAACTTAATTATACAGCTGTCGTGTAAAATACGATCACAGTTAACTGTGAGTTTTAATACAATGTATATAACTCTCATGGTGCCTCGACCACAACCATACAATGGTACTTTACATAAAAGTATAGTCAAAAACTATTTTTGGAATTAAAATCTTTGGGAAGTGCTCAATGAAAACTTCGTACATGGGAGGCCATGCATCTAGGTTATTGTAGATATCATATGTCCACAGAATTATCCTTAGTTGACCTAATAGACCCCAAAGAAAAATGAGAAGATTACTATCATCTTCTTTCCAATGGTGAGTCTTCTCTTGGCATATAACTATCTCCACTGTCTCCAAGTAGAAATTATGTTTCAAATAAACTCCAAGATCATATAGGTAGTGCTTGTGGATATACTCATCAAGTGGATGTGCACAACTCTATCTTATGATAACATGAGGTTGTATGTCTTTAGACATCTTGTATGATAGTGACAAAACACCCTTCCAAAGTTGGGTTCACCTCACCCTATTTGGTTCACCAAAGTTAAATATCAAATAACATATACAATACGACATACTTATCTAAAGTTTTCAATAAAATTATTTCCATACTATTTAGGAGAACCTCAACAGCTATAGACCACCGTTCTATTTCCCTGTTATCCCCGCTCGACCAAGCTACACTCTTATTATCTGAAAGGAATTGTGAAGCAAAAGGGTGAGCACAACTAGCCCAGTAAAGAATATCATGACTAAAGATAATTACATTATCAATAGTTTTCATTAATATTAACTCAGAGATTTAGAACATATGGTAGATGATAAAACTTTTTAACCATAGTTGCAGCGGAACGAGCAATCCATTAAAAGAGTCAAATAAACCATCAGGTCTGTTATCTTCTCCATTTTAAAAGTACACCAATAATGTTTTATCCCTGTAAATGAACCGCATCATCGAATCATCCCTGTACTACGGGCCAAGGATATTCATTAAATCATCAATGGTCTTGACTATACCGAATAATCCCTGATCATAATCATACCCAATCCATGTAAGCCCAAAGATATACAACAATAAAACCAATAATCAACAATCCATCTTTGCACGTAAGCCAAAGATATACAATTCAATAATAAACAGTCCATCTTCGCACGTAAGCCAAAGATAACTTTTATCACCATATAAGCATGAGGATGATGACAATGATATAAACATTAATCAACTGAAAACAAGGATAAATATTAAAGACTTTAAATTTATCCAAATATTATCAATCACGTAACAAATTCATAATCTAATATTGTTAATATCATAACAATGTTTTAATCACTTCGTAAACTTATAAACAATTTATTTCAATTGTTTACACTTTACCAAATAATGCATTTAATCATTCAAGAATGACATACTCATAAGATTTCATCACCAATGATCAAATCCCTCATCAACAATATGCATATACCTTACATAGGATTTTCAAGCCATAAAAGTCTATTTTTCAACTTTATTACTTCACATAACATATTTAAGTCATTTACTAATAACTAGATCATTTTCATGAAAAATATCAAATCAGTTCCAAAAATATTTCTTTTATGGGATTTAACATAATATAGTCCCATAATGAAAATATATTTTTCTCGGAATTTTTAAAATTCATTTACTATTTTTCAAAAATTAATTTCTAATCAATTCCTTAAGAAATTAGCTACATTAAGGTTAACTCCAAAAATTCCCAAATCTTGGCAAGATCTTAAACATATTAATGTGAGCTTCCAGTTTAAATTTCATGGTAATTGGACTTATAGAACTCCAGTTATAGCGTTTTTCGTCGGAAAAACCTAAATATTGAAATGGTCATAACTTGCTCATTTTAAGTCAGAATGAGCTCATTTTTGGACAGGAGGTACTTTATACCACATACTTTCATGTCCCAAAAGGCCAGAATTTTTCTCACAAATTAAGTGGCCGAAACAGCCCTTTTAAAAACGTGCAATAGTTTTTTTGGTATTGGCAGCTTTGTACTTCTTTGCTAAAATCAGTCCACACGAAAATCTACAACACCTTTTCCTGGGATTCCATTTGGAGATGCTACAAAACTCATAGATCTAAATCTAGGACTTGACCACACTCAAAAATTTGAAATATACTAGGAGATATGGTCAATTTAATTTCGTGTTCCGTTTTTACCAAAATCTGACTTTCAACCCTTTGTGATTTCTAAGAAACTTTCATGTTTTCACATAATAACCAACATAACTCATCATAACACTTAATAATACCACATATACCCATGATTTTCATTAGTCCAACGCTTTTATTATGACTCTCGTCCTAATCAACGTAACTAGATTATTTCCACAATTTAATAAGGAATGAATATAAAGGATTATTCACCATGCATGCGATAGAGACCGTACATACAGGTTATTCTCAACAGAATAATAAAGAACGGAACCAGGTCAGGTGAAATTCACACCGACAGGATGTTCTAACAGAATAGTAAAGAATAGAATAACAGAAGTTCTCTTTATTAATAAGAAAGAATAACACCCCTTACCGTAAAAGAAATTGGATATAGAAGTAGTAAAGTAGCAGAATACTATTCTTCTTTCTCTCTATAATTTCTCTCTCTAGAGTTTCAGTGAATTCGTAAGAAATAATGAAGGAATGAGCTTATATTTATAGAAAAACTGAGAGTGGCTCTTGGTCTTAACGAAGGGTTAAAATGACTCTTGATAATATTGAAGAGGCAACTACTATTTGCGAAGGGGTAATTAACTCTTGGAACACCGAAGAGGCCAATAACTCTTGAAAAAACCGAAAGGACAAGTTACTATTAAAACTCGTGAATAGTAACTTATAAATAGTAACTCGTGAATAGTAACTCGTGAATAGTAACTCATGAATAGTAATTCGTGAATAGTAACTCTTGAATAGTAACTCGTGAATAGTAACTCATGAATAGTAACTCCGACACGAAAAGTTCCCCAAATACCCGATTGAACAATATAACCTCCAGACATCAATTATTATCGAAATAAATGTCAATTTTCACTATCATAAATAATTTCAACACAATGGAACAATCAAACTCATCTTTAATTAACACGAACTTATCCATCATTAATATCATAACTCACAATATTTAATAACCAGGTCGTTCCCAGGAAAGAGGGGGCTTTCCAATAAGGATTTCTCTCTATTGGCGCGCAATTAGGTGACCAAACCTCTCCTTGATAGAACTTCTAGACATTATAAATATTGCAATTTAATAATATGAATAACTTTGTCATCTCAATTATTGATTTAATAAAATAACATATTATGCAAATGATACTGTGACAATAATTGAATCAATAATATGAGAGATATGATGCAGCAATTACTGTAGCAATAATTGAGTATAATTGAGTGATTTACCACGTAAGCATCAATAATCAATATCGTGTGCTACCATGCAACCATGCGTATTACTGTACTTTTACCACCGGGTAGTTCAACAGTTTTAACGGTAAAACCTCCGCCGTTATTTTCATAAAATATTTTTGTCGTTTTCTAACTACGACAGTACTTTCGTTGTGGTTTCACCAATGATTGTGCCGTCGTACGGATATTCCTAACAAAAAGAATATTTCCCGACCAATCGAATATAATCTGACAACTTGCATACTTTGCAAAAAAATTTAAATACTACCCACAACTATAACATTATATCAATTCCACACCATAATATTTAAAAAAAATATTTTGAGAAAATTAAATATTTATTCATAAAATCTGGGTTCTCACAATCACTATCTCTGTTACTGAAAATCAGGGCAAAATGTTTTTCCTCAGTGGAGGTGTAGGAATAGGGAAAACCTTTTTGTACAACACCATCACCACTAAAATGTGCAACGAGGGTTATATCGTCGTTATAGTTACTTCATCAAGAATTGCATCATTGTTGTTGTTAGGCGGCCGGACAGCTCATTCTACATTTTGCATTCCATTCGATATTTTAGAAAGCTTGGTATGTGGTTTCAGAAAACAGTCACCACATGGGGAATTATTTAGGGAGGCTCGCTTGATAATATAGCACGAAATTCACATGCAGCATCGACATGGTGTTGAGGCAGTTGATCACACACTTCGTGACGTCCGTGATGATAATCGACCATTCGGTGGTATCACGATTGTGCTTGGCGGGGATTTTTGTAAAATACTACCAGTGATACCTAAGGGTCAGTGAGAACAAATTGTTGGTGCATCTTTAAGACGTTCTGCAATGGGGTGAGTGTGTGTTTATTGACTTTGAGCATAAACATATATTTTAATAACAATCATCCTACAAATTCTTCTCACGCATCCTTCTTGGAAGAGGCGATTTATATTATAGATTATTTATATAAAACCATCTAATTATTCATTTATATGTACTGATACGTTTCACATCATACTTAGATTAGGATCAATACGCAAGATACTGTGGAACTTCCTCTAACGATACACATGTGTCGAACTTTGCATGAACTAATTTCCAGAGTTTATCCACAACTAGATGTGCTCAGTGCGATAACCCCATCCTACTTCACTGAGTGCACAATTCTTTCAGCTCGGAATGATGATGTTTGCGCTATCAATGATGCTGCTCTACAAATTTATCATGGCGAGACGTATACCTATTTGGCAGCTGACAAGGTGTAAGATGGGGACGAACTTTGTCATTCTACCACTAATTAATATCCAAGTGAGTTTCTAAATTCTCTAAACCCGTCAGGTTTAACGCCTTTCTAGTTGGAGCTAAAGGTCGGGTGCCCCATCATATTGTTGAGAAATATAGCCCCGAAAGATGGACTCTGTAACGGGACCAAACTAATGGTTGTCAAGTGCGCATCACGGGTTATTGAGGATAGAATTCTAACTTGTGACAAATCTTTGAATCTGTGTTTCATCCCGCGGATATCATTATCATCGTCGTCCAAAGATTTACCATTTCAAATGACTAGATGCCAATTCCCAGTATGCTTAACATATGCTATGACAATCAATAAGTCACAAGGCCAGTCAGCCAAATTTGTTGGTGTAGATCTGCGCTTGCCTGTATTCAGCCACGGTCACCTATATGTGGCCATGTCTAGATGCACGTCGGCTGATCGCATCAGTGTCCTTCTCCCTCCTAATGGATCATCTACCACGAAAAATATCGTATATCCGAAGGTGTTGTTGAACTCGGTGTAAATATTACTATCCTTTTTAATGTTTTACAACTTACATTAGCTAATTGGTTCATGACTTTTGTTACGTTCCAAGCAATCAGCAAACTTCTTTCTTGGTAGAAAAATTGTTTTGTCAGATTTTTGATTTGAAATGGTCTTCATTTGTTAGTTTTAATGTATGACGTATTGGTAATCACTAAAGCATATTATTTCTATTTTTTTATTTGGGTTTGGATTTTGGTAAAAATTAATTTCTTTTACATTTGTTTTGTTATAGTAAATGGTGAGATTTTCTTGTAATTTTTTTTATATTATAGAAAAATTAAAAGTTTTATTGGATTTGGAAAAAAAATTCGACATTAGACTTGCCAAAGTTAGGCTAGGTGTAATACATTTTCTCTATTTTGAATTTTATCTTCTGAGCAACCTATTTTGTCATGGGAATGCTTTTGTTTTATTTTATAAAGTGTTTAAAGCTATCAGTTTAATAAGCTTGTGCATAACATCATGAACATTTGCATTAAGAATAAGGGGGTTTAGATGATTGCTTTAGTCATGAATACATTTTACGTTTATTAAACTTTCCAAACTATATAGTGTGCCTATAACTCCTTTTTACAAAACATGATCCTTTTTACAAAATAGGACACTTGGGGATTTTGCCAATTACTCACTATGAACTTGAAATCTTGCCCTGACTGCACTAATGAAAACATACCAAAAGTGTTCTATCATAAACCTTATGAGCTTGAACATTAGTTGCTAGAGTGATTATTAATGCCAAGATTGTGACTCCACCAAAACAAGAATGAAAAATTAGAAAACATACTAATAAAAGCACATTGTAATTTTTTTTCCCAGAGTAAACAACGTACTCAGCATCTTATAAAACAAACATCTATTATAAAGCTAGCAAAAATAGTAACACAAAGGTTTTCAATTTTGATATTCATTAAAATTGTAATTCCTTTCTAGAAGGATACTTCAGCACACCTTAGCAGATTTCTATTTTGTAGCCGTCTTCACTCTTGGATTTAATATTTAATTTTTTTTATCGGAATAATATCTTCTTCAATTTTTTTATTTGTTTGATCAAAGATATTGTTAACACGAGAACCAAATTGTGCAGGTGGATATGTCTCTGAAGCTGCTGAAGGCAATGAAACATGTTCTTCAAGGTGAATACATTTAAATCTTTGTCTTTTGAATTAGGACCCTTATTATGGGAATAAGATGGAATATATAGTTTTGGATATAAATCTTTGTCTTTTGAATACATTTAAATCTTTGTCTGTTGGATATATAGTTTTGATTTTTTTGGTGATGAGCTTTTACGTAATTTGGGAATTGAATTTTAATTGGTTGATATATTATTAGTATTTTAATTATGGTGATCATGTTTTTACTTTACTTTAAATTTTTGAATTTCAAAATCAAAATCAAACAGATTAAACTATTATCGCTTGGAAAGATAAAGCAACTGATAAAGCCAAGGAACAACCTATACATGAGCTTTTGTCACCGTCTTATCTAATTACTGTTTGGTAATGAGGATCAATATTCAGGTATTGCAACTTATAACTACCTTTTTTTTGGTCATGAGTATTATTTGTTAATTTTTTTTGAACTTTAAGGTTTGCATTAAATAAACTAAATTGTATATGATTATATATGTTGATTGTTGTTTTGTTATGCAGAATTACATAGTTGCAGTGGTCGGATGCGACAAAATGCAATAGTTGCACACAATGAAATTATGCTAATTTGTCTGCATAGTGTACTATAAATTATCCTTGATAATGTTAGATTCACTGCTTCGTTGATGTAACTTTGGCCCTAGGGTGAAGCCATGTTTATACATTTCTGAAAATGTCAGGAAATTTTTTGGCATGTGATATATTTCCACTCTCATTATAATTTTTTATAATTCAAACTCTGTATAGTTGTATGATCATATATTTTCATGTATTTTCAGGTATACATTGAAGGATACTTGGTGTAAGCTGTAAAGAATACGAAATTGTTTCTCTATTTTTCTGCATGTGTATACTTTTTGTGTTCTGTCTTTTGTAAAGTTAACTAATTATACATGGTTATGATGATTTTGGGTATGAAATGATGATTGTTTTGGTGGTTTGAATATTTATTGATGATTGTAAGTTTTGTAAACAAATTTAGATTTTTATGAATATCTATTTTTAAAGGAAAGTCCGCCAAAATTTATTAAAATTAATAGCGACTAGCTTAATATTTTGGTGGTTGGATATGTGTTGATGATTGAGTATGTATTAATTATTATGGTGGTATGGTGAATTATAATAATTATTATGTCTGATTGTAAGTTATTTTATGTTGCAAAGAGTATTTAAATAATGTATTACTTTTTAAATTTTAATCTAATTTTTTGTTTAGTTATGCCTTCATGCACAGACAATTACTAATATTAAATAAAGAGAACTGGAGAGAAAATTTTACCGTGTTTAATAAGAACGAAAAAATAAAAATACTCTGTAAACTGTGTCCTCCTCCTCGAGCCATTAGGGGTGATCATTCGGTTATAACCGAACCGAATAAGCTATTCGGTTATAACCGAAAATCGAAGTAATGCTAATTTTACTATCCGAACTAATAACCGAAATTTCAAAATAACCGAATTACCGAATACCGAATTATAATTTCGGTAATTCGGGTAAAAACCGAACCTGTGAAATGCTTTAGCTGAAATGCCCATTTTATCACTCACTTACAAATACTTAGCTGCATAAAGTAGTTGGAAGAAGGCAAACAAAAGAAATTCGCAGTTTAAACATGATCTTCAAGAATAGTGCTATATAATAATGCCAGTACATAATTGATAATTCAGATGCAAGTCAAAATCTGCAACCATAAAAAGCAATACCCATTTTGCCCAAATTAGAGAAGAAATAGGTTATCAGATTACAAAATTTCGTCAAATACTTGATTCAACAGTTCAAGGATTTTGTACTCAGAGAGCAGACACTGTTAGCAAAATGCAGCTAGACAAGGACATCCAAATCAAAACGAACTGGAACGAAAAGGACATCCAAATCAGAGCATAAAAGATAAGCAAAGAAAACCATAACACCCAGATCGGAAAATGCAGAAAAAATTAGCTCAATCGCGCAGACAAGATCACCAGAACCCAATTGCCGGTAAGATCATATAAACAACCAGATCTGAAAACCCCTAACCATAAGAACTCCACATTAGATCATAACCCCCAAAGTCTAAAATCAAGATCAGAGCCTCCACTGATCTCAAGGTCGGAGGAAGAGGAAGGAATGGCGGGTTGAAGAGGAGAGGGGAAGAGGCCAGATCGGGCTAGGGCAAAGGAGATTAGGAGAAAACAAAACATAGTGTACAATGATAGAGATAGTTATATATAATATTATAAAATTAATTTTTTTAAGTTCGGTTATTCGGATATTCGAATAACCTGTTTTTTGAAAATCGGAACCGAAACCGAATACCGAGTAATAATTCAGATATAACCGAAATTATAAAAAAAACCGAAAAACCAAAATAATTTGATTAAAATAATTCAATTTGGTTTGGTTCGATAATTCAGTTTTATCCGTATTTTGCTCACTCCTACGAGCCATCACAAGACTTTTCTTTGCCACGCTGTGTCAGCATCAGCGCAAGATAAAAACACTGCAGAGTTTATTGCACAAGATTAAACTTTGTAATATATTTAAAGACGAGGGGCAAACTTAATAAGTACATCTCTATCTGAAACGACAACAGTAAAGGCAAAGTGAAGAACCAGACAGAACCTGAGAAGTTTAGTGAGAGAAAGAGAGATCTGAAAAGCTAGAGAGAGAGAGATCTGAAGAAAATGAAGAAGATTTTGATGATCCACCAATAACCCACAAACCGGTAATTTCTAAATTAACACCTTATACTACGTATAATTTTATGCATTTTTTAGATTATATATGTATATACGTATATATATATATATATACATGTACCTATATGTATATCTGTATGGGTGTGTATATAAAAAGAACTTATTTTAAGTTATGGAAATTGGGCTATGCTTAAATTTTGATGAGCTCAGTACCATTTTGAAGATGAGCTAGATAGATCTGTTGTAAAAAACTAATGTTACTTTTATTGAATTTTTGTGTGTGGCTAGATTTGAACAGTTGGGTGACCCTGCGAGCACTGTAGTGGAGTTGTGATCAATTTTTTGAAGTGGGTTGTCGAAATTTGAGCATCTAAATAGGTTCTCTTTGCAATGTCGAGTAAGATTTGTGGTTATATATATGAATTTTAGGTATTGATAGAAAGAATTTAGTGAGTACTCTTTCTGGGGTTTCTAGTGTGTGGAAACCCTAGAAATTGTTTAAAGGAATATGAGTTTTGTAAAGTTGTGTTAGTGGAAGAATTTTAGCTTAGTTAAGTAAAAGGAGCAGAAGAATTAATGGAGGATTGGTCCAAATATGCCCATAGTCCTGCTCATTTGGCTGTTGCACGCCGGGACTATGCTACCCTCAAAAAGATTATTTCAACCCTCCCTAGGCTCGCGAAGGCTGGGGAGGTTAATACGGAGGCTGAGTCTCTTGCTGCGGAGGTAGAGGCTGATTCTTTATCTACAGTAATTGATCGCCGTGATGTTCCTGGCAGAGAGACCCCTTTACATCTTGCTGTGCGTCTTCGGGATCCGATCTCTACTGAAATTTTAATGGCGGCTGGTGCGGATTGGAGTCTTCAGAATGAGAATGGGTGGAGTGCTCTCCAAGAGGCAGTTTGCAACAGAGAGGAAAATATTGCTATGATCATTGCTCGGCACTACCAGCCCCTTGCCTGGGCCAAATGGTGTCGTCGGCTGCCTCGTATTGTTGCATCGGCGGCTCGAATTCGTGATTTTTACATGGAGATAACATTTCACTTTGAAAGTTCGGTCATTCCATTCATTGGTAGGATTGCCCCCTCCGATACCTACAGGATTTGGAAGCGTGGTTCCAATCTACGTGCTGATATGACCCTTGCTGGCTTTGATGGGTTCCGCATCCAGAGGTCTGATCAAACATTCCTTTTCCTTGGAGACGGGTATTCCTCAGAATATAATAATATATCACTACCTCCGGGTTCTTTAATTGTGCTATCTCATAAGGAGAAGGAAATCACAAATGCTTTGGAGGGAGCTGGTGCACAACCATCAGAAGCCGAAGTTGCTCATGAAGTGGCCTTGATGTCTCAAACCAACATGTACAGGCCTGGAATTGATGTTACTCAGGCTGAGCTTGTTCCTCATCTGAACTGGAGACGTCAGGAGAGAACTGAAATGGTAGGATCCTGGAAGGGCAAGGTCTATGATATGCTTCATGTAATGGTTAGTGTGAAATCCAGGCGGGTCCCTGGTGCTATGACTGATGAGGAACTTTTTTCAGTGAATGATGATGGAAGGATAGCAAATGGAGGTGAACAGGATGAGTATGATGATGTATTAACAGCTGAAGAAAGAATGCAGTTAGATTCTGCACTTCGCATGGGGAATTCGGAAGGCCTCGGTGATGATGAGGAAGCTGAGGTTCAAGAATGCCATGAAAATGGTGATGGGAATTCATTTGAAAGTGCTGAATCAAATGTCTCCAAAGAGAAGAAAGGTTGGTTTGGTTGGAACAAGAAAGGTTCAAAAAGTAGTGGTGATGATCCTGAGGATTCTAAGATTTTAAAAAAGTTCTCCAAGTTTGCCCCTGAAGGTAGCAATCAGAAATTCAATGAGAGTCAAAGATCGTCATCTGAGTTTCACAGGGAGGATATTGGGGATCCTAAAAAGAGTAAGAGCAGCAAGAAGAAAAAGAAGAAAGGGGTTACTAGTGAGCCTAAACACGAGAGTGAGTATAAAAAAGGTTTAAGACCAGTTTTATGGTTAACACCAGATTTCCCTTTAAAAACAGAAGAGCTATTACCTTTACTGGACATATTGGCCAACAAAGTAAAAGCTGTTAGGAGACTAAGGGAGCTACTAACTACTAAACTACCTCATGGCACCTTTCCTGTCAAGGTACTTTCTACTTGATTGTTTTTGCAGTTCAAATTCTGGTATCAATACCTTACTCTCCCCTCCTAAGCATGCCTCCCTCATGTACAATTGCATTCTTCATTTTGTTACTAGTTTGTGCTTACGGCGATTCATGCTATTATAATAATAATAGTCTGGTAATCTGCATATGGATGCAATTCAGCAAATACAAACACTATATATTTTTTTCTCCTCTTTGATTTTGTTTTTGATTTTGAGTTATTGCTTCAGTCTCTTGATTATCTTGGACATGAACTGTCATTGTGTTTTTATTCTTTTTTTTACATTGCTGTAAACTGGTTTATTGGAAGCTTTCCTTTTCTGTGATTTATAAGTTTATGTGATCTTGGGCCTTACCTTCTAATTTTGAACACTCCAGCACTAGTAGCGCTAATAGCCTCTAGAAAATTGAATATTCTACACTTATATTCTATAAGTAGCGGATGCAGGGTTTTGCCAATTTAATTTCTCTAAGTTATATTAGCAGTTGCTTTACTATAAGGTGCCTACAACTTAAGGGAAGGAAGTGGCTAGATTCTTCATCTTATCTGAGGTTCTCATAGCAAGATCAATTAATTCACTCAATAGATATTAACCCATTTTTTCTTAGAAAGACAACCAGGCCATTTTTGTGTGTTATTCATACCACTTAAGTGAAAATAAACTTGATTCTCAGGTGATTGGCTGTTTTCTCTTCCTGTCAGGTTGGGCAAAGCTAATGAGATCCAAATTGCTCTTGGGGAGAGGTGTCTTGTTTCTCTTACTTTAACTAATCTGAAGTTTAAGCTGAGTTTTTATTTTTGGAAAAGAAGGCCAGTCTTTCTTACCATATGCCTCGCTTTGGTATTTTACATATTCCTGTTATTTTATATTTCTCAAGGAAGTGCAATGCTTCCACCCTCTTCTCTCTTTAAACATGTAATATAAATAAATATATGAAAAAATAAAGAGAAGAAATAGTGCTGGATCATCATTGTTTTTGTCTTATTGAAACAAAAAGCAATGTTCTAAAAATCGTTAGATGGACCTAGGCGGCAGAGGGAGCGCCTAGGCCATTTAGGCTTGTGGCTAGGCGCTTTCTTAGGTGGATTAGGCATTTTCTTAGGCGATCTTATTTATTTATTTTTCTATTGTATATCTTTTTATTCTATACAAAATATATAATATATGTACTTTTTTTAAATTTTACATGAAATATTATTAAAAAAATAATCTTTTAAGGCTTAACAAATTCATTCAGTATTGTAGAGTTTTAAAGTAGGGGTCTATTTTGCCTAGGCGGGGGCCTAGGCGGGGCCTAGGCGGGGCCTAGGCGTTTAGCCAAATCAAGGCGGTAGAGTCTCATTCCCACATTTTTCTTTAGCGCCCTGTTGATGAAGTATTTGGTGTCACTTTCTGCAGGCTGCACCTTCGAGGAGGCTTGGTTGTTCCATTTTGTGTTACTCGGACTCGCCTGTTTCTGATGGAGTACCCGTGTCGACACAATCCGACACCGGTGCGGGTGTAGGATTTGTATCGGGTGCATCACTTTCAATCCGGATACGCAACAAAAAATCAGTATGGCGATGGACAGAAGAAGAAGGATCGACAGAAGAAGAAGAGGAAGAAGGATCGACTGAAGAAGGATCCATAGATGAAAAAGAATCGACGAAGAAGAATCGACTCAAAAAAATGAAAATGAGAAGAATCATCGTTTTATTCTGAGTATTTGAGAGATTAGATTTTGAGTATATGAGTGATTAAATCTGGAAAATAAATATTCCTAGAAAATTACAGTTAGGTACCTCATAGTTTTTATAGTTTTTTAATTTAGTCC
The DNA here is from genome assembly GCA_020205505.1 of Panax japonicus. Lineage (NCBI taxonomy): Eukaryota > Viridiplantae > Streptophyta > Magnoliopsida > Apiales > Araliaceae > Panax > Panax japonicus. The sequence goes on along the minus strand of CM035112.1, from coordinate 18,901,216 downwards.
TTCAAGTTTTCTAAAAGTTCAAAATAGCCCCTCAAAAATTACTTATTAGTCACTGTAGTTTTGTTTTCTTTTATTTTAGCCCCTGAAGTTTCAGTAGTTTCAGTTCTGTCCCTGTTTCTTTATATTTTTGCGCTTCAACCCTTAAAGTTTCATGATAAATGAATGTCTATTTGAATTTGGACATCACAAACATTATTGTTAAAAAATCATAACATACCGTATCCCCGCACCCGTTTCTAAATTCGGATTCATATCCGCGTATCCTCTATTTTTTGACTTCACGTGTCTGACACTTAGATTCGTACCCGAATCCGACACCCGCACCCGAGTCCGAGTAACACAGTTTCCATTCTTTAGTGATTGATAATCGCTTTCTGTTGGGTTTAGGGGTTTTGCAAGGAGCAAGTATGCTAAGATTCCTTCGAAGTGTGCTTTATTTGCAGCTTATGGGGCATTTGACTTAATTGAATGGAAGAATGTTTACGGATCATTGTCTCCCCTTTGCTTTCTGCTGAGACTTGAGAAAACTGGTTTCTTTTCTAGCTTACTTATAATTATTTCTTTCTAGCATTGCTTCAGTCTTCTGCTGTGGGTGTTTTTCAGCCCTAGTGGTCTTGGATATTCATAGAGATTGGAAGCCGTTCATTTCTAAGAGTTTTATTTTGATTTGGTTCCACTTGTTTCTGTATATAGTGAACTTTCCAACTCCCTTGCCCCCTCCGACACACAAATAAAGAAGAAGAATTATCTGTAAAATCTTTTATATTTTAATAAATGAAAAAAATATTTCCTCCTACACTTGCTGACATTAACTCATTTCTATCTGTTAGCCTGACAGATTCTAGCTTTAGATTTTTTCCTATGTTATTGCTTTCCTCGAAAAATTAATTTCTCCTATGAGATCGCATTCGTGTTTATCGCAATTATGACTGAGGAAGCTTGCATAGTGCTTCGTACCTTTTAGGAATCACTTTGTCTATGCAATATTCTACATCTGTTAGGGGGTGTTTGATAAAAACTGAATAAATTTGAATCTGAATGAGTTGAATTTGAATGAGATGAATCTGAATCTGAATGAAAAAAGCTGTTTAATAATTAACATGTCTGAAATATCTGAATGACAAAATTTTATTATTTTACCCCTCTGAAAAAATTCAAAATTGTTGTAAATTTATTTAATATTACTTAATATAATAGTTAATATTTTTTTTTAATTTTTAATTTTTTGTTTTAATTCATTAGCTGCTCATTCAGCTATTCAGCTAAAAAAATCAGACTTGGGGGATGTTTGATAAAAATTGAATGAATCTGAATCTGAATGAGTTGAATCTGAATCTAAATGAAAAAAGCTGTTTGATAATTAACATGTCTAAAACATCTGAATGACAAAATTATTATTTTACCCTTCTGAAAAAATTCAAAATTGTTGTAAATTTATTTAATATTACTTAATATAATAGTTAACATATATATATATATATATATATATATATATATATATATATATATATATATATATATATATATTTACTTCATTCAGCTGCTCATTCAGCTCAAAAAATCTGACTTAACCATTCAGCTCGTCCATCTTACCGATTCAGCCATTCAGACCAAAACAAACGCACTGACCGATTCAGCCATTCAGATTCAGCTTCATTCAGCTCTAAACAAACAGTCTCTTAGCCATTCAGCTCGTCCATCTTTACTGATTCAGCCATTCAGACCAAAACAAACGCACCGACTGATTCAGCCATTCAGATTCAGATCCAGCTTCATTCAGTTGTAAACAAACACCCCCTTACATTCACAATAAATTGGTTTACAATGTGATACTCTCTCTGCCCCATTTCTTGTTCTCGTATCAACTTGAAATAATGCAATTAGTACTGATTAAGATACGTGGACAACCCAATTTAATATGTCATGGATCTGTAGGAGGCCATAAAAAGATCTACTGATCTAGCGGACGATGTGGGTTTGCTCTTTTACAATGTTCTCTTAGCTTCTAGTGCAGCTTGTCTTGGTATGTAGACTTCCTTGTGCTAATTAGTTTATTTAGCTGTTACCATTATGCATAAAGACTTGGATTTTAGATAGAGAAGCTCAATATCATGTTCTTGAATCCTATGGTCCGTCTTATTCACCTACTTGTCTTAGAAGATTATTGTATGTCTGAGAAGAGACTTGCTGCACACAAATGTAAATTCTTGGCTATGTATGTCTGAGAAAAGACTTTTTTTTTGGGTGCAAACTGAGAAGAGACTTACTGCACACAAATGTAAATGTGAATTCTTGGCTACATTTTTTGACACTGACAAACAACTATTTCTAGTTCGTTTGTCTTCTCATTTGGCTGTGGAATGATGTGATGTGGTTATAGGGACAAAAAGAATGTGAACAAGAGATGGCTAAAACAAAGAGTAAAAACATAAAATCCAACAAAAGAAATTTACATGGTTCGGCCCAAAAGCCTTCGCCCACGGGTTAGGGACAGTGAAGATTTACTAAACCAAAGGTGAATATGCAAGATGTCTGGGAAAATCTGTAGCCCGAAATCATACCACATTACATATAGGTTGAACTGAGATATCCCCACAAATGGCTAGTAAAATTTTGTTAGTATGATGGTATGAAACAGGTCATCTCATCTCTACACTTCGTGGACCAAGGCTCAGAACATATATCATCTGGTCTGGGTCAGAGATTGGGGTAAAGACATCAGACCATGAGCTTTCATACAGGGTCTGCCATGTCCAGTATTGATGTACCTTGTGGCCCTTGGTAAGATCGAGTTTTAAATCTTGAAACATATAGAACACTAGCAACCATAACCCTTTCAAAAGGATTAGTCATCCGTTACTAACCTTTGCAAAGTACTAGACTACTAGTACACACCTTTGTCCTTGTGCTATTTTAATCAATCCCCATTGTCCATATATCTCGCATTGATCAGTTTTTTCCTTATTCAGTATTCTATATTCGAGCAGAATTAATTTTCATGTAGTCATTTAGTAATTGATTTTTTGTGCATTCTTACTTTGAACTGGCAAATGTTATGGAACTCATTAATTATGCATAACTGTAGATTGCTATCCCAATTGTGCCAACAATTCGAGTCTTGGTCACTTTTACAAAGTTTGAGGAGCTTCAGCCGATGGAGGAGTTCTCAACCCCTCTCTCCAGCCCAGCACACTTCCAAGACGCCAAGTCTAAAGAAGCAGAGGGGTCCTCATCATGGATTTCATGGATGAGAGGGAGTCGTGGTGCACAATCAAGTGACAGTGAAGGTCGCAGCTTCAAGGATGAAGTTGACCCATTCCACATACCATCCGATTACACCTGGGTTGATGCCAATGAGAAAAAACGACGGATGAAGGCCAAGAAGGCCAAGAGTAAGAAGCATAAAAAACAATCCGGAGCTAGAAATACAGATAGTGGGTGTCAGTTGAGTGAGGATTTGGGTTAAAACCCGACAGTTTCTTACTGCTAAGGTTGCTGCTTCAAAATTTTCATCAACAAGGGAAGATGAAGCACACTGGTAACTTTTTCCCTCAAGGGAGGGTCTGAAGAAAAGAAGTCGGGGAATTGCTTCTTGTTGATTAAGAAGATACTTATCTTCTCAAGTTGTATTTGTTATGTCACGTCGAAATTGCGAGGAACAGAATCTCCTCAAGTCATTGAAAAGATCATCGCTTTGCTAATTTTTCTTGAACTGCTCAGTGTATTAATTTGTATGATTATCCAGTTCTGTTTTCTGTTTGTGATAATTTTATCACTCAGAACTAATTGTGAATTTTGTTAACTTGGTTGCAGTTGTTTAAATTGAAACTTAATGATACTTAAAAGATGAGCCGAGTTTATGTACATTTTTGGGATGTGGCTTTCTTCAGTAAAGGCGTGGATCTTGCATATTGAAAGAGACTTGGGAGAGTTTAGCAATGGATGACAGGACGAATCTTTTACAGGGTGTGAATTACATAGTCTACATTGGCCAGTCCTGTTTTTGTCAGAGCTAGTCTGTTTTCAGTAGAGGTGGTGACTGGAAAAAACAACTGAAATCAATTTTATATGAACAAGTCTTGCAGACATTTTTATTGGACATGAATATTGGATATTTTTTAATTTTTTAATTTTTTTTTTGCTTGTGATTCTCGAAAAATGTATAATATTTATTTCAACAAGAATTTTTATAAAATATAGTATTTTAGGTGTAATTTGGATATATATATAAAAACAGGGTTATACAAACTGTATAATCTTATTTTTGTATATGTATCTAAATTACACCTAAAATACTATATTTTGTAAATATTCATGTTGAAATAAATATTATATATTTTTTAAGAATCACAAGCAAAAAAAATAAAAAATAAAATTACACCTGTCCAATAAACCGGTATGTGTAAAATCACTCATTTTATATTCTTCACCACAAACCTTAATCCGAACATCTTATTCATTATCATGGTCCCTCCATTTTATCATGATGAGGGTTAGAGAGGGATCGACTAATTAGAACTAAGAATTTAAGCTAAATTATACAAACAAAGAAATTTAAACAGATATTAAACAAACATAAAAATTAAAGATAAAATTAAGAAGACTTGCATGGAAAATCCATGTTCATTCTTTTATTCCCACATAATATTTACTAGTGGAGACTAGTACAAATTTCAAAGTAAGAAAAAATAGAAGAGAGAAAAGAAAGAAAAGCTTAAAGAAGAGTGTGTTGACGTTGGGGAATTTTGGTTTTTAAATGTCATTTTCTATCCTTTGTATTTTGTTATGTTGATTAATTTATTTAAAAGGGTGAGATTTTAGGAAAAGATCGACAAATTTGAAAAGATTAATTTTAAAGATTGAACCGATTTAGACAGAACATTCAGTTGGTTTGGTATTTAAAGGGATGTACCAACTCATTCAAATTTTATAGATTTTCGCAATATGGCCCAATATGTGACTTTATAGAATTGGTCTGGAACTCGAGATTCGAGGAATTCGGGGGCATTCTTAAACGGAGGGAAGATATTAGGCACCCCCAGACTTCCGTGAAAACACGGTTATCGCATCTTATTGATTTTCTGTGATGCTCTCAAATTCAGGTACTTGAAATCCGTACTTGGTGCTCCACGATAACATTCATTCAAACTACTTAATGTATTAATTAAATAAAAGTGTTATATCAAAGTTGTCTACCTTCCCAGATTCGAGAACCTTTAAGTAATTCATTACATGATAACTAGTATCTTATCATACATACAGTTATTACAAATAACATTATATAACCTAGTCCTTCAGCTTTCCCATTCCTTTGTCCTTGCCGGAACCTTCAGGTCGATCTAGCTTAGCTGAAAACATTTAAATTTAAAACAAGAATGAACATTTAATTACCCAGCAAGTAATATCAATTAATAAATATTAGCTGAAAGAAATAAATATCTTCTTTGAACTACACTTCTACAACGAGGCTGTGACATCCCCAAATCCGGGTACTTTTTACCTCAGATCTGATACATCATTTTTATAACTATTGCGGAAGATATAAACATAAATTGTTTATACGTTAAACTTTTACACATCATTGCCAAGGTCTACAACCTTAACTAAATACATACCTTCAATATCTAAAAAGGTTTACCATGCTATTTTTGTCAAAAAATTTAATAAATCTAACCGCACCATAATTAAATCTTGCACTTTGCCTTTGCCTCTGTCCTTATTTAAGCTTTCATCTTAATCTGAAAAATTTATCATGATATAGCAATGGTGAGCAATAAATTTGCCCAGCAAGTTTTAAATACAATGGAGATATATCATGATTGAAAATAATGAATAAGCTTTCAAACTTTCAACAATATAATGATTATGAAAGAACATGAATCAATTTCAATGATTGAATGACTGAACCAATAATATTGGATGTCAACAATGAACATGAACAAGTTTAACTGATACATATGGTAATGAAGGTGATCAACCTTTCATACCTGATGAACATATACAACATGCACAATGTGCGAATCAATAAATTATTGACATGGTATAATCAACAATGATTAACCACTAACATGCTTTGAATTAACAACTCAAGTTGAGTTAGGAAAACTTGCCTGATTCGTTGACTACTGTTATGCAATTTAAGTTAACTTCTTTTGTAAGATATATCATTAATAACATTGGTCTTTTAATCAACATATCTTACTTTGTATCATAATACAATTACTTTATCAATCAATTATCTAACACTTAATCACATAATTAAATATTAGATAACACCTTACAACATTAGCATATTATCATTCTTTGATAATTCTTTAATCACTATGTCATATACATTATGATTTAACACTTACTTTTTCATTTCATAAGTTATTCTTTAACATCTAATAAGTCAAATACGAATCCAACAACCTAAATTCTAAATCTAGCAACCAAATTGCCAATCCAGCAGACTAAACTGCAATCCAACAATCTGGATTCCAAATTTAGCAACCTAGCTTGTAATCCAGAAAGCTGGATTCAATATATTTTTAATTCAGTAAACTACTTTTCAATCCAGTAAACTGGATTCATTATCCTTGAATCCAGCAGACTGAATTCATAAATTATTCAATCCAGCAAGCTGGATTCCACATCCTTTTCATGAAAACACTAAATCAACTTATTATTTTTCTATCCTTTGTCGAAACATATATACAAATATTTCATACACAAAAAGTATTTTTTCATAATTTTCCAAATTTGTTTAGTATTTTTCAAAAATCATTTTCTAGTTAATTCCTTAAGAAATTAGCTACTTCACGTTTAACTCCAAAAATTCCCAACTCTTGGCGGGATATTACACATGTTAACGTGAGCCTCCAGTTTAAATTTCGTGGCCATCAGAGTTATAGAACTCCGGTTATAGCCATTTTCGTCAGAAAATCACAAAAATTAAAATGGTCATAACTTGGTCATTTTAAGTCGGAATGAGCTCATTTTTGGACAGTAGGTACTTAATACCATATATTTCCATGTCCCAAAAGTCTAGAATTTTTTTCACAAATTAAGTGGCCGAAATTTCCCTTACCCTTGACTGTCAAAAAATAGTCTGTTTTTCCTTAAAAGACACGAAACTATTTTTGTTAAATCAGTCACTACGGACTGTGTACTCAACATTTTTGAGTGCTTCCACTTGGGTTTAATAGATAACTAGATCTAGAATATCTCTCAACTTAAAACTTAAGTAAAGGGGTATTTGGTCATTTCGCATACAAAAGGGTATTTTGGTCACTTTCCTCACAATTTTAAGGTTAGTTTGGTCATTTCATATACCTCCCTTAACTTTTAATCCTTAAGGTTTGTTAATCACCATTAGGGTTTGCTAATGCTATGCTATAACTGATCAACAATTTACATTACACGCATACAATACATACTTATAATATTGAAATATAATTAATATTGTATTAATATTCAAATCCTTATTCAAAATCTAAAATTAGGGTTTTGAACAATTTTTGACTTCACTTTCATTCTTAGTTAACTTATAAAAATTAAATTGACTAACCTGCTTAATCCATATCGCATATATTTTAAAATATTATTACTGATGCCAATATTCATAATAATTAATAATAAAAAAATTTATTCGTAAAAATATAGATATAATTGTCTAAAAATTCTCGGTCTTTACATTCTCCCCTCTTTATAAGGATTCCGTCCCCGGAATCCCTATTACCTTATGTTTAATATTAATATTTTATCCTTAGATTTTTATTTATTAAAACTTTTATTGAATTACAACATTCTCACCTCCTTATAATATTTTGTATTACGAATCCGAAACTCAAATTCTTCCTTCAAAAATCCTTTTATTAATTAATTATTATAATAATATATATATCTTTTTCAGAAATTACTTTTCGTATGCCTATATTCAAGGGTTCCTAATGTAAACATACTTATATTAATAAACTTGCGGTAAGAAAATAGGTTAAATCCGAATCAGGAATATATATTAATATCGTTGATCGGGTTCATACCTGGAACTCCATCACCGGCTGCTACCGTATCTTGAACCGTCATATTGAAGGTCCTTGCAGTTGGTTTAGTTGGTTTGTTTGGTGGAATTGAACCAGTTATTGCTAATGTCCCACTGCTTTTCCTCGCATTCACACGTCCCCCATCAACTCTCCTTTTCAGACAATCCCCCACTTTATGCTCCATTGATCCTACAAATGAAACACCCACTATTCTTCCTTGGATTGGGACAGTTAGGAGAGATATGTCCCTCCTGCCCACACTTAAAATACACAAACTTTTCCTTCAAACACTCACTCGAGTGGATTTTCCCACAATTTCCACACTGCACAACTTGCTTCCTTATACCTCATTGCCTATTTTCGGTATTCCCGAAATTGTCCCCTTTTCTTTTTCCACTGCTTTCTTCCACCTTGACAGCTCGCTCGACCGTAACCTTATTCTACTTTTCCATATTGTAGAGACTCATGGCCTCACCTCCTTCTTCGGCTATGATAGCCTTTTCCAAGAGTGATGCAAAAATATTAATCTGCAACACCACCACCTTATTGTAGAGCTAGGGTTTTAAGCCCAGCTCAAACCTTCTTACCTTCCTTGCTTCCGTATCCACTTGGTGTGGAGCGAACCTAACAAATTCATTAAACTTTGCGGCGTACTCCGAAACTGTCATATTTTTTTACTTTAGCTTGCTGCCTCTTTTTCAGTTCTGATAAAAGAGCTCTAACTCATGCAAGCATACATGTGTCAACAAGTAATACAGAGTAAGTAGAGTATCGATCCCACAGAGAAAGTTGTCAAATTTAAACTACTATGCATCAATTAAATCACTATATTTATATGCTTAAACTAATGACTATATTGGTGAATTAATCTAATTGCAACCAACAACTAAAACAAGAATAATAATGGAACAAACCAAATCTGGAAATAATGTGATCCTAACTTCATTTAATATTTCATCTAATTACCACTATCATGCAAGAATTGTTCACATATCACAGGAAAGTAGCCAAAAGCACTAATAGAGTCATAGCCATTTTTCAATGTACTATGACCTACTTACACAGAATCCACAAGCGATAGACTCCATGTAATCAACAATATAACCAAAATCACTATATGTCTATGTGAAATTGCGATCATACTGAATTTAAGCACAAACCCTTATTTTAACTCATACGGAGAAACAATATATGTCTATCTGGTTCACGAAATACACAATCCATATAAAATAGCCCCATATACGCATGCTATCATGATTACAATCCATACTTGCATGTTCATTGTCAATTCCATACAAGTAATGAAACGAATGGTGATCAAGCATTCATACATGCAAAACAATCATGATAGAGTTTCCATATGATATGTAAAACAGCTCCAACAATCAAGCATGCAACTAAACTACATATTAAGATCTGTTAGAATCCCATAATGGAGTTTAGTTCATGACTGAACCAAATGCCATTATGGGATCAAAGCTAAACATGGGTAATAAGAAAACAATTGAAAGATGAAGGATAGAAATGATTAAACCCAATTGCTGATTATACACCAAAGTTAACGTTCAAATCCTCATATACATCCAGCAAAATAATAATGATAATCCACAATGATAGAAAATCCCAAGAAGTATTAGAGAAGTAGGCATTTAAGCTTCGTTCTATAGTTGGAATCTCCCTGAACGTGTAAACCCTAGTTCCTACTATGAAAATACGTGAAAAGTAATCAAAGATACGTCTGACACCAGTCATATATCGTTTTAATCAATTACAACCCTTTTAATTAAAAATTAAAATAAAATAAATCAAGCAGCTTCAGGCATCGCGCGCGGCCGCGCGCCCCTCCAGTGTAATCCTCGCGCGGGCGCACGACTTGTAGTGTGTAATGTTGTCCAGTCGGGAGCTCGCGCAGGCGCGCGTCCCCAAGCTTGTCCTGCCGCACGGCTTCTGCAACTTTGAATTCTGGTTCTGCTGCTGCAACTGATCTGTTTTGCTGTTCCTTCCTTTGTCCATCCATGCTTAGTCTTCTGCTCTACTTGATCCTCCTGCCACGCATCTCCCAGCTTGTGCCTCGCTTCATGCGTCCATTAGCCTCGTGCCCTCTAATACCACCAAATTAGGCCGTTTCCTGCACTTTTTTTCACCAAAAGGAGTTTTAAGTAAATGCAATGCAAAATACATGAAATGCAACTAAAAATTCACTAAAATGTACTTGAGATGGGCATAGTTCGCGTGAATTGGTATTCAATAAGTAGGTATAAAACCCACTTATCAAATACCCCCAAACTTGAACTGTTGCTTGCCCTCAAGCAATGCATACTAATGAACAATGAAAATGCAGCTACATTACTATGCAACTAAGCTATGATGCAAACTAGTCTCACATAGTTCCATCTCTAACAAAATTTCAGTCCAAATTGCCTCAGTGAATTATCTAGATTCAAGAATACCATTTCAAACCAAACTATATGCATAATATCATACACTCAGATAATTCATATATGCTATAGAGATGTTGTGTGTGTGTGTGTGTGTGGTGTTCACCAAAACTTGACTTAAGCAAAGAAAACACATGTTACATTGCTCAAAACAGAAAATTATAGTCTAAATCAAGACTCATGTATACTCATGCAACACAGACTGTTTCAACATATCAACACAAACTATGGTTCAACAATGGGTTTAACTGCTTTATTGCTACTCACGAGGGCGATTTTCGCTCTTTCATGCGATATTTATTGCTATTTTTCTTTTCTTTTTCTCTTTTTTCTTTTTTTTTCACATGACTGTGCAATGTCTTATTCCATTAGGCAACACTGCTACCCCTTAGCGAGCTTTCAACCAACGACTCCCAGACCATGAAAGACCTTAGGGGGCGCTAGGTGTAGAGATAATCCCCTCGGGCGTACTTACTCAAGTAGCCAGGGCCCCGAAATAAGACTAGCCACGTTACTGCTATTTGATTTTTCTTTTTTTTTATACATAGCATACCCATGTTTTCCCAAAGTTTGAATATCAATGTTTCATACAGTTTAAGATCACTTTCCACATATTTCTCTTTTTTAAAACTATATTTTTTTATCGAGCAATGCAACACATACTTCTTATACCTACAAGTGATTATGAACACATTCGTGCAAACCAAAAGCATTTAAACAGCAATATAAATTTCATCGTGTAAAACATTATATCTCAGCTCATGTTATCCACAATACTCAAGAATCTTTCAAAATTCACTATCATCATTGGCTAGATAAAATTTCCATAAAGCTAACCATTGTGAGACATGCAAACTAAAACATACTAGCACAAGAAATAATAACTAAAAATTAAAAATTTTTGTAAAATTTTATCTAACACATAAACATGCAAAATTAAAACTAAACATGCAAAAACTAAATAAAACTATATGCAACTATACTACTACCCCAATACCCCCAAACTTATAATATTCAATGCCCCATTGAATGAAGGTAAAGGGTACAGAAAACTCCCCTAATGATCAGCTGTACCACCCTTTTTTGGAACACACTGCACTGGGCTCACCCATGAGCTGTCTGAGATCGGATAAATTATTCCTGCATCTAACCATTTCAGTACCTCTTTCTTGACCACTTCTTTCATTATCGGATTAAGCCTTCTTTGTTGCTCAACTGACGGCTTACTACCATATTCCATTAGGATCTTGTGCATGCAATACGAAGGGCTGATCCCTTTGATATCTTCTATGATCCATCCAATAGCTGATTTGAACTCTCGAAGCACTCGTAGCAGTTTTTCTTCCTGAAAAGATGTTAGTGTAGAAGCAATAATCACAGGTAATTTTGAATCTGAACCTAAAAATACGTACCTGAGATGTTCTGGAAGTGGTTTTAACTCCAACTCTGGAGGTATCTCAAGAGATGGCTTTAACTTTACTGAGGCTTCCCCAGCTTTTGCCAATGGCTCGGCAGGTGGTCTAAATTTCATGAATTATGGAGCGGTATCCAGATATTGCACAAATTCATCGAATTCCTCATCCTCCAAACCTGAGTTCTCATCAATGATAATCCTCAGAGGTTCATAATCCACTAGACTCTATACTTCATCATTTAGAACTCGATTCTCTAATCAACTAGGAAACAGTCCTTTTCATCTGCTGGGAACTTCATGGCTTTGAAGACATTAAAGGTAACCTCTTGATTATGTACACGCATAGTGAGTTCCCCTTTTTGCACATCTATCAAAGTCCTTCCTGTGGCTAAGAATGGTCTCCCCAGTATGATCGGTATACTCTTGTCTTCCTCATAATCTAAGATGATAAATTTAGCCGAAAAGATAAATTTATCCAGTTTCACCAATACATCTTCAACAATTCCCCGTGGATACGTGATGGATCTGTCAGCTAGCTGCAAAGAAATGTTTGTCGGCCTTGGAGCCGGCAAACCCAACTGATTAAACACTGATAAGGGCATCAGATTAATACTTGCTCCAAGATCACATAAACACTTTTCGAAGTTTATCTTTCCGATCATGCATGAAACTGTGAAACTTCCCAGATCTTTCAGCTTTAGAGGTAGTTTACGCTGAAGCACTGCACTGCATTCCTCTGTCAAGGCCACTGTCTCAAACTTATCTAGTCTTCTCTTCCTTGACAATATACCCTTCATAAACTTTGCATAACTTTGCATTTGTTCTAATGCCTCGGCGAACGATATGTTGATCTACAACTTTTTGAATACCTCCAAGAACTTACTGAATTGTTTATCTTCCCTCTACTTATTTAATCTCCGCGGATATGATACTTGAGGGTGAATTAGTGGCACTGAACTCTTGAGATTCTCCTCTGAACCTACTTTATCTTTCTCTTCTTGCGAAAACTCAGAATTTTCCAGATTTTCTTCCTCAGCATTCACCTGCTCTGCCTCACGCGGCGCGCAGCTTCCTTAGTGTAATCAGGCGCTGGCGCGTGACTTGCAGTACCTGCAAGATCTTTCCCAGATCTTAATGTGATTTCTTGGCATTGTTCCTTCCTGTCTCTTTTTGGATTTGTCTTTGTATTACTTGGCAAAGAACACTGGGGCCTGTTGTTAAGCATGCTCGCCATTTGCCCCATTTGAGTCTCCAAATTCTTAATAGCCACTGCATGGCTTTTGATCATTACCTCCATGTTTGCCATGTATTTCAACATCATCTCCTCAATTTCTGATTTCTTTTCTTGCTGAGGTGGAGCTGGAGTGTGATGTGGTTGTTGTTGAGAAAATCCCAGTGGAAACGGTGGTTTTGATGAAAACTGTGGCTGAGATGGCTGTGGCTGAAATTGTTGATTTGGATGGAACTGATTTGAGCAACAACTAATCGAGTACGTATTAACTTCACCATGTCCGTCGTCTGCTGTACCCTCTCAGGTCCCAACATTCGACGTTTACCCACCTCATCCCAACACAATGGAGTTTAGCACTTCCTTCCATACAACGCTTCGTAAGGCGGCATGCCTATACTAGCGTGAAAACTATTGTTGTACGAAAATTCCACCAATGGTAGATATTCGTCCCAACTCCCTTTGAAATCCATAACGTAAGATCTTAACATATCTTCTAGTATTTGAATTGTCCTCTCACTCTGACCATCTGTCTAAGGATGATATGCCGTACTCAATCTTAACTGCGTTCCCATTTGCTCTTGCCAACTCCTCCAAAAGTTTGATGTGAATCGTGGATCACGATCTGACACAATCGAAATAGGTACTCCATGTCTGGAAATAATTTCCTTGACATACAACTTAGCTAACTGATCCAAGTTATACTTGACTCCTATTGGTAGAAAATGAGCCAATTTTGTAAATCGATCCACTATCACCCAAATAGCATCGTATCCTTTTCTGGATGTCGGAAGTCCCACCACAAAGTCCATTGTGATGTGCTCCCACTTCAACAGGGTGAGCTCAACTAGCCCAGTAAAGAATATTATGACTAAGATAATATAGAACAAATTATCTTTAGTCTTCAACAGGGAAAAATATGATAAAATACAATAGACAACAAGTTTCAGATCAATATTCACAACGAAAATAATAATTCATAGATGAATTAGGTAGAGAATGAAATCTACTATAATCTATGAATTTAAAAGTCCATCATCATTATTTTATCCCTGTAACATCAATCAATATTCATCTTGAATCAAATATTTATCTTTGCACTACATGCCAAAGATATTCATCAGTTGGTCATGTTCATTTCAACACCTGTTCAGCTTTGCACTACGGGCCAAAGATATTAATCAGAAAATCATTAATCTTTGCACTACATGCCAAAGATATTCAGTAAAATCATCATTTAGGACTGAGGATGATGAAAAATAATTTAAAGAAAACAAATCCAGTAAAACAAAAGAACAAATACTAAGGATTCGTACTTTAAACAATCCGAGTTCAAAAATACTTCATAAATAATCATAGTAGAGCAAAATTCAAGAATGATCAAAACATGGATACAATCAAAGATAGTATCCATAATAGATATTTTGGACAAAAAATGAAAATTTAATTTTTTTATGAATAGTGTCGTATTTGTGAATAGTACCGTATACGTAAATAGTGTCGTATACGTGAATAGTAACCCCGACACTAAAAGACAACCCGCTAGGTTGTTGGTGTTCAGCCTTAACTTTTTGACAAGTTAAGCACCTACTAACATATTCTGCTATCTCCCTCTTCATGTTTGGCCATCAAAAGTTCTGATGAAGGTCTTGAAACATCTTCGTACTACCGGGATGTATCGAGTACCTCGAACTATGAGCCTCAATCATTATTTCCTCCTTTAATTTGGGATCATTTGAAACCAAAATTCTTCCTTCAAAATGAAGTAATCCCTCCTTATCGAGGTTATACTTAGTCTTCTCATCATCTTCTACCCTCTTCTTCATCTGCTTGCATTCCTTGTTGCTCGATTGTACTCCCCTAACTCGCTCCACTATGGTCGGTTGGGTTTTCATGGAAAATAACATTTCCACCGCTTCTTCTGGTAACTTAACTTCTAATTCCATGCTTGCCATCGCTGTTACCAACTTATTCTAAGTTATTAACATTGACAGTTTCTCTCTACCCTTCCTACTTAGCGCATCGGCTACTACATTTGCTTTCCTCGGATGATATAAAATATCACAGTTATAATCTTTTATTAACTCTAACCACCTTCTTTGTCTCATGTTCAACTCCTTCTGTGTGAAGATATATTTCAGACTTTTGTGGTCCGTGTATATCTCACACTTCTCACCATAAAGGTAATGCTTCCATATCTTTAAGGCAAAAAATACAACTGCAAATTCCAAATCATGAGTATGATAAACCTTCTCATAATCCTTCAATTGACGCGACGCATACGCAATGACTTTGCCATGCTGCATGAGCACATAACCCAGTTCTTTATGCGAAGCATCACTATACACTACAAAATTCCCTGTATCGTCGGGTAAGGACAATACAGGTGCCTCACTTAATCTCTTTTTCAACTCCTGAAAACTGTTTTCACATTTTTCAGTCCACACATACTTCACCAATTTTCTTATCAGATTTGTCAACGGAGTAACTATTTTAGAAAAGTCCGGAATGAACCTTCTATAGTATCCCGCTAACCCCAGAAAACTTCGAACCTCAGTTGGCGTTTTTGGTTGCTCCCACTCATTAACTGCTTCCACTTTTGTCAAATTTACGAAAATGCCATCCTTTTCAATAACATGCCCTAGAAACTACACTTGCTCAAGTCAAAATTCACACTTCGTGAATTTTGCATATAACTTCTCCTTCCTTAGTGTTTCTAACACTATTCTTAAATGTTCTGCATGATCTTCTAGCGTCTTTGAATAGACTAGAATATCATCAATGAACACTACGATAAACTTGTCCAAATACTGTTTGAACACTCTGTTCATCATATCCATAAATGCGGCTGGCGCATTAGTCAACCCAAACGACCTTACCAGAAACTCGTAATGACCATAACGAGTTCTGAACGCCATCTTAGGTACATCTTCCTTCCTCACCTTTAACTGATGATACCCCGTGCACAAATCTATCTTAGAAAAATACTTTGCCCCTTTCAACTGATCAAATAGATCATCGATCCTGGGCAACGGGTATTTATTCTTAATCATTAACTTGTTTAACTCTCAATAGTCGATACAAAGTCTTAACGACCCATCCTTCTTCTTGACAAACAGCACTGGTGCTCCCCAAGGAGACACACTCAGTTGAATGTACTTTCTATCTAATAGTTCTTGTAATTGAACCATTAACTCCTTCATCTCAACTGGCACCATCCGATATGGTGCCCTTGAAATTGGTGCCGTTCCCGATAACAGATCAATTACAAACTCCACCTCCCTGTCCGGTGGAATACCCGGTAACTCCTCCGGAAATACATCCGCGAACTCTTGCACTATAGGTATCTGGTCCAAGGATATTCCCACTCTTTGGGTATCCACAACATGGCACAGATAACCTACACACCCTATTCTCAACATCTTCCTAGCTTGTGTCATAGACAGACCACAAGAGCGTCTCAGTGATTTACTACCAAAGAACACTACCTTAGTTTTCTTAGAAAGCCAAAGGTTTACACTTTTCCTATGGCAATCTATAATCTCCTTATGGTTAACCAACCAATCCATACCAAGAATTATATCGAATTCTTTTAACCTTATCGGTACCAAATCTACCGATAACTTATTCCCTCTAATTTCTACGCAACAATCCTTATGAATATGTTCAATGGGGATTATCTCCTCGTTTGTTACCTCAACATCTAAAGGTATAGGTAACCTCTCAGGAATTAAACCTAACCGCTTAGCAAATTCACATGCTATAAAAGAACAAGTAGCACCCGAGTCAAATAACACATAAGCATTTATTTCATTAACCGGAATGATACCTGCTACCACATCCGTTGATGCAACCGAATCTTGGACAGTCATATTAAACGTACGAGCTGAGGGTCTACCCATTGATGGTGTTGGTCCAATAATGGCTAATTTACCACTACCAAAACTCTTATTCCCCTCTAAACCCTTCTTCGGGCAATTTCTTGCCATATGGTCCATTAACCCACAGACAAAACATCCCTGGTTCTTCTTAGGGTTAGGACAGTTGGGTGACAAATGCCCCTCCTGCCCACAGTTGTAGCATACTGCTTTCCCCTTTAAACAAACTCCCATGTGAGGCTTTCCGCAAGTCTTACATGCTTCCGTCCTCCGTTTGGGATCTCCCCGCTTTACCCCGGTATTCCCAGGCTTAAAACTCTTTCTCTTTAGCAAGTTGTCGCTTCCGCTGGCAACTTCAGCCTTACTACCTCCCTCAAACTTGCTCTTGATTTTTTGCTCTTTGTGGTACTAAGACAATGCCTCACCACCACCTTCAGCTATTATTGGCTTCTCCAAAATGGTCCCGTAGGAAGAACTCTGAAAAACCAATATCCTACTATAGAGCCTGGTGTGGAGAAAACCTCGCCAATTCATTGAATTTGGCAGCATACTGGGGAACTGTCATATCCCCTTGCTTAAGTTCTAGGAACATAATCTCAATCCTATCCGGCTTGCTAGTAGGGAAATAGTTTTCAAAGAAGACTTTCTTAAACTCTTCCCATGTAACAGCTTCGGTCCTAGCCCCACCCTGGTGAGCCTCCCACCAGTAGTTGGTTTCCCCCTTCATCATGTAAGTCGCAAAAGAAGTCTTTTGCGCCTCACCTACGTTTGTTATCACAAACGCCTTTTCAATCTCTCTATCCCATATCTGGGCTTCTAGTTGGTCCGTCGTTCCTTGGAACTCGGGAGGACCCACAATTTTAAAGTCCTTAAAGGTAGTTGTTCTTGCTACCCCAGGAGCTACAGGAATCCCACCCCCTACTTGATTAAATGCAGCCGTTAATAAATTAAGGAACTCTTGCATAGGGTTATTAGGACCCCCTTGATTCTCATTATGAGACTCAGCCTCTTGGTTATATTGTCTCCTTCTCGGCGGCATAATTCTGATTAAATAAATAAAGCTTCGTTATTATTTATTTAACTACTCGGTTATCATTCTCAATCAACAACAACCCTTTATATCACAACAAACACATTTAATAAAAACTTCATTATATAAATATGCTTTCAAAGTCAAAACTATTTACATCATGTTCCCTTAGCGAAAAGCTATTACATACTATCCCGCGATTGCCTTCTACAAAAATTGGGATTTACAAAAAAAAAACTACCCTTAAATTATACAAAAGAGGGCTTTACGTCATTACCATATATAAAAAGATCTAATGATCTATTAACACTGTCGAACGACATTCTCATAGTTCTAATTTGCCAGAATCGACACTATATCTCAACTTATGGTATGCCGAGTCTGTCCTGACTCAATAAAATAACAAGCAATTTTCAGCTTGAAATCCTCATGAGCGCATTCGTGGATGTATGCCATCCTAGCTATCTTCTGGTCTTTCTCAACCAATTTCTTTTGTAGCTCAAGGACCTCATCCTTATAGTCACGAGCCTTATCAGTCATAAGCACTTTCTCGTCGTGTTTTGACTCAAAGTCTGCCTCTGCAGATTCTTTCGCCTTATATAAGGCAGTTATCTCCTCAATCCGTGTCTCTACGACTGTGCGCAGTTGCACATTCCTATCCAACACTGCTAGATACAATGCTCTCATTGCATCTGGAGGTGACGGCTCCTGAGTAGGCACCACCATATTAACCGATGTCGCCTCCATCTCCTCCTCTACGTCTAGCATCTCGTTAAGGTATGATGCTAACCCCATGGTCTCCTCAGAGTATTCCTCCTCAGAGATGTACCCCTCAATGTCTGAGTCATCTAGTACAACTATCGGTACCTGCGCCACTGGCATTGGTACTATCTCAACTTGGTTAACTGAGTCCTCACTTTGCATTTCCACGTTTCTAAACATGAAGCTATCAGTTGACATTTATAAACACATAACACATTGATTATTACGTAATATACAACAGTATAAGCACAAATCACATTTAATATCTTTAGGATTAATTTCCATCTTTTAATCCTTTTGATACAGAGTTATCTCAATACCTTATTAATTCAATGGACTTGAATTTCATTCTTCGGACTTTACCTTCCTTACAAGGTTATTAGCCTAAGGTTTTCCCCCCTTAAATTTTATAACCTAAGGCTTTGATACCAACCTATGATGCCCCAAAATTTGGGTATCTTCCAACCCGACATATGGTGCTCCACTGTACTAACATCCATACAATCATTCCATTGAAATATAACAAAATGAAGGTAATTACTATCTTCTTATTACAATCAAAGTATAATCCTTCCCAGGTTCATAAACCGGTTACATCGTTCATTGTTCATAAAGTATAATACATACAAACTTACTAAACTATTACACAATGCGTAAGCATCCATCTTAGCTTTGCCCTTATCTCTCTTGGCATTCACAGTACGTTCATCTTTAACTGCAGTTATATAATTCACGCAAGAAGTGAGCATGACAACTCAGCAAGTTTAATCAAGGATAAAGGTAATACCACATTCGTGAATTATATAACAATTCTGACATTCC
This sequence comes from Panax japonicus, assembly GCA_020205505.1. Lineage (NCBI taxonomy): Eukaryota > Viridiplantae > Streptophyta > Magnoliopsida > Apiales > Araliaceae > Panax > Panax japonicus. The sequence goes on along the minus strand of CM035112.1, from coordinate 18,881,620 downwards.
TGAATAATAGTTATGAAGTATTATGAAATGATAATACTTTAACAGTTCATAACATCAATTCCCAAAGTATAGAATAGATTAGGAATTCTGAACCGATCGATAGACCATGAATAATAACTTTCAGTTTTCATACTTGAAAAGGAGTCCACAACACTAAGGTCGTTCATCCGCATAACTTACGAGCACTTCTAGGTGATCAGCCTATAGTATTCTATGTTGATCAACACTCATTCATTAAACGTATTTACGTTTAATATTTTTGGCAAACTCGCGTGCCCATTGAATAATCGATGAAAAATAATTTTTCTTGTTCATAGACAAACCTTACCTTCACGTCCGTACCAATTACTTGGCATAGGATAGCGTTAACATTTCTATATAGAATGATATGAATAATAATCAATCTATATATTATGAATAGTCTAGCCGAGTTTAAATCTGGCATCGACCCTTTCTTTAAAACAAGTCTTGAAATTCAGTTCAACGAATCACATAAAACTTGGCTATAACTTGAAAGTTAGAAAAGCGTTAAGAAAACTTGCCTTTCAGTGTCTTCAAATAACTTAATCGACTGACCACAGCCTTTACAGAATCTACATGATATATTCACATAACATACTATAATTAGCTAACAAATAAATATTCACATTATTTTACCAACTTCTTTCTCTTCTATGTCTTAGTTAACTTAATTTTAATAATAAAGTTAACTTGACTTATTACCCTTCGTCCCGGCTTATTAACCAACTTACGTTATTAACTGGACTCGAACATCGTTGATAAAGTACCAACTTTGTTCATCGTTCTTAACTCATTAACATGCATTCAATTCCTAAGTTCAATACCATATACCTTAGTATAGGTAGTATAGGAATAGCTTTAATACACTTATAAAGTGTACACACATTACCCCTTTAGGTTCCCGAACAATTGAAGTTCAAAACCTAAATCACTATCAAGATTATTGAACTCGCGCTGCGGCGCGACCTTTACAATACTATATTGGCGCTGCGGCGCCAGTTAGCAGTGGCTGACTCCCAGTCTCAGTGCTGCGGCGCTATTTAGCAGTAGCAAATACCCTGTGCCGGCGCTGTGGCGCGACAATTTTATACTATGTCTGGCGTCGCGGCGCCAGACCTCAGTACCAGATTTCAACAATTTTTAAAAAACTTCATAAAATTCCCGGGGCCATAACTTCTTCGTTATAAGCCCGATTTGGTCCGTTCAAAAGCCTACACATCATAAATGACATACTCTACTCGTTCATATAAGAATTCGACACTTTTGAATCCAATAACGTAAAATTCACTATTGAGTTCCATTTTTAGACGTTCGTAAATGTTAATGAGCGTTCAATGCTCATTTTCTTCTTTTTAAGTCAGAATCTGACGATTCTCGAACCCACAACTCTTAATTACCCTATCTCACGTGTTGACAATAAAAAACAACATTTTTAAGTCTCACAACAACATTCAACCTCCCATTCAGAATTTTAACATTTTCGACATTTAACGTCTAATTACGTAAAATTCGTCATAACTTCGTTACTAGGGTTTTCTAAGCCAAATCACATGGAATACTCCGTGGATTTCATATCTACATCCTAACCAAACAAGATGTATATATATTAACGTAATGATGGAGTTCAATCGTTTGAAAACAATCGATCTCAACAAATAATATTTTCATGGTTTGAAATTATATCGAACCTTATGATTCCTACGATCTCACGACTTATAGAGATTGAATCTATGGTAAGTCATCTTTAATCCAATATACAAGACATATACCACCCATTTTATGATCCTCCAAGATAAAAGAAAAATGAAAAAGAGATGGAAATGAAAGATAAGGATTATTACCTCAAGAACTTCTTATGAACTCTCTTGAAAACTCTAAGTCAAAGCATCCAAAATGTAAGATTTGTGTAATCTAGCTCTCTTTCTCTCTCAATAATCTAAGTTGGGTAATTGAAAAACTCTTAAATGAACCAACCTCACTTCTTATTTATATGAAAATAGAATAGAGGGAAATTTGGACAACTACCATCACCTCCTTACTATTCATGTGTGGTGACCAAGCCTCAAACTTGGCTTGCACACCAAGTGGCCGGCCCACCTCTTTCCATGTGACATCCCATGGGTTGCCCCATGGGTTTTACCCATTCGATAACCCACCAGTTCGATCCACGGTTCGATTTTAATGAATTGGGCTTAACTAACTTAAAAATGGGCCTTGACTTGGGCTTAACCCATCAATCTCTTTGGGCTTGGTCATTCAATTGATTGGGTAATTCTAATCCAACACAATTGAATTAGTCATTAAGTCTTAATTTAATTCTATAATACGAATCGTATCCCATACGTACAATTCATGTATTCTCTCCATATACTACTCGTAAAATAATCATATTGTACTTCTTATTTACTCAACGTATTATACATAGATACTAAATAGTATCCTAAATATATAACACTCGCATTAACCCTAACGCCATTCCTTCTACGCATATTATTTCCTTCTTGGAAATCAATATACTCAACCCTTAGGTTTTAAGTCCGCAAGCAAAAACTACGTTTGCCATAATTAAAATATTATCAGATATTCCATCTAATCTCAATATTCTATCATCACGCGTTTCTCATAATTTCAAAATAATTCCCCGAATAGTAATGAATGAATAGTGTTTTTATGGAAATTTCTCGGAAAATAATTATTTTCGTCTTTGAAATTCCAAACAAATAATTCTAGCACGAAGCCAGAATACTAACCACGTTAGCACATTCTAGGTTATAGAATGACCTTCACATAGCTTACTCACATAATAATCAATTAAATTCATATAATTCACATAATCAAATAAAAATTTAATTGTCATAAAAATCCGATTTTCTCGGACGTTACATTCAAACCAAGAACTATGCATACAAATGAAGCAACAACTACTCTAACACATCAGTATAAGGTAAGGTTCAACAAAGGATTTATTTTGCTTATTTTTACTCACGAGAGTGATTTTTGCACTTTCCCGCGGTGTTTATTGATTATTTTTTTTCTTTTTCCCATGACTGTGCAATGTCTCATTCCATTAGACTAACGGTGCTACCCCTTAGCGAGCTTTCAACCAATGACTCCCAGACCATTAAGACATTAGGGTACTAGGTGTAGAGACAATCCCCTCGGGCGTACTTACTCAAGTAAAAAATGCCCCGAAACAAGACTAGCCACGGTATTTTTTTTTTCATTTTTCTCTTTTTTTTCATTTTTTATATATAGATATCAAGTATACCCTAAGCGTTCCCAAAACTTGATTATTAGTGTTTAGCAGTAATTACTCACTTCCTACACAATTCCATCATTAATACATCGTTTTCCTCTCAGCAGACAAGCATGCTAATCTTAACTAACAAGCAAAAAGGAACATTGTCGTCCTACCCGGTAACATCTAAACAGTAGGCATGAATTATATCATGTATAAAATTATAACTGAGCTCAAGATATCAACCAAGTTCAAAAATCTATCAAATTTCTATGTCATCATTGGCGAAATTAGAATTCAACTAACTAAAAACTTGGGATTATGCAATGTTATGCAACTAAACAGATATTAAACAAACAAAAAGAAAAAAAATTTAATGCAACATTAAACTAATAACTACTAACACGCAATTAACTATATGTAACATGAAATTACTCTATATGATGCAATTACACTACATGCTCTAAACTATTGACTAAACCCAGTACTCCCAAACTTAAAACGAACAATGCCCTCATTGTAATTAAAAGTGAAAGAATACTCCCCTAAGTGGTAATGTCATCTCTGTTTGCCTCTGTGACAACCCGAGAATTTGGACAATTTATTAAAATCTTAAATGATTGATTTAAGGTCAAATAATAGACCTAAACAGAAAATAAGTCTATGCGTTTGATATTTTTAGGGTGAAATTTTGATGATTTCAAAATTTTATGAAGGATAGAAGTGAATTATTTAGGATTAAGGATTTATGTGACTATGTTCTGTGAATATGGTTATGTATGTATGCTAAATGTGGTTACGGGTCAAGGGTTGACCAGATTGATTATATATGTGTCAAACTCTAAGAATATATTAAGAACTTTAACGTTCGGTTAGAAAACCCTAGCGATTAATAAGAAATCCAAGAAACTGGTTCTGGAAACCCTAGTTTCAGTTCCGGGAGTCCAAAACCCTAAATCGGATATTAAAAACCCTAGATCGGGAATGCACATGATATATATAAGGTTAAACGTTATTAATTATACTTAATTAGGGAAAAACCTAATGAACCATTTGAAATCCTAATTGATTATTAAGAAAACCCTAATACCAGATCTGGAAACCCTAATTTTAGATTTCGGTAATTTGAAACCCTAATCAGGGAAATTAATGGAGAATTATAATGCTTTAGTGCAAGTAATAATAATATTAATTAGGGTAATGCTTAAATAATTAACAAACCCTAATTTCAAATTTATAAAACCCTAATTTCGGGATTTGAAACCCTAATTTTATAATTAGAGAAAACGAAAGTGTTAATTTAATACTTTTAATGTTAATTAGGATATATTAATTTTAATTTTCAGGTTAAGTAATTAGAAAACTCTAATCTAATTACGAATATTTAATTTCTATTGTAGAAAATTATTTTCTATTTAGAAACCCTAATTTGTGGGATTGAAAACCCTAATGACCATTTTGAACCCTAATTGTACAGTGGTGGATTTAATTGCCAAATTAGCAATATTAATTAGGAATTATAATTCCTAATTGTCAAGTTATTAGAAACACTAATCTAATTAGGAAATCTAATTTCTAAAATTAAAATATTATTTTTTAAAAAAACCCTAAAATATGGTTTTGAAACCTAATGTATAATTGTGGGTTTAAGTGCTAAATTAGCAATATTAATTAGGAAATATTAATCCTAATTTGTTAAAGTCCTAATGTGATTAGAAAATTATATTATAATTAAGAAGCCTTAATTATAAGTTAAAAATCAAAATTTTCTATTTTATAATTTAATTAGAAAATTTTTGAAATCCAAGTTGCTATATATTTGAGGGTTAAAACCTAAACCCTAAAGTGTTAAACCCTAAACCCTAATGTTCAAACCCTGAAACCTAAGGGTTTTATCAAATGACAAATCTAGAATAAAAATTGCATGTAAAATGTCATTTCTACCCTTTTGTCACATTTTCTAATAAGTTGAGTGTAGATCTTGCCATGATCTTGGGTGGGTGAACTAACCCTAACCCTAACCTAGCCCTAGCATGTGACTATATCAATTAGATCAGTCATGTTATTAGCCAAGGTGCATTGTATTCATTAAATATAAAGATTAAAGAGAGATAAATGGTCTCTTCATTTTTCATTTCTCTCCTAGACATTCTCTCTCCTAACTTTCGAGATTTAGAGTGAGAGATAGAGAAAGTTGAGCTAAGATCAGTTCATAGCAAGCCAATATCAGATCCAAGAGTCAAAATCAAGAATCAAAGTTAGAAAGAGGTATAAACCCTAATTTTCAAAATCCTTAGATCTGATATTAAAAGTTGTATTTGATTGGTTACATATGTGTAATAAGGTGTCTTTTAGTGATCTGGGTTGTTAAATCCCAGATCCATAACATCAAAATACTCGGATTTGATGATTTTTCAAATCTCAAAAAAAAATTCAAAAGTCACTTGACAGTCTAATGTCAGGCCTTCTAGATCGGTCTGTGTTAATTCGTTTGTGGTGTTTGATGTTATATAATTGTTCTTTGTTATTTGTTCTTTAATCTGAGCCTTGAATAAAGTTCAGATCATATGTAGATTGCAAGAAATGGTCAGTCAAAGTACGTTGACCGTACACGAAACTGGAAATCTGGGCAGCCCAGATTTGCCCAGATTGGTCTGACAAGCTTTTCTTAGCCTCAGATCGTGCTATGTGTTCGTGTTTAGTCCAGGTTATTGTGTTGATATAGTATACGGTCATATGTACTACACATGTATTCCCTTATATCACTCATATCTTTCATATAATCAAAGTAATGTTCAGTCAAACCATCGTTGACCACCAGCTTGGGGACGAAATCTGGGAAACCCAGATTTTTCAAGAACAGCCCTGACCCCTACTTTGACTAGCTTGAATCTTGTTCATATATTGTTTTTATATTGATATGATAATATATTATCGTACCCGGACCTGTGAACTACACTATTGAACATGAAGATCACACGAACGAAATCCATAAAGCTATTATTTATGGCTGATTAGAAGGACCCTAGCACTGCCTGAGTTTCTGGACAACCCAGAAACTCAAGAACAGTGTTGTCAGAATTTTTAGAGACTCAGATCTTCTACGTGTAAGGTTTTATGGCCGTGAAGTTAGTTTATAGTTGTTCTACTACATGAGTTCTACAATATCAACTCTCAAACAAACCTAGAAACATGTTAGACAAGAAAATATAACCGGTCAAACCCCCTACCCTGTGAACTGTCGATGAAGGTCTGGGCAAGCTCAAGAACACCAAGAACACCTATAGGGACGGGTCTGTCGCTATAGGGCCCTTTAGTGACAGTTTTATTTTCTATTTTTTGGAAAATAAATTAAAAAATTAGAAAAATGGTTTTTAATTATTAAAAATACATAATAAATTCTGAAAAATTATTTTAAATTCTAAAAAAATAGTTTTTTTTTTACTATTTTGAGTATATTTCAAAAATATTTAATATTTTTGGAATATAAAAGGTATTTATTTATTTAATTATAATATTAAATAAATTATTTAAAAATGGTTTTAATTCATGAAAATAACTGAAAAATGATATTATGGTGTTAGAAAATATTTTAAGTTATTTTTGATGACTTTTAATATTTTGTGATGAAATTCATTAATTAATTAATATTAATGATAATTAGTTTATTTAATAGATATATTAAATAAATTATGGAAAATTAGAAATAATGCTTTATAAATCATATAAAAATGATTTCAGTGATCTAAAAATATTTTAAGTTATAAATTATAACTTTTGATATTTTGGCATAAAAATATTAATATTTTAATATTAATAGCAATTATCGGATAATGGATTTAAGTGTTTAAAAATTATATAATTGTGATTTTAAGGTATTAAAAATACTTTGGTATATTATAATGATATTATAATATTATGTAATGATTTTCATTACTATTTTATATTAAATGAATATTAATGATTAAGGAATTATGTGATATTTAATTCAATTAAATATGGTTTTAAGGATTGAAAAATGTTGATGAATGATAATAATTATCTGGAAATTATTATAAGTCTTTAAAAATTATTTTTGATTGACAAGAAATTATCTGTGATAATTGTTAACTGTTAAGTCAGAGTTTAATTGAACTTAAACTCGATAAAAGTCCGACTAGACCGTCGGGATGTTAAAATTGTGTCGGTTTCAACTCAGACTTAAATAGTTTGACTTGATACCTAGTCTTATGTGTGTTATAGACTGATAGGCTTATGTGCTATGTGTTTAGGTTATTATGTGTGTATAAATATAACAGTATTATACTGTGATGATATTATTCTAATATTGGAGATCTATATTACTAATATTAGGTCTTCGGGTAAAGCGTTATAAATTGCGTTGCGGTAATCAACGGTTCAGGCAAGTTTCTTTTTACTAAACTCTACTAAGAGTATTTTATTCAAGCTTATGGTTAATCATTGCTGATTGCCATGAAAATCGTACTTTGTACATCTTGCATGTATAAGTCAGGTATGAAAGGCTGATCACCTTCATTACCAATTGGTTCAGAAATGTTTGTTCATGTTTAAAACTTGTTCAGTCAAAAGTTTGTTCGTGCTAGTTCTCAATTATATTGATGAATTATAGCCAGCTTATTATTCATACTCTTCAATCATGATATATCGTTATATTATTGTATTTAAACTTTCTGGACAACTTTCATGCTCACCCTTGCTATATCATGATAAAACATTGCAGATAAGGCGAATGCGTTCGGATACAAGAAAAGATAATGCCAAGTCCGACTTGGGATAAAATGTGCGACTAGTTTGTAATAGTATACTTTGATAAATATTATTGTGTGATAAATAGTTTATGATTTGTGTATAAGTTAAGGTTACTCGACCTTGGGGAAAATAGTTTGTAATGTAATATATAAACAATTTATGTTTATATCATCCGCAAATAATTATAGAAATAGTATACCGGATCCGCGGCGATTTGGGGCCCGGATTTGCGAATGCCACAGTTGGTATCAAAGCTGTTGGTTATAAAGCTTAGGTAGGAATACCTGAGACCAATAACCGCAGTGATTAGGATAAGTGCTAACTCAAATAGAGTTAGTTGGTCGTTAAGATTCAAAGACGAATCTCGGTAAGTTGTTAAGATACAGAGTTCCCTAACTCTGATAATAAAGTTGAACAGTAATGGTGACTAGATCGAGTCTAAAAGACTGAAAGTGTAGGGATACGAGATTGTAAAACAAAACGATCATAGTGCATGGAATTGAATCGTAATATATACGATAAGATCATCCCATGATCTGAAAAAGTTATGACAGCCAGAAAGAATCAATCTGATGATTGAAAAGTTTACAGCAAGATGCTGTGTGTAAGTTGTACTATTAAATGGTACTATGAAAACTCATAAAAGAGTTATGGATTATGAATACGAATTGAATTCGTATTGAAAAAGGGGGTTAAGATTAGGTGTGGATTTCAATGAGGACTCATGTTAGCAACTGAGTTGTATGATTTCTTGTATGGGCGGGGAATTGTACTTGGTGTAAAAAACTACTTAGTTGGTGGCATTGGTAACCATTGAAATTTTGTGTCGCGCTAGTTGTTATATATAGATAAATAGGTCATAGGTAGAGAATATAAGATTAAGTACGAGTTCTTAGAACTCATACTTATGTGACATTCTTGACTCAGAGTTATATGAAATGTTTATGAGCCCCTCAGCGAACGGACGCCAAAGGTTAGACTAGGGTAAGTTTGTAAACTCATATAATTGTGGTCAGGCTATGAACTCATAAGTGTGGTTTTATGAATTGGGTATAGTTGTGTGTGAAGGGAGTGTTAAGGATTATAGGAACAGATAGATTGTTAAGCAAATGATCATTAGTGGAGACTTAGGTTTTTCTAAACTCCTAGCTATGCTAAACTTCGAAATGATTGACATCAAGCTAAATACGCACTATGTGCCTTTTAAAAAAAATATAGACTCGTAATCATTTTTGAAACGGTTTAAAGTACAGTCTATGCTACTTATTTCGGCTAGACGCAAATGATTTGAAATATCAAAAATTATTTTTATTTATCACTTATGTACCATGTAACCTGGTGCAGAGATGATAAAAATGATGGAGTCATCAATGAAGTATTACTTAGTGTGAATTAGACCTAAAGTCACTATTCCACTATGGTGTGATGTAGCATGACAAAATCACCAAATGACGGAATCCTCAACGGACTGTAAATACAGTGCGGCATCATGACGTCATTCTCAAAAATGTTTTCAAAAAATTTTAATTTGCCAACGGGGTTTGGCTACACCTAAATAATTCGATTGAATTGAATTATCGATATGAGTCTATGCCATTTGATTCAGCTAGACTAATGTTATAAAAACTCCAAGTGTTTATTGATAGAAATTTCCCGAACCAAATTGTTTTGGTGCGGAATCCTATGATAAGACTGAGGTGAACGATAATGTTTGGATAAATAATCCAATCTAGTAGCGTAAATATTCGCTAAAAATGATTAATACGTTATGCATGACGTAACTGTACGATGGGCTAATCACCTAAAGTACTAGCAACGGTAGTTTACCTTCTTTGTGATTGTAAACATACCAAGTAATATTTTGTTTTGCGGTATAAATACCATTAAAACTATGTGTTCATGGTCTATATGACCCCTCAACACAATTTCAAAACTTTTACTCTTGTGAGAGGCGTATTGGGTAGCATGTGACATGTGTGAATGGTGTAAGGTGCACGGTGTAAGGTGTAAGGTGAATTTCAGGGACGAAATTCGTATGAGGGGTGAATGTGACAATCCGAGAATTTGGACAATTTATTAAAATCTTAAATGATTGATTTAAGGTCAAATAATAGACCTAAACAGAAAATAAGTGTATGCGTTTGATATTATTAGGGTGAAATTTTGATGATTTCAAAATTTTGTGAAGGATATAAGTGAATTATTCAGGATTAAGGATTTATGTGACTATGTTCTATGAATATGGTTATGTATGTGTGCTGAATGTGGTTAAGGGTCAAGGGTTGACCAGATTTATTATATATGTGTCAAACTCTAAGTATATATTAAGAACTTTAACGTTCGGTTAGAAAACCCTGGCGATTAATAAGAAATCCAAGAAACTGGTTCTGGAAATCCTAGTTTCAGTTCCGGGAGTCCGAAACCCTAAATAGGATATTGAAAACCCTAGATCGGGAATGCACATGCTATATATAAGGTTAAACATTATTAATTATACTTAATTAGGGAAAACCCTAAGGAACCATTTGAAATCCTAATTGATTATTAAGAAAACCCTAATACCAGATCTGGAAACCCTAATTTCAGATTTCGGTAATTTGAAACCCTAATCAGGGAAATTAATGGAGAATTATAATGCTTTAGTGCAAGTAATAATAATAATAATTAGGGTAATGCTTAATTAATTAGCAAACCCTAATTTCAAATTTAGAAAACCCTAATTTCGGGATTTGAAACCCTAATTTTATAATTAGGGAAAACGAAAGTGTTAATTTAATACTTTTAATGTTAATTAGGATATATTAATTCTAATTTTCAGGTTAAGTAATTAGAAAACTCTAATCAAATTCGAATATTTAATTTCTATTTTAGAAAATTATTTTCTATTTAGAAACCCTAATTTGTGGGATTGAAAACTTTAATGACCATTTGAGCCCTGATTGTACAGTGGTGGATTTAATTGCGAAATTAGCAATATTAATTAGGAATTATAAATCCTAATTGTCAAGATATTAGAAACCCTAATCTAATTAGGAAATCTAATTTCTAAAATTGAAATATTATTTTTTTTAAAAAACCCTAAAATGTGGTTTTGAAACCTAATGTATAATTGTGGGTTTAATTGCTAAATTAACAATATTAATTAGGAAATATTAATCCTAATTTGTTAAAGTCCTAATGTGATTAGGAAATTATATTATAATTAAGAAGCCTTAATTATAAGTTAAAAATCAAAATTTTCTATTTTATAATTTAATTAGAAATTTTTGAAATCCAAGTTGCTATATATTTGAGGGTTAAAACCTAAACCCTAAAGTGTTAAACGCTAAACCCTAATGTCCAAACCCTAAAACCTAAGGGTTTCATCAAATAACAAATCTAGAATAAAAATTGCATGTAAAATGTCATTTCTACCCTTTTGTCACATTTTCTAATAAGTTGAGTGTAGATCTTGCCATGATCTTGGGTGGGTGAACTAACCCTAACCCTAACCTAGCCCTAGCATGTGACTATATCAATTAGATCAGTCATGTTATTAGCCAAGGTGCATTGTATTCATTAAATATAAAGATTAAAGAGAGATAAATGGTCTCTTCATTTTTCATTTCTCTCCTAGACATTCTCTCTCCTAACTTTCGAGATTTTGAGTGAGAGAGAGAGAGAAAGTTGAGCTAAGATCAGTTCATAGCAAGCCAATATCAGATCCAAGAGTCAGAATCAAGAATCAAAGTTAGAAAGAGGTATAAACCCTTATTTTCAAAATCCTTAGATCTGATGTTAAAAGTTGTAATTGATTGGTTACAGATGTGTAATAAGGTGTCTTTTAGTGATCTGGGTTGTTAAATCCCAGATCCATAACATCAAAATACTCGGATTTGATGATTTTTCAAATCTGAAAAAAATTCAAATGTCACCTAACAGTCTAATGTCAGGCCATCTAGATCGGTTTGTGTTAATTTGTTTGTGGTGTTTGATGTTATATAATTGTTCTTTTTTATTTGGTCTTTAATCTGAGCCTTGAATAAAGTTCAGATCATATGTAGATTGCAAGAAATGGTCAGTCAAAGTACGTTGACCGTACACAAAACTAGAAATCTGGGCAGCCCAGATTTGCCCAGATTGGTTTGACAAGCTTTTCTTAGCCTCAGATCGTGTTATATATTCGTGTTTAGTCCAGGTTATTGTGTTGATATAGTATACGGTCATATGTACTACACATGTATTCCCTTATATCACTCATATCTTTCATATAATCAAAGTAATGTTCAGTCAAACCATCGTTGACCACCAGCTAGGGGACGAAATCTGGGAAACCCGGATTTCTCAAGAACAGCCCCTGACCCCTACTTTGACTAGCTTGAATATTGTTCATATGTTGTTTTTATATTGATATGATAATATATTATCATACCCGGACCTGTGAACTACACTATTGAACATGAAGATCACACGAACGAAATCCATAAAGCTATTATTTATGGCTGATTAGAAGGACCCTAGCACTGCTTGAGTTTCTGGACAACCCAGAAACTCAAGAACAGTGTTGTCAGAATTTTTAGAGACTCAGATCTTCTACGTGTAAGGTTTTATGGCCGTGAAGTTAGTTTATAGTTGTTCTACTACATGATTTCTACAATATCAACTCTCAAACAAACCTAGAAACATGTTAGACAAGAAAATATAACCGGTCAAACCCCCTACCTTGTGAACTGTCGATGAAGGTCTGGGCAAGCTCAAGAACACCAAAAACACCTATAGCGACGGGTCTGTCGCTATAGGGCCCTTTAGTGACAGTTTTATTTTCTATTTTTTGGAAAATAAATTAAAAAATTAGAAAAATGGTTTTTAATTATTAAAAATACATAATAAATTCTGAAAAATTATTTTAAATTCTGAAAAAATAGTTTTTAACTATTTTGAGTATATTTCAAAAATATTTAATATTTTTAGAATATAAAAGGTATTTATTTATTTAATTATAATATTAAATAAATTATTTTAAAATTGTTTTAATTCATGAAAATCATGAAAAATGATATTATGGTGTTAGAAAATATTTTAAGTTATTTTTGATAACTTTTAATATTTTGTGATGAAATTCATTAATTAATTAATATTAATGATAATTAGTTTATTTAATAGATATATTAAATAAATTATGGAAAATTAGAAATAATGCTTTATAAATCATATAAAAATGATTTAAGTGATCTAAAAATATTTTAAGTTATAAATTATAACTTTTGATATTTTGGCATAAAAATATTAATATTTTAATATTAATAGCAATTATCAGATAATGGATTTAAGTGTTTAAAAATCATATAATTATTATTTTAAGGTATTAAAAATACTTTGGTATATTATAATTATATTATAATATTATGTAATGATTTTCATTAAAATTTTATATTAAATGAATATTAATGATTAAGGAATTATGTGATATTTAATTCAATTAAATATGGTTTTAAGGATTGAAAAATGTTGATGAATGATAATAATTATCTGGAAATTATTATAAGTCTTTAAAAATTATTTTTAATTGACAAGAAATTATCTGTGATAATTGTTAACTGTTAAGTCAGAGTTTAATTGAACTTAAACTCGATAAAAGTTCGACTAGACCGTCGGGATGTTAAAATTGTGTCGGTTTCAACTCAGACATAAATAGTTTGACTTGATACCTAGTCTTATGTGTGTTATCGACTGATAGGCTTATGTGCTATGTATTTAGGTTATTCTGTGTGTATAAATTCAACAGTATTATACTGTGATGATATTATTTTAATATTGGAGATCTATATTACTAATATTAGGTCTTCGGGTAAAGCGTTATAAATTGCGTTGCGGTAATCAATGGTTCAGGCAAGTTTCTTTTTACTAAACTCTACTAAGAGTATTTTATTCAAACTTATGGTTAATCATTGCTGATTGCCATGAAAATCATACTATGTACATCTTGCATGTATAAGTCAGGTATGAAAGGCTGATCACCTTCATTACCAGTTGGTTCAGAAATGTTTGTTCATGTTTAAAACTTGTTCAGTCAAAAGTTTGTTCGTGCTAGTTCTCAATTATGTTGATGAATTATAGCCAGCTTATTATTCATACTCTTCAATCATGATATATCGTTATATTATTGTATTTAAACTTGTTGGGCAACTTTCATGCTCACCCTTGTTATATCATGATAAAACATTGCAGATAAGGCGAATGCGTTCTGATACAGGAAAAGATAGTGCCATGTCCGACTTGTGATAAAATGTACGGCTAGTTTGTAATAGTATACTTTGATAAATATTGTTGTGTGATAAATAGTTTATGATTTGTGTATAAGTTAAGGTTACTCGACCTTGGGGAAAATAGTGTGTAATGTAATGTATATACAATTTATGTTTATATCTTCCGCAAATAGTTATAGAAATAGTATACCGGATCCGCGTCGATTTGGGGCCCGGATTTAGGGATGCCACAGCCTCCTCAAGATCCGATGGTATATCAGGCGATGGATAAGTTTGAGAGAATCTAAAGTTGGAAACTGAGTGTGGACTTCTAACTGTCCGAATGCTTGAGTCAGAAATTCTAAAAATTGAGCAATGTTTGTTTTCTATGACTGAGAAATGGCGCGATTGTGTTGTGTTTGGCTTGTAGTTGGGCGCGACCGCGCTACCCTGTACCCTGGCAGCTTCAATATTTTTAACTTTTGTTTGATCTTGAATGCTTATAGCAATCAGATTGAACCTGAGAGGAGAAACAATAAAACTATTATTAAGACTTACAACTATCAAACATCTATGAAATATGGAAAGTGTGAAGAATTAAATATAGTAGAAGAAGTAAATGGAAATGTAAATAAGAATTAAACAATGAGAGATAAAGATTGGATGGGGTGCCTCCCATCTAGCACTTGATTTATAGTCTTTTAGCTAGACTCTTTTCTTAACACTGCTATCCGATTCCTCTACGATAAGCTAGGAACCTTCCATCCATTAGAACCACTATGTGCTTTGGTAGGTTCCCCATCATGAGAGTCTTCAGATTGAAGCCACCTAGAATATTTCCTGTACATGATGTCCCCAGTTCCATTGCATAGCTAAGTGCTTCATCTGTTGTATTTATGAATAAATTATTGCATTGAGGCATGAAAAATACAACGAACTTTTCCTCTTTTATTTTCTCTTCCTCAGCCCACCATGGTGTATAAGAGAACTCATTATCATACTGATCATTACTTTGAATGGGGCTACCAAGGGGACATGGGTGTGCAAAGTTCACTGAATTATTTTGAGGTATTATACAAGTCAGTTCATGTTCTACATTATCCAATCCCGTAGTTGTCTCCTCAAAGAAAACTTCTTTGAGCTCATCCAGTGGCATGTACACTTTTGGTTCTCCATCAGTTTCATCATCCATGACATAGCACCAATTATTTTGAGGGCGATTGTTCAAGGCTTTGAACATTTGATCCATCTGGTTCTGAAGATTCTGAAATGACTTCTCTTGCTCAATCATCTTTTCCTCAGTTGATTATATAAATTTGAACCACAATTCCTCCAGTCTTGAATTATCTTTCTCAGTTTTGAAATCCATGTATTGAGGACCATTCATTGACGAATTAATGAGTTGTTCCATCTGTCTGTTAAGATTTTTGCTTGATAACTCCTGACTCATCATCATCTCTTCATGGTTTGCTATGCTTTTTGACATGAATTCCTTCAACCTTAAATTTTCTTCTTGTTGCATTGGAGGTGGATATAAGAAATCTGATGGATGTGTTGGACTTGGGATGCAGTATTGGTCTTGATAGTTATAACTCCATTCATAATCTGGGTGATACCCCCAACCTTGATGATAATTGGGATAAACATAGTTGTTAAGGTAATCACCCCCAAACTGCACTTGTCCAACCCTGATGTTGCACTGATAACTCGGATGCTCGCCATCACAACATTCACATGTAACTGCTATCTCTCGAGTATGTTGGGCTGAAAGAACATCCAACCTCTCCGAAAGTGTTGCAATTTGTGCTGACAATGTAGAAAATACATTGAGTCCTTCAGTTCTTGTGTCCCTTGGTTGAGTCATATTTGCATATGGCCATTGATAAGCAAAGTCACCCATGGTACCTGAAAAGAGAGAAATATAAGAAGATATTTAAAACAAAATAAAAATGTTTAAATTAAGACCAATTTGATTGAAATTAATGTTAAAAAAAATTATTAAGCTAATTCCCCAGCAACGGCGCCAAAAACTTGTTGGTCGTTTTATCGATCAATATATGCATGCAAGTATACACGGTCAACAAGTAATAAAGAGTAAGTAAAGTCGAGGAATTACTAATAAAGCTTAACAAGCACTAACCTATAACCGACTCAATCTTATTTAAACGAATGATGTGATATTTTATATGTAAACTATGTAATTAACTAATACCAACTACCCCTAGAATGAGACTAGATAATGGAGACTTGAGATTACAATTTCACCTATTGAATCATTTAAATCGACTCATTTCATGTTAAGCTAAATTAATTATACCAGATTGTTAGTCGAGAACACGAAAGTGAAATATAGCCATCTCTCGATGTACCATACCCATATCACATATAATTCACAATTGATAGAATACACATGAATACCCACATTACCTAAACCATTATATGTCTATGTGATTTACAAATAAATAGGGTTTAAGCCCAAGTTCTCAATTAACTACGAGTGGTGCTTCGGTATATGTCTATCCTAAGTACGAATCATACATTCCATCACCATTTAAACATAAAAGCACACGCTATTAAGACCAGATCTAAACCTATACGTCGTCTTTCAAGTTCATATGGGTTATCACAATAATCGATGGCCAATCAACCAAGCAAATAAGCATGAATCTTAATAGACAATCTCAAAACAATCAATAAGACTAACAATGAAGTATATCAAAATAAATTAGGCAATAGATTCCATTGCAATCCCAAAATAGAGTTTAACTCATAGTTGAATTAGAATCCATGATCCACAATTGAATATACATTGAAAGATACAAATAGAAGTAAAGAGAGTTAGGAATTAAGAATAGCAAATCTGAGTTTCTTCTCTTGTTTCACTTCTAAACTTTCAAGGATCTTTAATTGCTTCAATCCCCAAATCTTAGCTATTCTAGGGTTCTAATTTACTATAATCTAATAAGGAAATTAAAGAAAAGAAAAGAGCATATGTAATGTAAAATGATCCCCCAAGTGTGGAATCCCCTCTACATACTGATAATACGTCTCTTTTTAAGCCTTAATTGAACCCCCCCCTCTAAGTTATGCTTCAATTGCACTGTTTAGTGAAAAAGTCAGCTCTAGTCAACTTCCAAAGTGGCGCGGCCGCGCTGGGAATGGCCTGGAGTTAGGCGCGCTCGCGTTCAAGTATCAAATCACATTTTTTTTGTCCAAGGAATGGCGCGGCCGGGCCTAAAATACACTAGAAATCCTCGCGCCCACGCCAAGAATTTTCTGCTGCAGTGTCTTATGGTAAAACGGTCATAACTTTTGATCCGGGAGGAGTTACGGGGCCTGACACCTATCAAATCAAAGCTCTTGATGAGTTCTACAACCTTGATTCTTTGAAATTGAGAAATAATGGACGCATGAATGTTGGAATTGGGTTGGAAATGACTGCTGTGCAAATGGTCACCCAAAACATTGAAGTTCAACGTCCGTTGGTACAAAGGTCATAACTCTTGCATCCGAACTCTGATTGGAATGATTCAAGATATTATGGAAAACTAAGAAGAATCTCTACAACATAATCTAAGTTCCAAGCCAAGAACATGAAATGAACATAAAAGCCCAAACGATGTCTGAATTTCTTTTCCTTACATTTTCATACCAATAGTCACTCACACTGCTCCCATGCATATAATCTACAAAATGAACACAAAATGCATGAAAAGTAACTAAGAAACATGAGTTTAAGCCACTAATTCAAGTAACAGATACCGAATAAGTAGGTATAAAACCTACTTATCAAACGTTAACCAATCTAATTAATGATTATATTGAGAAGAAGGGGAAGATAGATTAGTGACCATACATGATTTTTTATGACCTAATGTGGTATGTTATGTGATTATGTATTGTAGAATCCTTAGAGACTCAAAAGAAAAATGAATTAACTGTAGAAGACACTGAAGGCAAGTGAATTACTTATGGATTTTGTGGCCACACTAAAGATCCAAGTCCCTAGTAATTCAGTCTCTAATCAAGTCCCACTAGTACAAAGTAGTAAATATACAACACTTAAACCACAACGTTTTTATAAAAAACGTTGTGGTATTTTTTCATAACGTTTTTTAACAAAAAGTTGTAGATACATATGAAAAAACGTTATCTATTTAATATTATAAAGTTTTTTTTAAAGAAAACGTTATCGATGTAAAAAATACGGAGGGAAAAAAATATGGAGGTCTTCATTTGTTCCCTTCTCCTTTTCGAAATCCTCAAACCCTAACTCCATTATCCTCTCTTGTGAGTTCACAAATCTCTCTTTTTCTCTTCTTTTTTTTGGTTCACATGAAAACACACACACAAAACACACAGATAGCAATGTCAAGAAACCCTCTTTCTCTCTCACACACTCAAAACACACACACACACAAATAGTGTTTATTGATGGACTGCTGCCTTTCATACAACAATCCCTCCATTTTGAAATCGTTACCTTCCTCGGTGAAGATTCGATTCTCTTCTTCAGTCTCCACGACCACCATAGCCTATAATCGTCTCCCGATTACTTGTACTGTTCCAACAAGTGGGAGACCACTGATAATTACTACTGTAGCTTGTAGTAGTGCCTATGAGTTTAGTGGTCTGAACACGCCGCTCAAGCTCAAGTCTCGGATCAGTAAGTTTTTGTCTGGGGTGCTACAGAATGACCAAAAAAACTTTCATCAAGCAGTTGCTAAAGAGTTGGAGGAGTTGGTTTCTGGCGCCATGAGGCTCTAGCTCGCGTCAGTTAGAGTTTCGGAACTACTGATGTGATAGACTCCACGGCACGCTTGCGTGAGGTGGTCGCCGCCCCGATCGTTTCTAGCACAGTTGTTGGGTGAATTGCTTGCAACACCTTAACCCCTCGCCTATATGTAGACGGTAATCTTGGTACAATTGCTCGCGTTCGAAATTCTGCGTTGAATGGACACCAACGACACCTTGACCCCTCGCTTATATTGAAGCGGTAATCTCGGTACAATCGACGATTGATGCGGTAGAAGACGCCACACACAACTATGAATTGTTGTATGATAAGTCAAATTGAATCTCAAAGAAATAACTAAGAAAAATACTTATGAATTCTTCAAAGAACCAAAAGAAGAGAATAACCTCACAAATATATTGAATAATGAATAATGTTAATGTGTTTGATTACATAACTTGGACCTCTATTTATACTACTCAAAACAATCCAAATCCTAATAGGAATTTATAAACTATAACCCTAATTTCTATAAGGAAATAAAAATCAATTTGGAAAAGAAATCTAATTAAAACAATCCAAATCCTAATAGGAATTTATAAACTATAACCCTAATTCCTATAAGGAAATAAAAATCAATTTGGAAAAGAAATCTAATTAAAAGAAATCCTAATTGTAATAGGATTATAAAAATCTAAAAATCCTTCCAATGTTGTGTAAACGAAATTCTTGGCCCACATGCTAATATTATATCGTCCTCAATTGTGAGATTGGACTTTAATTTGGGCTTGTATTAAATGGACCCAAATTTGTGTCTCGTCCTTCCTTGCGTTATCTTCAGCCCAAACATCTTGGATCAATCCGTTGAGACTTTGTTTGAACATCTTTGTCCTAGTCTTGCTTGATCCCCACGTCCCTTTAGTCTTGTTTGACTCCACGCATGTCATGTCCTCATCATGATACCAAATGATAGACTCCACGGCACGCTTGCGTGAGGTGGTCGCCGCCCCGATCGTTTCTAGCACAGTTGTTGGGTGAATTGCTTGCAACACCTTAACCCCTCGCCTATATGTAGACGGTAATCTTGGTACAATTGCTCGCGTTCGAAATTCAGCGTTGAATGGACACCAACGACACCTTGACCCCTCGCTTATATTGAAGCGGTAATCTCGGTACAATCGACGATTGATGCGGTAGAAGACGCCACACACAACTATGAATTGTTGTATGATAAGTCAAATTGAATCTCAAAGAAATAACTAAGAAAAATACTTAGGAATTCTTCAAAGAACCAAAAGAAGAGAATAACCTCACAAATATATTGAATAATGAATAATGTTAAAGTGTTTGATTACATAACTTGGACCTCTATTTATACTACTCAAAACAATCCAAATCCTAATAGGAATTTATAAACTATAACCCTAATTTCTATAAGGAAATAAAAATCAATTTGGAAAAGAAATCTAATTAAAACAATCCAAATCCTAATAGGAATTTATAAACTATAACCCTAATTCCTATAAGGAAATAAAAATCAATTTGGAAAAGAAATCTAATTAAAAGAAATCCTAATTGTAATAGGATTATAAAAATCTAAAAATCCTTCCAATGTTGTGTAAACGAAATTCTTGGCCCACATGCTAATATTATATCGTCCTCAATTGTGAGATTGGACTTTAATTTGGGCTTGTATTAAATGGACCCAAATTTGTGTCTCGTCCTTCCTTGCGTTATCTTCAGCCCAAACATCTTGGATCAATCCGTTGAGACTTTGTTTGAACATCTTTGTCCTAGTCTTGCTTGATCCCCACGTCCCTTTAGTCTTGTTTGACTCCACGCATGTCATGTCCTCATCATGATACCAAATGATAGACTCCACGGCACGCTTGCGTGAGGTGGTCGCCGCCCCGATCGTTTCTAGCACAGTTGTTGGGTGAATTGCTTGCAACACCTTAACCCCTCGCCTATATGTAGACGGTAATCTTGGTAAAATTGCTCGCGTTCGAAATTCTGCGTTGAATGGACACCAACGACACCTTGACCCCTCGCTTATATTGAAGCGGTAATCTCGGTACAATCGACGATTGATGCGGTAGAAGACGCCACACACAACTATGAATTGTTGTATGATAAGTCAAATTGAATCTCAAAGAAATAACTAAGAAAAATACTTAGGAATTCATCAAAGAACCAAAAGAAGAGAATAACCTCACAAATATATTGAATAATGAATAATGTTAAAGTGTTTGATTACATAACTTGGACCTCTATTTATACTACTCAAAACAATCCAAATCCTGATAGGAATTTATAAACTATAACCCTAATTTCTATAAAAAAATAAAAATCAATTTGGAAAAAAAATCTAATTAAAACAATCCAAATCCTAATAGGAATTTATAAACTATAACCCTAATTCCTATAAGGAAATAAAAATCAATTTGGAAAAGAAATCTAATTAAAAGAAATCCTAATTGTAATAGGATTATAAAAATCTAAAAATCCTTCCAATGTTGTGTAAATGAAATTCTTGGCCCACATGTTAATATTATATCGTCCTCAATTGTGAGATTGGACTTTAATTTGAGCTTGTATTAAATGGACCCAAATTTGTGTCTCGTCCTTCCTTGCGTTATCTTCAGCCCAAACATCTTGGATCAATCCGTTGAGACTTTGTTTGAACATCTCTGTCCTAGTCTTGCTTGATCCCCACGTCCCTTTAGTCTTGTTTGACTCCACGCATGTCATGTCCTCATCATGATACCAAATGATAGACTCCATGGCACGCTTGCGTGAGGTGGTCGCCGCCCCGATCGTTTCTAGCACAGTTGTTGGGTGAATTGCTTGCAACACCTTAACCCCTCGCCTATATGTAGACGGTAATCTTGGTACAATTGCTCGCGTTCGAAATTCTGCGTTGAATGGACACCAACGACACCTTGACCCCTCGCTTATATTGAAGCGGTAATCTCGGTACAATCGACGATTGATGCGGTAGAAGACGCCACACACAACTATGAATTGTTGTATGATAAGTCAAATTGAATCTCAAAAAAATAACTAAGAAAAATACTTATGAATTCTTCAAAGAACCAAAAGAAGAGAATAACCTCACAAATATATTGAATAATGAATAATGTTAATGTGTTTGATTACATAACTTGGACCTCTATTTATACTACTCAAAACAATTCAAATCCTAATAGGAATTTATAAACTATAACCCTAATTTCTATAAGGAAATAAAAATCAATTTGGAAAAAAAATCTAATTAAAACAATCCAAATCCTAATAGGAATTTATAAACTATAACCCTAATTCCTATAAGGAAATAAAAATCAATTTGGAAAAGAAATCTAATTAAAAGAAATCCTAATTGTAATAGGATTATAAAAATCTAAAAATCCTTCCAATGTTGTGTAAACGAAATTCTTGGCCCACATGCTAATATTATATCGTCCTCAATTGTGAGATTGGACTTTAATTTGGGCTTGTATTAAATGGACCCAAATTTGTGTCTCGTCCTTCCTTGCGTTATCTTCAGCCCAAACATCTTGGATCAATCCGTTGAGACTTTGTTTGAACATCTTTGTCCTAGTCTTGCTTGATCCCCACGTCCCTTTAGTCTTGTTTGACTCCACGCATGTCATGTCCTCATCATGATGCTTCACTTTATAGGTTTTTCCTAAAATTGTTCTTATCTAATTCATTTTACTTCTGAATGTGTTCTATATATGTATATATATGTTTAATTCATCTTGTTCTTGCTATTTATTGTGGTGATATTGGTGTTTAATTTTCTTCCTGCCTAATATCTGTTAAGTGATATTGTGAGGTTGCTTGTAATATCAAATATGCATTTGTAGATAACTTTTACTGAGATTATCTTGTATATTTTGGCAGGTGAAGTGGATTTGATATTCAATTAGTTAACATTTTTCATGATATTTTCTCAAATAGTTTCTGGATAAACTATATTTGCTATTCATTTTTGTTTAATGTATCAGATGCTTCTTGATCCCTGCTTGTACTTCCACTTATTGGCAACTACAACTGTTACTTCTTTAATATTACTGAAAGGACTGCTTGGGATAGTTCACTTCACTAACAAGATGCAAATAGTCCCTATGATATCCTCTATTTTTAAGTAGAAACATGAGGTAAGAAGCTCTGTTTAAGTTATTTTGGGATGCAACTCTGTGGGAATTGGAATGATTTAGAAATAGAAGTGTTCTTTGGAAGTTACGTGTGCATCAATTTTGATATGGACAAGTAAAGAAGCCAGTTTTTGGGAAATATGTCGGTGTTCTTATATTTTACGAGGGTTGCTTATTTATTCTAGACATTTGGATTTTGTAGTGGTCTTGGAAAACCATTGTTATCGGAGTTGGTTTGCAGGATGTAAATTTATCTCTCATAGTATTGCAGGATCATTTTCTCGATTTGCTATGAATTACAATGCTGGAGCACAAACAACGGTTTCAAACATAATAATGGCAATAGCTGTCCTAGTAACTTTGTTATTTCTCATGCCACTATTTTATTACACTCCCAACGTTATCTTGGAAATTATTCGTTGTCCAAAATAAGTTATTTATGTGTGTTTTCAACACTCAACCTTTCTGAATCAGAAAAAGGAGAAATTTGTATTATGTCAGCTATCTGTTTCTGAACTAGTTTGACATTTTACTCGGTTCTTAATTTAAAAGATCACATCTATACTAGTGTAGAAAGTGAAATGTGTACCTTCACGTACTGTCTAAATAGTATTTTAGTCCTTGAATGATCAGTAATCAGTAGCATTACAGTTTTGTGGCCCTGTCTTCGTTTCTGTTGAAGTACTTGTCCTTTAAACCAACTGCACTTTTATTCAAGTTCATATCCTTGTAACAGCAACCCTGAGAAATAGTCTGATAGATGGTTCCTTTATAAGCCAAATTTCCTAGATTCCTGTCTCCTTGGAGCTTTGTTCTCTCCCTCTTTCATGTATATGAAAAAAGTTACTTGTGTCACCACAATCACTTACAGCTCTTACTAGTCCTATTCTTCTAAAGTAGATGTTAGTCTGCCCCATATGCCAGGCCACTATGTAGATGATTTGCTGTAACCTATTCATGTAGACTCCAAAATGTTTTTGTAGAAAAGCTGGGTTTTTAGAAAAAAAGAAAAGTATCATGCCAAGAATGTGGAGATCATCTCACAAGGCTGGAATAATGTATTTTTCGTAATGTTTAGGAATTGATGATGATGCTTCTAAATTATTGTGACCTCCATTAATATCGGTGACCTACATACAAGTTTTGACTAGCAATTATGTCATCGCTACTCAAATTAGTGCTTTTGTAATTTTTGCCTATGCAGGGTATTGTACTATTTTGATAGTTTCTTCCAGAACATAAGAAGATTTCCTTGGGACATTCTGTTTGCAACATTCACATGCACATCTCTGAGGCATAATGATAACCCATTGTGACACCTCAACAAAAAAGGAAAAAGAAGAATCATGACATTGAAATTTTTTCTTATACAAAGTAACACAGGTGCAATGAATCAAAAAGGAATTAAAAAAAAGAAAGGCAATTATGCTTGTCCAATTTTTCTCATATTTTCTAAATTTTTTGAGGGTGAATTGTTCCCATTTAATAGTTTCAATTCCCAGTTGGGAAGACCAATGAAAATTTTAGATTTGTCCCTTTTTAAGGTAACTCTATCATTGTAGTCCATCTCTATAAGTGATGACAGATTGACCGGGTCAGAATTTTTCGTCAATTTATTTCAAATAATTGGGCTGAAGAAAATCCAAAGAGGAGGCTAATGGGCATGAGACATAAATTTGGGTCAATTTAATACAAGCCCAAATTAAAGTCCAATCTCACAATTGAGGACGATATCATATTAGCATGTGGGCCAAGAATTTCGTTTACACAACATTGAAAGGATTTTTAGATTTTTATAATCCTATTCCTATTAGGATTTGGATTGTTTTAATTAGATTTCTTTTCCAAATTGATTTTTATTTCCTTATAGAAATTAGGGTTATAGTTTATAAATTCCTATTAGGATTTGGATTGTTATTAGGGTTATAGTTTATAAATTCCTATTAGGATTTGAATTGTTTTGAGTAGTATAAATAGAGGTTCAAGTTATGTAATCAAATACAACATACATTATTCATTATTCAATATAATTGTGAGGTTATTCTCTTCTTTTGGTTCTTTGAAGAATTCCTAAGTATTTTTCTTAGTTATTTCTTTGAGATTCAATTTGACTTATCATACAACAATTCATAGTTGTGTGTGGCGTCTTCTACCGCATCAATCGTCGATTGTACCGAGATTACCGCTTCAATATAAGCGAGGGGTCAAGGTGTCGTTGGTGTCCATTCAACGCAGAATTCCGAACGCGAGCAATTGTACCAAGATTACCGTCTACATATAGGCGAGGGGTTAAGGTGTTGCAAGCAATTCACCCAACAACTGTGCTAGAAACGGTCCGGGCGACGACCACCTCACGCAAGCGTGCCGTGGAGTCTATCATTTGGTATCAAAGCTAAGCCTTTCTAGCGAGTTACTTATCTTTAATTTTCTGTCGAAATATATATTGTAAAAAAAAAAAGGCAAAAAATAAAAGAGAAGAAAAAAAAAAGAAAAAAAAAAAGGAAAGAAAAAAAATTCATATTTTATTGTGCTAACCCAATTTGTAGCACACCATCAAATCATCAAATTCCAACCAAGAGTTCATACTGTTCCATCATCATCAATTCTGAAACGGAGCTACAATTTACAAACCTGACGCATACAAGAGGAGTACAAGACAATCGATTGGTGATTTTGTAATATTCTAATAGTTACACCATCTATAATTTTGTTTCGTGATAAGTAATTTTTGAATTGATTAGTAAAACCAAGAATTTTGCTAGGAGAATTCAAGAAGAACCTATTAGAGAGAATATTAGAGGTAAAAGGCAAGAGTGTAAGATTATTAGAGGGTAAAAGCCAAATTTGAGCGATACACGAGTGATTCATCATTATTTGAGCGAAACACGTAAGGGAGTGTGTGAGGAAAATTTTTATCTACTAACCCTTGTTTTGCAGTAAATTAATATGTTTGACTATGAGGAGCCATTGAAAAGAAGACCCATAGTTCGTATGAAGTCTGGCGTGGATGAGTGGTGGAGATCATGGGAGGAGGATTATGACAGGCATCATAACTATCATGGACGTACGGAGCAGCCTCATAAACCTATGAAGCATAGGAGGGATCATTTATTGTCTAGGGAAATAAAAGTTGAAGAAGATCATGCGATTCTTGGAGAGTCATGGGAGGCTAGAAAAGCTACAAGTGTGCAAGCTAACGAGGAAGAAATAATGCAACAAAAGAATATGTTTTATACTAGGTTTCTAGTACAAGAAAAGATATGCATTGTTAAAATTGATTGTGATATTGGTACTAACATTGCTAGCACTATAATGGTGGAGAAACTAGGGTTGTCAACAATTGCACATCCTCGACCTTACAAGATGCAAGGGATCGTCGATTGTGAGGAGGTAATGGTGACTAGACGAGTGTCAGTTTCTTTTCACATTGGCAGATACGAAGATGAAATATTATGCGATGTAGTTCCAATCCATACTTGTCATTTGTTACTTGGGAGGCCATGGCGACACAGCAGGCGCGCGAAGCATAATAGTTGTACTAATAAGTATTCATTGGTACACAATCGAATAAGAGTCAACCTTTGTCCTATGACGTCCGAGCAAGTTCATGACGATCTAATGTATTTACAAAAAGATCGTGATCAAATGCAAGAAGAAAAAAAAGATCGACAAAAAGAAACTGTTCAAATGATTGATAGCGAGAAAAGAAAATTTGAAAAGAGTGAGAATGAAAAGAAAAGAGAGATTGAGAAAAAAGAGAATGAAAAGAAAAGAGAGATTGAGAAAAAAGAGAATGAAAAGTGTGACCTTGAAAATAAACGAGAGAGTGAGCATAAAGAAGAGAGAGAAGAAATATGTTACTATGAAAAAGAGAGTGGGTTGAAAAGTGAGTTATATTTTGAAAAGCCAATGACTGTACATTCGTACAAGACGGCGCTTTTGAATACTAACACTAATGATTCTTCTTTGTCTAGTTTTGTTTTGTCTCTTGTACAGGTTATTGATGAAATACCCCGTAATATCATTCCGTACCGATCAGCTGATAGTATTCCCGAGGAGTCGACGGAGTTACCAAGGCGAGTTGGAGAGTTGGTGAAAGTGGGTATCGTGAGAGAAGACATGAGTTCATGTGTTGATTATGAGATCATAGTATCTAAGGGGGATGAGACAACGAGTTTGTTCGTCGATTTTGAATTGGTAAACAAGTTTCGTTATTCTTTTCTTTATTTAGATAATATGTTTGATAAATTGCATAGTTCTTATGTTTTATCTACATGTGATAATAATCATGTGATGACAATGCCTAATCAATTTAGCACGAGAGATTGTGATAAATGGAAAATTGTTTTAGCATGTGAGTTATATAGGTGGTTAGTTATTTCTGTTAGATTAACTGATGCATCTAGTGTTTTCATGAGTTATTTAAAACATGTTTTGCATGCTTCCGTTGGAAAATTTGTTGTTAGCTATTTTGATGGTAGAATCATTTTTGTCATAAACTATGGAGGATATTTGATTTATGTTGAGTTGGTTTATGACCATGATATATATTCTTGTTTTCGATGTGTTTACTTGCATGAAATTAATTCTAGGTTTTGTTATCCAAATATTGACTTAGGGTTTCATGCTAGTCAATCTTTACATGAATTGTCGTTAGTTGACAATGGTAGTGATCATGTTTTTTCAATCGAGAAATTTTCATTGCATGATTTGCTATCATCTGGTATTGATTTGAAAAGTGTTTATCATCAAGATGGATTAAGATATAAGTTATTTGCATGTTTAGGCAGTTCACTTGGATTAGCTAAGACATTGCATAATTCCATGGGATTGTTGGATCATAGTTTGTATTCTTTCATGGGAGAATTTGTTAATATCTATTTTGGTGATATTCCCGTTGTTGTCAACACTTTAAAAAATTCTTTAGCATGTGTTGAGTTTGTGCGTCATCCGGATAAATGTGCTATTGAGTTTTCAACTTGTGATTGTGACCTTTTTATTGCATTGGTGCTATTATGTGATTTTGACTGTGTTAATGTCAATGGAAGGAGAAAGGTTGGTTGTGTTTTGCAGATTCGTGATAAGATCATATTCATCAAGGAAATCATGGATCGTGCGATTCAATTCGATCAATGCATTGAGAGTCTACAGGGAAGTGTTTTGAATATTGTTCTAGTAGACTATGCATATGATTTTGGTTTATTTAATTTCTTCGTGATTAGACAAAAGAAACTTATTGATTTGTTTTGTTTCGTGTTTAATCCAGGAATTCAAGAGAGTTTGCGTGAGCAGCATGACGAATTTCAAGTATTGATATTTGACCCAGGATCATTGGCGTGGTTATGTTTGAAAATGATCGATATCATAAGATTTCTGTTTGATCCGGGAATTCGTCATTGGGAGAATCTATCACATGAAGAGTTTTTCATTTTAATATTTGATCCAGGAGGAGTTAGAACTTTTCAATTTCTTGATTGCGTTGCTGATATTGCTCATTCATTTAAATTATCAGGTGAGACTTGTGGTTATGTTTTGTTCGGTGATTCTAACTTTGATTGTTTGATGTAGGATCAAATTTGTGGACAAATCCTTTTCAAGGGGAGCGGATGCCAGATTTGAGGACAAATCCTTTTGAAGAGGAGGGGAATGATGACAGATTGACCGGGTCAGAATTTTTCGTCAATTTATTTCAAATAATTGGGTTGAAGAAAATCCAAAGAGGAGGCTAATGGGCATGAGACATAAATTTGGGTCAATTTAATACAAGCCCAAATTAAAGTCCAATCTCACAATTGAGGACGATATCATATTAGCATGTGGGCCAAGAATTTCGTTTACACAACATTGAAAGGATTTTTAGATTTTTATAATCCTATTCCTATTAGGATTTGGATTGTTTTAATTAGATTTCTTTTCCAAATTGATTTTTATTTCCTTATAGAAATTAGGGTTATAGTTTATAAATTCCTATTAGGATTTGGATTGTTATTAGGGTTATAGTTTATAAATTCCTATTAGGATTTGGATTGTTTTGAGTAGTATAAATAGAGGTTCAAGTTATGTAATCAAATACAACATACATTATTCATTATTCAATATAATTGTGAGGTTATTCTCTTCTTTTGGTTCTTTGAAGAATTCCTAAGTATTTTTCTTAGTTATTTCTTTGAGATTCAATTTGACTTATCATACAACAATTCATAGTTGTGTGTGGCGTCTTCTACCGCATCAATCGTCGATTGTACCGAGATTACCGCTTCAATATAAGCGAGGGGTCAAGGTGTCGTTGGTGTCCATTCAACGCAGAATTCCGAACGCGAGCAATTGTACCAAGATTACCGTCTACATATAGGCGAGGGGTTAAGGTGTTGCAAGCAATTCACCCAACAACTGTGCTAGAAACGGTCCGGGCGACGACCACCTCACGCAAGCGTGCCGTGGAGTCTATCAATAAGTAACCCTTTCTCTATCTTAATCACTCTTTATTATTCGAATTAGGGTTTTTATTTATCATTTCTTTGAATTTTCCGAACTTGTGCCGATTTGAATTGTAAATTTGAAAATTATGTGCTTACTATTTGCTTACAATTGCATTATGCTGTTTGTTTATTGAGAAAATTTTGGTGTAGGAAGTTATAACCGGTTCACAAAATGTGCAGTTATGAAATCCCAACTAAATTGCATTAGGAGTGTTGTGCTTCTAGAGTCATCATACTTATTTTTGATTTTATTTTTCTTTACTCTCTCACTACTAATGGATGCAATTGTTCTATGTGCAGGTGTTGGTAATTTTTCAGCTATATTTTTTTTTACCGATTCTTATGTATTATTTTAAACTGGGTTTAACTGGAGCTGCCATTTCTACTGTTGTTTCTCAGTATGTGTTTACCCAAATTAATCTCTTCCTTACATTTTTTTTGTCTTTCTAGGTAATGATTAAGCTAGATATTTTATGTAACAGATATATCGTCACCTGTCTAATGATCTGGTACCTTAATAAAAGAGCTGTATTATTGACGCCGAAGTTGGGATCTCTGCAATTTGGTGGCTATTTTAAATCTGGTAAGTGTTAAGTTAATGTTAATGAAATTCTAATAATGCCAGTAGCTTGCATATTTCTACCAAGTTGACTTGCTTGGGCCTTGGATTAGGTATACAGGACCTCTGGCTATATTATTATAATGACTATTCTTATATTTCTAGTGTATCGTTTGCCACTTTGATTTCTGTTTGTAGGGGGAATTAACTCTAATATCACATCCATTTGTGGCATAATGGAACAAGTATCTTTCTGGTTGCTAATGCCATCCTTCTTTAATTTTGTGTGTGAGGAAAACACATGCTTAAACAGGCAGAATGTATAGCTACATACTCACACATTTTATATAATTTTGGACTGTGCATGTAATTAACTGCTGTTCACTCATTGATGATGTCATGAGTTGGGTGCAGATTTGTAGCAAACATTAGATTGTATGCTATCTGTCTACATTTCAGAAATCTGGCAGAAGTTCACCGGGCCATTTTAGGATTGAATAACTCTTCTAACCATTTGTCTTGCAATTAGGATTGATCTTAAGAGTGAATGAATTCTGACCTTTATCGATTCTCCATTGCAGCAAAAAGTGTTCAAGTTTTGGTACACTAGTGTAGCACACAAAAGCAGTCCATTGGCAATTTCTATGGGGAAGATGCTCGTAGTCAGCGCTGAATTCAACTGTTCAAATGAAATTCTTTCTATATCAGCTATGCTTTTAGGTATTGTTCTTTGTTATTATTCTTTGAGTCTGTATTGTGTCTTATCTTACATATATGTGGCAGTAGATCGAGTTTTACTAAGAATGTTTACTTAACCTTTATCGAATGCATACGTCAGTCTATTCTAGCGAGTGCATAAACGTACATTGATGCATATGAACTACATAATGATACACTTGGGGCTTATGCAGTCCAACAACTTGTCAAAAAGTATGTAACACCATAGTTTCTACCTAGTAAATTTTTTTGTATCGTGTTCCTTTTTGATATTAGATTGTTCTTGCAGCTCTTCAGTTTACGTGGAGAGTGATATTGAAACTAGAGTATATAATGATAGTATCAATGGTACAGTTAAAAATATACCAGAGATTTGTGTGCGCTGTGATGGTATATGAACATGCATTATTTTGTTTATAGCATACAATATCACAAAAGGTGTAACTTCCTAACATTGATTCAGTTTCAGTTTCAGCTTACAGTATCACAAAAGGTGTTACTTCCTGATATTGGTATTCATAATTCTATTGCTCTAATTCTTATTTTCCTAGTGTTTCAGTTTTGACTTTTCTCATTTTTCCCTACTTCACCTGATTCTTGCAACTATTTTTTCGTTCGGTTGGTACACTAACACAAGTTTATGCCTTAATCATTAATCTAACAAGTAAAAAGGATCATATGTTGATACATTAGCGTATTATCTCTGTGACGCCCCCAAATTCGGGTAATTTCCAACCCGACATATGGTGCTCCATTGTACTTACATACATATAATCATTCCATTGAAATACAACAAAATGAATGTAATTACTATCTTTTTATTACAATCAAAGTATAATCCTTCCCAGGTTCATAACCAGTTACATCATTCATTGTTCATAATGTATAATACATACAAACTTTCTAAACTATTACACATCGGCTAAGCATCCATCTTAGCTTTGCCCTTATCTCTCTTGGCATTCACAGTACGTTCATCCTTGACTGCAGTTATATAATTCACGCAAGAAGTGAGCATGACAACTCAATAAGTTTAATCAAGGATATCAGTAATACCACATTCGTGAATTATATAACAATTCTAACATAACTGGACAATAGTTATAAAGTATTATAAATTAATAATACTTTAACAGTTCATAACATCAATTCCCAAAGTATAGAATAGATTAGGAATTCTGAACCGGTCGATAAATCATGAATAGTAACTTTCAGTTTTCATACTTAAAAAGGAGTCCACAACACTAAGGCCGTTCATCCGTATAACTTACGAGCACTTCTAGGTGATCAGCCTATAGTACTATATGTTGATCAACACTCATTCATTAAATGTATTTACGTTTAATATTTTTGGCAAACTTACATGTCCATCGAAATATCGATGAAAAATACTTTTGTTTGTTCATAGACAAACCTTACCTTCACGTCCATATCAATTACTTGGCATAGGATAGCATTAACATTTCTATATAGAAAGATATGAATCATAATCAATCTATATATTACGAATATTCTAGCCGAGTTAAAATCTGGCATCGACCCTTTCTTTAAAACAAGTCTTCCAATTTAGTTCAACGAATCACATAAAACTTGGCTAACATGGAAGTTAGACAAGCGTTAAGAAAACTTGCCTTTCAGCGTCTTCAAATAATTTAATGGACTGACTACAGCCTATACAGAATCTACATGATATATTCACATAGCACACTGTAATTAGCTACAAACAAATGTTCACCTTGTTCTTACAAACTTCTTTCTCTTCTAAGTTCTAGTTAACTTAATAACTTTATTAAAGTCAAAATCACTTATTACCCTTCGTCTCGATTTATTAATCAACCAACGTTATTAACTGGATTCGATCATCGTTGATAAAGTACTAACTTTGTTCATCGTTGTTAACTTATTATCTTGCATTCCATTCCTAAGTTTCATACCATATACCTTAGTATAGGTAGTATAGGAATAACTTTAATACACTTATGAAGTATACAAACATTGCCCCTTTAGGTCCCTGAACAAATGAAGTTCAAAGCCTAAGTTAATATCAACATTCTTGAACTCGCGCTGCGGTGCGACCCATGCAGTACTAGACTGGCGCTGCGGCGCCAATTAGCAGTAGCTGCCTCCCGGTCTCGGCGCTGCGGCACGAGACGTAGTACTACTAGTGGCACTGCGGCACCATTTAGCAGTAGCCAAAGGTACTGTGCCGGCGCTACGGTGCATCGATTTACACAATGTCTGGCGCCGTGGCGCCAGACCTCAGTTGCAGAACCTCAACAATTTTGATTTTTTTTTTTGAAAATTCTAGGGCCGTAACTTCTTCGTTATAAGCCTGATTTGGTCCGTTCAAAAGCCTACATATCATAAATGACATACTCTACGCGTTCATATAAGAATTTGACACTTTCAAATCCAATAACTCAAAATTCACTATTGAGTACATTTTCTAGACGTTCGTAAACGTTAATGAGCGTTCAATGCTTATTTTCTTCGTTTTAAGTCGAAATCCGACGATTCTCGAACCCACAACTCTTAATCACCTTATCTCACTTGTTGACATTGAAAACCAACGTTTTCAAGTCTCATGGCAACTTTTGACCTCAAATCCAGAATTCAACATTTTCGACGTTTAACGTCTAATTACGTAAAATTCGCCATAACTTCGTTATTAGGGTTCTCTAAGCCAAATCACTTGGAATACTCCATGGATTTCATATCTTCATCTTAACCAAGCAAGATGCATATATTAACGTATTGATGGAGTTCAATCGTTTATAAACAATTGATCTCAACAAACAATATTTTTCATGGTTCAAAACTATATTAAACCTTATGATTTTTATAATCTCATGACTTGTAGAGATTGAATCTATGGTAAGTCATCTTTAATACCTCATACAAGACATATACCACCCATTCTATGATTCTCTAAGATAAAAAAAATCTAAAAGAGATGGAGATGAAAGGTAAGGATTGTATCTTAAGAACTCTTGGAGTTCTTTCTTGGAAAACTCTAAGATCAGGCTTCCAAAGTGTATGTTTTGCAAGTCTAGCTCTCTTTCTCTCTCAATAATCTAATGTTGGCAAGTTGGAAAACTCTCAAATGAATCAACCTAGCTTTCTATTTATAGGAAACTAGAATGGAGGGCTATGGACAACTACCATCACCTCCTTACTATTCATGTGTGGTCACCAAGTAAAATACTTGGTGACCAAGCCTCAAACTTGGCTTGCACACCAAGTGGCCGACCCACCACCCCATGGGTCATCCCCATGGGTTGCCTCATGGGTTTTACCCATTCGGTGACCCACTAGTTCGATCCACGGTTCGATTTTTATATATTGGGCTTAACCAATTTAATATTGGGCCTTGAATTGGGCTTAACCAACTAATCCCTTGGGCTTGCTCCTTTAATTGATTGGGCTAATCTTAATCCAACACAAATGAATTAATCATTAAGACTTAACTAAATTCTATAATACATATCATATTCTAAATGTACAATTAACGTATTCTCTCCGTATACTACTCATACAATAATCGTATTGCACTTCGTATTTACTCATCGTATTTACTCATCATATCATAAATGTATAACACTCGCATTAACCCTAACAAAATTCCTTCTACGCATATTATTTCCTTCTCGGAAATCAATACATTCAAACCTTATGTTTTAAGTCTGCAAGCGAAAACTATGTTTGCCATAAATGAAATATTATCAGATATTCCATTTAATCACGTTATTCTATCATTATGCGTTTCTCGGAATTTCAAAATTATTCCCTGAACAGAAACGGATGAATAGTGTTTTTACGGAAATTTCTCAAAAAAATTTATTTTCGCCTTGGAAATTCCAAACAATTAATTCTAGCACGTAGCCCGAATACTAACCACGTTAGAACATTCTAAGTCATAGAACGACCTTCACATAGCTTACTCATATAATAATCAATTAAATTCATTTAATTCACATAATCAAATAAAAATTTAATTGTCATAAAAATCCGATTTTCTCGGGCGTTACACTCTCTCCCCCTTATAAGGATTTTGTCCCCAGAATCTTAGCTCATAATTACATAAACAAATGAGGAAAATCTTCCTTCATTTTACTTTTGTGCTCTCACGTTGCTTCTTCAGCATTGTGGTTTCTCCATAACACCTTCACTGAAGGTATTACCTTATTTCTTAAAACTTGTTCCTTCCTATCAATAATTTGAACTGGAAGTTCCTCGTAGGACAAGTCTTTCTTTATTTGGATAGATTTATATTCTATCACGTGTTTATAGTCCGATTTATAAGAATGCAACACTGACACATGAAACACATTATGAATGCGTTCCATTTCTGGAGGTAAGGCTACTTCATAAGCCACCTCTCCCACTCTTCTTAAAATCTCAAAAGGTCCTACAAACCTTGGACTTAACTTCACCTTCTTTACAAAATGTATATTCCCCTTCCAAGGCGACACGTTTAGAAAAACAAACGATCCTACATCGAATTCTCTATTTTCTCTGTGAGGATCTGCATACTTCTTCTGTCTATCTTGAGCAGCAACTAATCGAATACGTATTAACTTCACCATGTCCGCCGTCTACTGTACCATCTCAAGTCCTAACATCCGACGTTCACCCACCTTATCCCAACACAATGGAGTTCGGCACTTCCTTCCATACAACGCTTTATAAGGCGGCATGCCTATACTAGCGTGAAAACTATTGTTGTACGAAAATTCCACCAACGGCAGATATTCGTCCCAACTCCCTTTGAAATCCATAACGTAAGATCTTAACATATCTTCTAGCGTTTGAATTGTCCTCTCACACTGACCATCCGTCTGAGGATGATACGCCGTACCTAATCTTAACTGCGTTCCCATTTGCTCTTGTAAACTCCTCCAAAAGTTCGATGTGAATTGTGGATCACGATCTGACACGATCAAAATAGGTACTCCATGTCTGGAAATAATTTCCTTGACATACAGCTCAGCTAACTAATCTAGGTTATATTTAACTCATGCTGGTAGAAAATGAGCCGATTTCGTTAATCGATCCACTATCACCCAAATAGCATCATATCCTTTCCTGGTTGTCGGAAGTCCCACCACAAAATTCATTGTAATGTGCTCCCACTTCCACTCTAGAATTTCTAACGGTTGCAACAACCTGCTAGGTCGTTGGTGTTCAACCTTAACTTTTTGACAAGTTAAGCACCTACTAACGTATTCTGCTATCTTCCTCTTCATGTTCGACCACCAAAAGTTCTGACGAAGGTCTTGATACATCTTCATACTACCGGGATGTATCGAGTACCTAGAACTATGAGCCTCCATCATTATTTTGTCCTTTAATTCGGGATCATTCGGAACCCAAATTCTTCCTTCAAAATGAAGTAATCCCTCCTTATCGAGGTTATACCTAGTCTTCTCTTCATCTTCCACCCCTTTCTTCATCTGCTTGCATTCCTCGTTGCTTGATTGTACTCCCCTAACCCGCTCCACTATGGTCGGTTGGGTTTCCATGGAAAATAACATTTCCACCGCTTCCTCTGGTAACTTAACTTCTAATTCTATGCTTGCCATCACTATTATCAACTCATTTTGAGTTGTTAACATTGATAGTTTCTCTCTACCCTTCCTACTTAGCGCATCAGCTACTACATTTGCTTTCCCTTGATGATATAAAATATCACAGTCATAATCTTTTATTAACTTTAACCATCTTTTCTGTCTCATGTTCAACTCCTTCTGTGTGAAGATATATTTTAGACTTTTGTGGTCCGTGTATATCTCATACTTCTCACCATAAAGATAATGTCTCTATATCTTTAAGGCAAAAACTACAACTGCCAATTCCAAATCATGAGTAGGATAGACCTTCTCAAAATCCTTCAATTGACGTGATGAATACGCAATGACTTTGCCATGCTGCATGAGCACGCAACCCAGTCCTTTATGCAAAGCGTTGCTATACGCTACAAAATTCCCTGTATCGTCGGGTAAGGACAATACAGGTGCCTCACTTAATCTCTTCTTCAACTCTTGAAAACTGTTCTCACATTTTTCAGTCCACACATACTTCACCGACTTCCTTGTCAGATTTGTCAATGGAGTAGCTATTTTAGAAAAGTTCGGAATAAACCTTCTATAGTATCCCGCTAACCCCAGAAAACTCTGAACCTCAGTCGGAGTTTTCGGTTGCTCCCATTCATTAACTGCGTCTACTTTTGCCGGATCTACATAAATGCCATCCTTATCGGTAACATGCCCTAGAAAATGCACTCGCTCAAGCCAAAATTCACACTTTGTGAATTTCGCATACAACTTCTCGTTCCTTAGTGTTTCCAACACTATTCTTAAATATTCTGCATGATCTTCTGGTGTGACTAGAATATCATCAATGAACACTACTACGAACTTGTCCAAATATTATTAGAACACTCTGTTCATCATATCCATAAATGCGGCTGGCGCATTAGTCAACCCAAACGACATTACCAGAAACTCGTAATGACCATAACGAGTTTTGAACTCTATCTTAGGTACATCTTCTTTCCTCACCTTTAACTGATGATACCTCATGCACAAATCTATCTTAGAAAAATACTTTGCCCTTTTCAACTGATCACATAGATCATCGATCCTGGGCAACGAGTATTTATTCTTAATCGTTAACTTGTTCAACTCACGATAGTCGATACAAAGTCTTAACGACCCATCCTTCTTCTTTACAAACAACACCGACGCTCCCCAAGGAGACACACTCGGTTGAATGTACTTTCTATCTAATAGTTCTTTCAACTGAACCATTAACTCCATCTCAACTGGCGTCATCCGATATGGTGCCCTTGAAACTGGTGCCGTTCCCGGTAACAAATCAATTACAAACTCCACCTCCCTGTCCCGTGGAATACCCGGTAACTCCTCCAGAAATACATCCGCTTACTCTTGCACTATAGGTATCTGGTCCAAGGATGTTCCCACTCTTTGGGTATCCACAACATGTCACAGATAACCTACACACCCTTTTCTTAACATCTTCCTAGCTTGTGTCATCGACAAACAACAAGAGCGTCTCGGTGATTTACTATCGAAGAATACTACCTTGGTTTTCTTAGAAAGCCGAAGGTTTACACTTTTCCTATGGCAATCTATAATCGCCTCATGGTTGACCAACCAATCCATACCAAGAATTACATCGAATTCTTTTAACCTTATTGGTACCAAATCTACCGATAACTCATTCCCTCTAATTTCTACGCAACAATCCTTATGAATATGTTCAATTGGGATTATCTCCTCGTTTGCTACCTTAACGTCTAAAGGTATAGGTAACTTCTCAGGGATTAAACCTAATCACTTAGCAAATTCACATGCTATAAAAGAACAAGTAGCACCCGAGTCAAATAGCATGTAAGAATTTAACATATTGATCGGAATGATACCTGCTACCACATCTGTTGATGAAATCGCATCTTGGACAGTCATATTAAACGTACGAGTTGAGGGTCTGCCCACTGATGGTGCTAGTCCAGTAATTGCTAATTTACCACTACCACAACCCTTACTCCCCTCTAATCCCTTCTTCGGGAAATTTCATGCCATGTGGTCCATTGAACCACAGACAAAACACCCCTGGTTCTTCTTAGGGTTAGGACAATTGGGTGACAAATGCCCCTCCTGCCCACAGTTGTAGCATACTGCTTTCCCCTTTAAACAGACTCCCATGTGAGGCTTTCCGCATGTCTTACATGCTTCCGTCCTCCGTTTGGGATCTCCCTGCTTTACCTCGGTATTCTCAGGGTTAAAACCCTTTCTCTTTGGCAAGTTGCCACTTCTGCTGGCAACTTCAGCCTTATTACCTACCTCTAACTTATTCTTAATCTTCCGCTCTTTGTGGTACTGAGACAATGTCTCACCACCACCTTCAGCTATTATCACTTTCTCCAAAATGGTCCCGTAGGAAGCACTCTGGAAAATCGATATCTTACTGTAGAGCCAGGGTTTTAAGACCTGCTCAAATCTGCGCGCCTTTCTCTCCTCTGTATCCACCTGGTGTGGAGCAAATCTCGCCAATTTGTTAAACTTGGCGGCATACTGGGGAACTTTATATCCCCGTACTTAAGTTCTAGGAACTTAATTTCCATCCTACCCCGCATGCTAGTAGGAAAATAGTTCATGAAGAAAACCTTCTTAAACTGTTCCCAAGTAACAACCTCTGTCCTAGCCCCACCCTGGTGAGCCTCCCACCAGTAGTTGGCTTCTCCCTTCATCATGTAAGTCTCAAAAGAAGTCTTTTACGCCTCACCTACGTTTGTTATCACAAACACCTTTTCAATCTCTCTAACCCATGTCTGGGCTTCTAACGGGTCCGTCGTTCCTTAGAACTCGGGAGGACCTACACTTTTAAAGTCCTTAAAGGTTGTTGTTCTTGCTACCCCAGGAACTACAGGAATCCCACCCCCCCACTTGGTTAAATGCAGCCATTAATAAATTAACAAATTCTTGTATAAGGTTATTAGGACCCCCCTGATTCTCATTATGAGACTCGGCCTCTTGGTTGCGTTGTCTCCTTCTCGGCGGCATAATTCTGATTAAATAAATAAAGCTTCGTTAATATCTATTTAACTACTCGGTTATCATTCCCAATAAACAACAACCATTCATACCCCAAAAAACACATTTAATAAAAACTTTATTATATAAATACACTTTCATAGTCAAAACTATTTACATCATGTTCCCTTAGCCAAAAGCTATTACATACTATCCCGCGACTGCCTTCTACAAAAATTGGGATTTATAAAAAGACTACCCTTAAATTATAAAAAAGAGGGTTTTACGTCAACGGCATTCTCATATTTCTGATTTGCCAGAATCGACACTATATCTCGACTTATGATATGTCGAGTCTGTCCAGACTCAATAGAATAACAAGCAATTTTTAGCTTGAAATCCTCATGAGCACATTCATGGATGTATGACATCCTAGCTATCTTCTGGTCTTTAACAAACAGTTTCTTTTGTAGCTCAAGGACCTCATCCTTATAGTCACGAGCCTTATCAGTCATAAGCACTTTTTCGTCGTGCTCCGACTCAAAGTCTGCCTCTGTAGATTCTTTTGCCTCATATAAGGCAGTTATCTCTTCAATATGCGTCTCCACTACTGTGCGCAGTTGCACA
This sequence comes from Panax japonicus, assembly GCA_020205505.1. Classification (NCBI taxonomy): domain Eukaryota; kingdom Viridiplantae; phylum Streptophyta; class Magnoliopsida; order Apiales; family Araliaceae; genus Panax; species Panax japonicus. The sequence goes on along the minus strand of CM035112.1, from coordinate 18,841,535 downwards.
TTCCTATCCAACACAGCTAGATACAATGCTCTCATTGCATCCAGAGGTGTCGGTTCCTGAGTAGGCATCACCATATTAACCCAAATAAAAACAAAGTCCAATTAATATGTTTTAATTTTTTTTTACTGGGTATTACATCACCTACCCCTTAAAAAGGATTCTGTCCCCGGAATCAAAAGAATGGAACGTACCTAATTTTCAAAGAGATGTGGATACTCCGCTCGAATAGACTCCTCCATCTCCCAAGTGGCTTCCCGCTCCGAATGATTCCTCCACAAAACCTTAACAAACGGAATAGTCTTCCTCCTCATGATCCTTTCTTGACGATCCAAAATTGCCTCAGCTCGTTCCTCACAACTAAGATCCTCTCGAATCTTATCGAACGGATATTGCACCACGTGCAACGGATGATAATGATAACTCCTCAATACCGACACATGGAACACATTATGCACGTGAGCTAGCTGTGGAGGCAAAGCTAACCGATATGCAACCTCACCAACCCTCTCCAGAATCTCAAATGGTCCAATATAACGCGGACTAAGTGACAACACTCAAAAATAAAGAATGGTCAATTGATCTAACTCTAGAACTTGACAACACTCAAAAATTCAAAACAGAATAGGAGATATGGTCAATTGAATTTCATGTTCCATTTTCACCAAAATCTGATTTTCAACCCTTTGTGATTTCTAAGAAACTTTCATGTTTTCATATAATAACCAACATAACTCATCATAACACTTACTAATACTTCATATACCAATGATTTTCACCAGTCCAATACTTTTTTTATGACTCTCATCATAATCAACGTAACCAGATCATTTTCACAATTTAATATGGAATGAATATAAAGGATCATTCACCATGCATGTGGTAATCCACATAGACAGGTAATTCCAACAGAATAATAAAGAATGGAATAACAGAAGGATTCACCATACATGCGATAGAGACCGCACAGACAAGTTATTCCCAACAGAATAATAAATAATGGAACCAGGTCCGGCGTAAACGCACAGACAGGATATTCCGATAGAATAATAAATGCAGAATAATAAATAATGGAACCAGGTCCGACGTAAAACGCACAGACAGGATATTCTGAAAGAATAATAAATGATGCAATAACAACAGAATTTCACCATGTATGTGGTACTTTGCATAAATAGGTTATTCCAACAGAATAATAAAGAACGGAACCAAGTCAGGCGAAATTCGCACCAACAGGATATTCCAACAGAATAATAAAGAATGGAATAATAGAAGAATCTCACCATGTATGCGGTACTTCGCATAAATAGGGTATTCCAACATAATAATAAGGAATGGAATAATAGATGAATTTCACCATGTATGCAGTACTTCGCTTAGACAGGTTATTCCAACATAATAATAAGGAATGGAATAATAGAAGAATTTCACCATGTATGCAGTACTTCGCATAGACAGGTTATTCCAACATAATAATAAGGAATGGAATAATAGAAGAATTTCACCATGTATGCTGTACTTCGCATAGACAGGTTATTGCAATATAATAATAAGGAATGGAATAATAGAAGAATTTCACCATGTATGCAATACTTCGCATAGACAGGTTATTCCAACATAATAATAAGGAATGGAATAATAGAAGAATTTCACCATGTATGCAGTACTTCGCATAGACAGATTATTCTAATATAATAATAAGGAATGGAATAATAGAAGAATTTCACCATGTATGCGGTACTTTGCATAAACAAGTTATTCTAACATAATAATAAGGAATGGAATAATAGAAGAATTTCACCTTGTATGCAATACTTCGCATAGACAGGTTATTCTAACATAATAATAAGGAATAAAATAATAGAAGAATTTTATCATGTATGTAGTACTTCGCATAGACAGGTTATTTCAACATAATAATAAGGAATGGAATAACAACTCTTACGAGTATTGAAAGAAAGTAATTCTCTTCATGAATACGAAAGAATAATACCCCTTACGGGTACAACAAATAATATCCATTACCTTTAAATAAAGTTGGATACTGGAATAGAAAGGTAGCTGACTTCTCTTCTTCTTTCTCTCTATAATTTCTCTCATTAGCTTCTCTCTAAAGTTTCAGTGAATTCGTAAGAAATAATGAAGGAATGAGCTTCTATTTATAGGAGAATGGACTGAATAGTAATTAATTCATGAACGGTCCAGATTGATTTACTTTTAAACGGGCGGTTCATATTGATTTACTATTAAACTTTAAACCAACGGTCCATACTGATTCACTATTAAACTTTAAACCAACGGTCCATACTAATTCACTATTAAACTTTAAAGCAACGGTCCATACTGATTCACTATTAAGCTTTAAAGCAACGGTCCACATTGATTTACTAATATAATTTCAACCAATGGTCTGAAAAATTAGCACATCTCCTCATGGAATAATATTGTACCCAAAAATAATTTGGACCGGAAAAAAATATATTGTTCGGGTGAATAGTATCCCGTGAATAGTAACTCATGAATAGTAACTTGTGAATAGTAATTCATGAATAGTAACTCGTGAATAGTAACTCATGAATAGTAACTCGTGAATAGTAACTCGTGAATAGTACTCCGACACGAAAAGTGCCCTGAATACCCGATTGAACAATATAACCTCCAGACATCAATTATTATCGAAATAAATATCGATTTCTACTAACACAAATAATCCCAACATAATGGAACTATTAAATTCATCTTTAATCAACACGAAATTATTCATCATTAATATTATAACTCACAATATTTAACAACCAAGTTGTTCTCAGGAAAGAGGGGGCTTTCCAATAAGGATATCTCCCTATTGGCGCGCAATTAGGTGACCAAACCTCTCCTTGACAGAACTTCTAGACATTGTAGATATTGCAATTTAATAATATGAATAACTTTGATGTCTCAATTATTGATTTAATAATATAACATATTGTGCAGATGATACTATGATAATAATCGAATCAATAATATGAGAGATATGATTCAGCAATTACTGTAGCAATAATTGAGTATAACTGGGTGACTTCTCAAATAAGCATCAATAATCGATACCGTGTGCTACTATGAAACCACGCGTATTTTACCACTGATTATTTTATAACAACTTGGTTATTTTGCAAAATTTTCACATATCACCCTTAACTTTAACCTTTATCAATTTAACCATTTACTAAATAGAATAATTATAAGAAAATTGAATACTTTTATTTCATAAAATTTGGGGTCTCACAATGTGGATCCATTCGAACACTATAACATCAACTAGAATGTGTGATTATGTAAGCCGCAAAGTATGCAGTCGAAGTTATCTGGGTTTTTGGGTAACCCAGAAAGCCCAGAGAGCTTCTGACAGCTACATTGAGGCATGGAATCTTGCGAATCTGTTAAGCTATGAACCTGTTGATGGCTTGATCATGTAGTATTACACTAGTACTACAAGACCTGGCCATTATCTTTCCCAGAAACTTAATGATCTAAGATCTATGCTTTGTCAAACGTGATACCCTGCTAATTGACTATGAAGATCTGGGCAGCCTCAAGAACACCTATAGTGACAGTTCTGTCGTTATACGGTCCTTTAGCGACAATTAATTTCTAAAAATTATATTTTTATTAAATAAATAGATAAAAATAGTTTTTAATTATTAAAAATACAAAATAAATTACTAAAACTTTTTTTAAAGCTTGAAAATTAGTTTTTAATATATTTCATAAATATTTAATATTTTTGGAATATTAAAGGTATTTAATTTATTTATATATTATATTAAATAAATTATTTAAAAATGATTTTAATACTTGAAAAATCATTTAAAATTATATGATGGTATAAGAGAATATTTTAAGTTATTTTTAATGACTTTTAATATTTTGTGATAAATTTCATTAATAAATTAATATTAATTATAATTAAGTTATTTAATAAATGTATTAAATAAATTATGAAAAATAGAATTAATGATTTAAAAATCATATAAAAATGATTTAAAGGTTATAAAAATATTTTAAGTTATAAAATATAACTTTTGATATTTTGTCATGAAAAATATTAATAATTTAATATTAATGATATTAGGTTTATTTAATATTTTTATTAAATAAATTAGTTTAAAAATGATTCTAAAATTATAAAAATCATTTTAAATGAAAATAAAGTGTTTAAAAATATTTTAAGTTATAAAATATAACTTTTAATATTTGAAGGATAATTTCATTAATACTTTAATATTAATGATATTAATTTAATATTAATGATATTAAATTTATTTAATAATTATATTAAATAAATAGTTTAAAAATAGTTTTATTAATTTAAAAATCATTAAAAAGGATATAAATGAATTAAAAATATTTTAAGTTATAATTAATGACATTTAATATTTCGATAAATAACGCATTAATATTAAAGTATTAATGGTAATTATTTAAAAATAATTTTAATTATTTTAAAAATCATTTAAGGGTAATAATAGTACTTTAAAAATATTTTTAAGATTTTGGCAATGGTTTCATTAATAATTTAATATTAATTAAATATTAATGATAATATAATTATTTAATATTTAAATCATTTCATAATGATTCTGGTGTTTAAAAAATTATGATAAATAATAATAATTAAATAAAAAATTATTATAAATCAATTAAAAATAATATGACTGATATTTACAGTTATTGAACTACAAGATAGAGTCTTAGACTCGATAATTACCTGATAAAGTCGTCGGTACACCGACATATTTTAGAAATTGATCTGGACTTAGATAGTTTGACTGTATTAATATTTGTTTGTGATTCAATGACTGTTAAATATGTGTGACAATGTGATTAGGTTATTTGCTGATTGCAAATAGTAGTACTATGTGTTATAGTATATTATTTTAATCGATCAAATGATCTTATTAATGATAGGGCTTAATATAAAAGATAAAACTAAGTTGCATATCTGTAAGCAGCAGACCAAACAAGTATCTTACCTTTGCATTTACTTTATACAATGGATATATGTAAGAAAGTTTCAGAATTATATTATCATTGTGCTAGAATATTAGCTCTATTATTATCGATTATGTATCTGATCATTATTTATCAATATTGTATTATTGTATAATTTAGATATTTATTCTGTTCGTTAATTTCTAAAGATGGTTATAAAAGTGTTCTCACTTAGATAATCATTGTATTTAATCACATGTTAATACACACCTATCGATCTCCGATATGTACACATTAATTAAAAGTCATCTAATCTATTTGACCCAGCTAGACACAGATTTAGAAATATCGTTGAACATGATAAAACTTTATTGTATCCAATCAAATTGCTTTGGTTTGGATTCCCGACTAAGTATGAGCATCCAGAATATGGGAAAAAAATTATGCTCCTAAGGCGGATAGAATGAACGATAATATCATTCTAGCATGTAGTATTGATCAATACAGGGCACATTAGGATGATCACCCTCACGCCCGTAAGTTATGATGGTTTGCGGATGAATTTCTGCTAAACCTTAGAGAAAATTAAAAATAATGTTCATAGTCTGTCGACTAATACTCATTTATAGTCAGTACGTAGTTTCAAAAATTTGATATAGAATTGTTATGTTAATATTATTGGTTCAGTTTACTTCACAACTGTTGATTCGTTGTAGAAGTGTCATTCAAAAAAAAATATTTAATCATTTCAGCTACTATTTATTGTTGTTATTACTTGTTGGGCACTCAAATGCTCATCCTTGCTTAATTTAAATGTTTTCAGCTAAGTGTGAACAACCAGAAGGTTCGGATAAGAATAAGGGAAAAGGAAAGCAAACAGAATAAGTGTTATGATATTCTATGTAATAGTATGACTTTATTAAGACAATGATATTTATTATTATCATGTATTGTAATGAATATAGTAAAGGTTGCGTACTTGGGATTAGACTCTGATATATGTAAATTAAGTTTGGTATTTATATTATTGTTATTATTATTAGTATTATTTCTGCTCATAGAAATGGTATCGTAAAGCACTAAGTTCGGGTTTCAAGTACCTGAAGTTGCGGGCATTACAATACAAGCCAATTATGTATGATTATAAAGCATAAACTTTGTAAACAATATTATTTATTTATTAATAAAAGTATTTATTTACTAAGGCATTAATTTATCTACATGGTGTTGTTTTAATAATATGTGATAAATCTATAGTTTTAAGCAATGCTTTTATAATCATGATGAGATCTAAATTCTTAGATAGCTTAAAACTAAAATGTTCCCAATTAATGGATTACTAAAAATGGGATTAGAGAATTCTGATACATTGGTACATACGTTGCTTGCTCAGTGGATGAGGATGATTGATCTCATAAGTTCACTGAATGTGGCTCGCTAAGAAATACCTAATAGAGTTTTACTTGTCTGTCAATAGGAATTAATGTAGTGATACTAGTACAAGTGATCCTTATACTTGAGATCATGTATAATTCAAGATTTTATTACTTGTAATTTAAAATATTTATTAAATGAAATAAATATTTTATTGATGTGGTTATTATTAATAAATATTTATTAATTAAATTTATTAGATAATATTCTAAACTAAATTAATTTATAATTTAGAGAGTTGTAATATAACATGAGATGTTATATTGTTGTTTTAATTTAATAATTTAAAATGGTATGTTAAATTATTAAATAAAATTATAATGAGATTATAATTTTGTGATATTTGTTTAAGTGGAAAATTTATTTAAAATTTAGTATGTGTAATTAATTTATTAAGTAATGTTGGATATGGAAATCCAAATAAATAATATGTGATTATAAATTATAAACTGAATTGTTTATTAAATAAATTAAAGTAGTTTTAAAATTGATTTAACCAAACAAGGCTTAAAATATTAAGTCTTTATTTTAAAGAGTTTTTGCCAAACAAAGTCTTATGGCTTTTTAATTTTTGAATTTTAATATAATAAATAGAATATATCAAATAATATAAAATATATTTATAATTTATATACATTTATTATATCGTAACTGATATATTTAGTATGCTATTAAGGCCATATTAGTTTCTTTTATTTTACGTATACTTGGGTTATCAGTGGTGTTAGCAAGGATTACCAAGCAAATTAAAGGTATTTTCCAAAATCTTAATATATATATATATATATATATATATATATATATGGGTAATGATCCATAGCATCTATTTGATATGGATTAAAATTGGGCAAATATCATCTATACCATCCATAACAATTCTGAAGGGTTGGGATTAAAAAATAATTTTTGCCATCTGCTAGAAGTACTAGCGGATGGGATTAAATTTTCAAATGTCCAATTATGCCCCTATCAACATTATGACGACGCAGAAGAAGAATGAGATGATGCGTATTTTTAACCTTTATTCTATACACATTATGATGACGTAGAAGAAGAATTGTAGAAGATGCAGCAATCTGACATGATTTATCTAATGATGCTTCCTTCTTCAACCTTAAACCCTCTACTCTACTTATTCCAAATGTGCACTGCATAGCTCTGGTCGTGAATATGCTTGAGCTTAGTCATCAATTTATATGACCAAGGCTAGATCAATCAATAATTTGAAACCCTAAATCAAAGATCCTATTCATAATAATGGTTCAAAGGCAGATTCTTCTATTCGAAGAAATCCTCCTCAAACACTTCCAATCCTGATGGATCCAATAACAGTCCTCGATCCTTCGATAATTCGGTTCCAACTCGAATTCACCCGTCAGATCTGATAAGAAGAAGGGCAAATTGAAAGACCATTAACAGCAACAAATCTCTCCTAGTAAGAAAATACAACAAAAAACATTAAGAACCAAAAAAATAAGGAACAACATCATAATCTGGTCGACAACCTGAATTATAATGTGATTCGTCTCATCAGCACTACTAAGTTTGGAGGACGCCACAAAGAGAAGCCTGTAAATCTCCTTGTTTTCCCCCTATCATTTGATGATCCAATTAGTGGGGTAAATTTGACCGATATAAATTGTATACCCGTCCGCTACTAATACTAACGGATGGAGAAAATGGTTTTTAAATCTGGACCGTTGATAATTGCTATGAATGGTATATATAGTATTTGCTCATTTTTAAACCATAACAAATAGATGCTATGGATCATTGCCCTATATATATAAATATATAAATATATATATATATATGTGTGTGTGTGTGTGTGTGTGTGGGTTTCACGATATAAACCTTCAAGTTCTGTGAATTCATCGTTTTGAATTTTTGATATACAATTGAAATTTTGTGATTATACGTGGTTGTGATGTTAGAGTTTGTAGTTAGACATGAATTAGTATGCTAATTATGTTTAAAAGAAAGACATGTAAATTGGGTCTTGATTATGCTAATTCAGTAAGAAATGAAGAGAACGTAGTTTGAATGAAGTAATTTGGTATAGAATTGTGATCACAGTGTGAATTTCTATGAAGGATGTCAAAAATGGAGTTTTTATATGAAAACATGAAATTTAAGGATTTTAATTAGTTAAAGTTGTTGTTTAATTGTTCTAAGTGGTTGAATATGTGAGGAATCATGTTTGTGTTAGTTCTATACCAATTGTATATGTTAATATTATTGTTTTATGGGTGAAATTCGTGTTAGTTGGGCTAAAAACGAACAATGTTAAAGCTGCGCTGGTCCCAGGCTTAAGTATAGCGCAGCTGCGCCATACCCTGTCCAAAGACAGTGAGGTCTGCTACTTCTGCAGACTTTGGATACCATTGTAACTTAGCTTTATGTTATGTTAATGTGTCAAATATGTAACGACGAGGTTAAAACAGAATTATGTCGTGTGATTAGAAATTCTAAAATTATAAGAAATTAGTAAATTATGAAAATGACATGTTGTGATTTGTTGAACACGAGGATTAGTAAATAAGTACTGTGAAGTTAACACTTGGAATTTCTGATATACATATAGTAGCATAAGACTTGTACTAAATTAACAAGTATAGCTAGAAGTGGGTGTTATTTTGGAAGTGGATGTTAGTATATCTAATAGATATTGTGATTCCAATAAAATGTGTAGGTGAATGTGAGTTGTAAATTATAGCTTACGCTAGAGGCAAGTTTCTAAACCTTACCTATTTACATTGTGCAAGTTTTTTTTTCTAAACATTTATTAAGAAAATTCTTTTATTCTTAATTTCTATTCGAGCAAGCTCTAATTCTAACGTTATTCAAGCAAGTTTTGAATTCTAGTCATGATTGAGTTGTTCTAACTTGTTTATAGTTAAGCAAGTTTTCTTAAGTTCAATTCTTTTAAGATAAATGCAAATTCTTGAACTCAAAGCTCTAAATGAATAATTCTATTTCATTTACTTAACGTAATTCGAAATAGTATTGTTATATTGAGCAAGTTTCATTTTAAGCTTGTTATTCCTTATTACATGTTCATAAGTTAATTCTTTTATCTCAAGAACATAGCCTTGGCTTAATATTGTTCAAACAAGGTTTATTGTTTCATTCAATACTTATGTTCTTAGTTACTTCCAAACATGAGTTTAGCAAAAGTTAGTTCATCTATGATTATTCATTATTCCATACTATGTTGTTAGTGATCAACTGTAGTGTTATCAAACTTTGTGGATTCAACTAATCCTTTAGTTGATGATCGTTAAACTCAAAATTACCCTTGAAGCTTATCCAAACCAAACTTTCTTTGGTGCGGACTTGTACTCTAAAACTGAGAAGAACAACCCTATTATAGGGGATACGCAACGAGTTTAGATGTTTGTTCACAATACATGGTACAAAGGGCTGATCCCCCTAAGTACGTGAAGTCCATACAGTATATGTGACACCCCAAAAATAGGTATACATCACCCATTCTGAGTCGCAAGATATCACACTATAAAAATCAATTACAAACTTCATTTATACAACTGTTGAACTGTCGTACAGAATACGACCACAGTTAAACTATTAGTTTTAATACAAATATATGTAACTCTCATGGTGCCTCGACTAGAACCTTATAATTGTACTTTACATAAAAGTACAGTCAAAAACTGTTTTAGAAATTAAAATCTTTGGGAAGTGCTCAAGGAAACCTTCATACATGGGAGGCCATGCGTCTAGGTTATGATAGATATCATATGTCCACAAAATTATCCTTGGTTGAGCCAATAAATCCCAAAGAAAAATGAGAAGATTACTATCATCTTCTTTCCAATGGTGAGTCTTCTCTTGACATATAAATATCTCCACTGTCTCCAAGTGAAAATTATATTTCAAATAAACTCCAAGATCATATAGGTAATGCTCGTAGATATACTCAGTAAATGGATGTGCACAACCCTGTCTTATGATAACACGAGGTTGTATGTCATTAGATATCTTGTATGATAGTGGGAAAACATCCTTCCTATGTTGGGTTCACCTCACCCTATTCGGTTCGCCAAAATTAAATATCAAATGACGTATACAATACGACACACTTATCTAAAGTTCTCAATAAAATTATTTCAATACTATTTAGGGAGAACCTCAACAGCTATAGACCACCGTTCTATTCCCCTGTTATCCCCGCTCGACTCGGCAACACTCTTATTACCTGAAAGGAATTGTGAAGCAAAAGGGTGAGCACAACTAGCCCAGTAAAGAATATCATAACTAAAGATAATTAAATTATCAATAGCTTTCGTCAATAATAAATCAGAGATTTAGAACGTATAGTAAATGATAAAACTTTTCAACCATAGTTGCAGCGAAACGAGCAATCCATTAAAAGAGTCAAATAGACCATTAGGTCTATTATCTTCTCCATGTTAAAAGTCCACCAATAATGTTTTATCCCTGTAACATCAATCAACAATTCATGTCCACAATCATATGAATAACTCATAATCATAATTGTGATTCTGAATTCCTTTTCGCACCCGGGACGAAGATAATTTTCATCACCTATCTTCACCTGAAACATCAAAAATCATGGTTATACCAAATCACAATTCCTGCTCATAATCATACTAATAAATTCATCTTTGTACTACGGCCAAAGATATACAACTATATAACTAATAACGAGCAGTTCATCTTTGCACTACAGGCCAAAGATATACAACTATAAAACCAATAACCAATAGTCCATCTTTGCACTACAGGCCAAAGATATACAACTGTATAACCAATAACCAACAGTTCATCTTTGCACTACAGGCTAAAGATATACAACTGTAAAACCAATAACCAACAATCCATCTTTGCACTACAGGCCAAAGATATACAACTGTAAAACTAATAATGCTGAGACTCAGCTTAATAGTATCACGACCACGAATTATCCATGCACTACGGGCCAAGGATATTCGTGTTTTCAATTACGGCCATAATTATACCGAATAATCCCTGGTCATATTCATACCAAGTCCATCTATGCACTATGGGCCAAAGATGACTTTTACCACATCATTTGTAACATTACGGTCATGATTATACCGAATAATCTCTGGTCATAATATAAGCACGTAAGTCACACATGACTTTCAACACAATATAAGCATGAGAATCATGACAACGATATAAAGAATCAATCAAATTAGATAAAGGATAAATATTAAACATTTATAATATAAATTATCCAAGGTTCAAGAATATCTGAATGTTATCAATCACTTCATAATCTCATAATCTAATATCATTAATATTATAACAATATTTTAATTATTTCTTAAACTTATAAATAATTTATTTTATTGGTTTACACGTTACCAAATAATGCATTTAATCATTCAAAAATATCATACTCATAAGATTTCATCACCAATGATCAAATCCCTTATCAAAAATCTGCATATACCCTATATAGGATTCTCAAGCCATAAAAACTTATTTACCAATTTTAAACTTCACATAACATATTTAACTCATATACACATAACTAGTGTATTTTCATGAAAAATACCAAATCAGTCCCAAAAATATTTCTTTTCTGGGATTTAGCAGAATATAGTCCCATATTAAACATATATTTTTCTCGAAATTTTTAAAATTAATTTACTATTTTTCATAAATCAATTTCTAATTAATTCCTTAAGAAATTAGCTACCTCAAGTTTAACTCCAGAAATTCCTAAATCTTGGCAGGATCTTACACATATTAACGTGATCTTCCAGTTTAAATTTCATGGTCATCGGAGTTATAGAACTCCGGTTATAGCATTTTTCGTCGAAAAAACCTAAATATTGAAATGGTCATAACTTGCTCATTTTAAGTCGAAAGGAGCTCATTTTTGGACAGGAGGTACTTTAGACCATATATTTTCATGTCCCAAAAGGCCGGAATTTTTCTCAATAATCAAGTGGTCGAAACAGCCCTTTTAAACTTCTGGGCAGTAGCCTTTTTGGTGTTTTGCAGTTTTTGATTCCTTTGCTAAAATCAGTCCACACGAAAATCTACAACACCTTTTCCAGTGATTCTACTTCGATAAGTTAGAAAACTCATAGATCTAACTCTATAACTTAACCACACTCAAAAATTCAAAATATAATAGGAGATATGGTAAATTGAATTTCATATTCCATTTTCACCAAAATCTGATTTTCAACCCTTTGTGATTTCTAAGAAACATTCACTGTTTTCACATAATAACCAAAATAACTTATCATAACACTTAATAATACTACATATATCCATGATTTTCATCAGTCCAATGCTTTCATTATGACTTTCATCATAATCCACATAAACAGATCATTTCCACAATTTAATAAGGAATGAATTCAAAGGATCATTCACCATGCATGTGGTAATCCACATATACAAGTTATTCCAACAGAATAATAAAGAATGGAATAACTGAAGAATTAACCATGCATACGATAGATCGTATAGACAGGTTATTCTCAACATAATAATAAAAAAATGAAACCAAGTCAGGTGTAATTCGCACCGACAGGATATTCCAATAGAATAATAAATAATGAAACCAGGTCATGCGTAAACGCACAGACAGGATATTCCGACAGAATAATAAAGAATGGAATAATAGAAAATTTTCACCATGTATGTAGTATTTCGCATAGACATGTTATTCCAACATAATAATAAGGAATGGAATAATAGAAGAATTTCACCATGTATAGGGTAGTCCGCGTATACAGGTTATTCCAACAGAATAATAAAGAATGGAATAACAGAAGTTCTTTTCATAAATACGAAAGAAATAATACCCCTTACCTTAGAACAAACTGGATATAGGAGTAGTGAAGTAGCAGAATATTTTTCTTCTTTCTCTCTATAATTTCTCTCTCTAGAGTTTCAGTGAATTCGTAAGAAATAATGAAGGAATGGGCTTCTATTTATAGAGAATGGACTGAATAGTAACTAATTCCTGAACGGTCCAGATTAATTTATTTTTAAACGGCCGGTCCAGATTGGTTTACTATAAAATATTCTAATAAAACAAAATCTATTAAATAAAATATAATATATTCTATTTATAATCTAATAAAACGAATAACTTTATAAAAGTATTCTGTTTTATATAAAAAGATTTTACTATGCAAATATTATGCAGGCACTATGCAAATACTATGCATAATAAAATATAATATATTCTAATTATTGTCTAATAAAACAAAAAACTTTATAAAAGTATTCTGTTTTATATAAAAAAAATTTACTGTGCAAAACACTATGCATAATAGAATATAATATATTCTATTTATAGTCTAATAAAATGAATAACTTTATAAAAGTATTTTGTTTTATATAAAAAGCTTTTCTGTTTTATTACATTAATAATACTAATAAAACAAAAATTCATCATCATTATTATAATTCACACTATTAATCGACCAGGTCGTTCCCAGGAAAGAGGGGGCGTTCTAATAAGAATTTCTCCATATTGGCGCGCAATTAGATGAGCAAACCTCTCCTTGGCAGAACTTCTAGACATTGTTTATATTGCAAATAATAATATTAATAACTTTATTATCTCAATTATTGATTTAATAATATATAAAATATCGACAATAATTGAATCAAACTGAGTGACTTCTCACGTAAGCATTAATAATCAATACCGTCTGCTACTATGCAACCACGCGTATTTTACGACCGATTATTTTATGACAACTTGCTTACTTTGAAAAATTTTCAAATGTCACCCTTAACTTTAAACTTTTATCAATTTAACTATTCACCAAAATAGAAAAATTGAATACTTTTATTTCATAAAATTCGGGGTCTCACAGTATAACTGTTAAGATTAAAGTTGAAAGATTACTTGTAACCATGGACATAGTTCATGGTCTTATGACCCTCAGACATATTTCTTATTTTGATTCTCGTTATTGGTTATCATTGATAGAGTACTATTCAGTTTTGATGAGTCTATTCATTGACAGTTATTATTCTTTTGTTGATTCATTGTTATATCTAGTGAGCAATTGTTTTGCTCACTCTTGCATAAATATAATTATTGCAGCTAAAGTTGAGAAGGTCGATGATCCTTCAACTAGCAAAGGAAAGGGAAAAATGTGCAAGTGATGAAGACTTGTAATTTCTGTTATGGTCATGATGATAAACTTTGTATTTAATGATGTGATGTAATTATTTTATTTCCGCACTTGATTGATATTTAAGGTTAGACAACCTGAGAAGACTTTTTGATTAATGATGTAACCCCTTTAAAGGGAGTATTTCTAATTTAATTTTATTATATTTGGGTAGATAGATATGAATGAATGGAAAGTAAACACCAAGTCTTGTGGGAATGAAGTGCCTAGATTTGGGGGTGTCACAAGTTGGTATCAAAGCTTTAGGTTATGAACCTTAGGTGGGGAAAAGCCTTAAGAAGTAACCTTTGAAAAGGTAGTAGTGATAAACTCTTATCGAGTTTTAGGAAAGAAATAATAAAACACTTATGTGTTTATGTGGTTGCAACCTATGTGCTCGTGTGTGTCGAGTAGTAATGATTAGTAATTAAAACTTAAAATTTTGTTGTCAGGATGGCTAATATAGGAGAATCTAGTCAGACTAAGGAGGAAGGATCCCAGATGCCTAGAGAGGAGGAGCCTCGAGACATTCAAGTGGTTTGGGAACAAAGACGGCCACGGGAAACATCTTCAGTTGGTCACAGTGGTTGTGCAGGAGAGCTTACCTGATGAGATAGAGACGGACGAGGAGGACCCCGTTGAGCTACCACAGTCGAATGAGGATGAGGAGGAAGAGGAGGAAGAGATTCCACTAGACTCGATAGTCGCCCGTATGTACAACGAAGTATACGACTATAATGTAGAACTTCAGGATACCGTCGAGGAGTTGGAAGAGATAGTAGCTGAACAGTAGATCGCAATGGCGCAGAAAGACAACGAGATTAAGGATTGAGATGAACGTCTGAATAATGTCGAAGGGAAGTTGGTCCACGTTGAAGGAGAGAACGAGCAACTGATAGAGGAGATCGTAGAGCTGAAGAACAGATTAAAAGAAGAATCTTCTAAGAGGGAAAAGAGTCGAAGACGCGTACAATAAAGCTTATCAACGAGTCAGGATATCAGAGAGAGAGGTACAAGTAAAGAAGATCACGATGGAAGAGATGGATAGTGTTTTCAACACTACGATCAATCAAGCTCAAGATCGGGTCATGTGTTATCCTATTTAGTTCGAGTCGCTGCCATCGTACATTTTAAATCGCCAAACAATGTTTTGTATTATGGAAGAGGAGCGTCGTAAGGCTATGTAGTATTTAGTAGGTCATCATAAACGTAATTATTATGTGATTCAGAAATAAATAAGATGTAAATCCTGGGTATGATATAACCCATGGGATATAATGGTGATGATGTTATCCTGAAACTTTTGTAGTTCAGGGAAGTAATGTAAATAGCAGTGATGCTATTGTTTTTATGTTTCCTAAAAGATTATGAATGAATAAAAGTTATTATTGTATTCAAAGTGTTATGTGTTATGTGATAATCTTTTATAGTATGCCAATTAGGTAGTAAATACTTAAAGGAATTGTGTAACAATTTAATGGGTGTATTTTAATAGAAAATGCCTCCAAGATGCCAACCACGAAAAAGGACCCCTGAGAATAACAACAATGCTGAGGCTAATCCAGTTCAGTAATTAGTAACGCTACTGGCGGGAGAATTACAGAATCAGCCACAAAATCAAGTTGTGACATTTAAGGACTTCAAGGCGGTGGGGCCACCAGAGTTCTGTGGGTCCATGAATCCGATTGAATCACAAACCTGGATCATGGAGATAGAGAAAGTTTTTGACGTTGCTAGGGTAAGGGATAACCAGAAGACTGCTTTTGCAACATTCATGTTGAAAGTAGAGGATAGTTATTGGTGGCAAGCCAATAAAACTCGAGGAGGTCAAGGGGTAATGAATCGGGAAAGGTTCAAGGAAATATTCTTTGAAACCTATTTTCTAGAAAGTTCAAAGAATTAGATGGAAGTGCAGTTTCTAGAGCTAAAATAGGGTACAATAACAGTGTCGGAGTATGCAGCAAGGTTCAACGAGTTAGCGAAGTTTGCGCTATATCAAGTGAATACGAATGAGCGCAAGGCAAGGAGATTTGAGCAGGGACTAAAGCCCTGGTTTTACAACAGAGTCTCCCTATTTCAGTTAAAGACGTTTGCAGTAGTGCTTGAGAAGAAAATTCTCACTGAGAGTTGAGGCAAGCTATAACAAAGCACACCTAAGAGCAGAGAAAGAAAAAGAATGAGGGTGAAACTAAGAACGGTGGTGGTAACGGTGGAAATGGTAACAATAATTTGAAAAGGAAGTGGAATGCAAATGTGGGAGCTGGAAATCAGCAAGGTAACCAGCAGAAGAAGAAGATTGACGCATGTGCTACATGCGGGAAGTTTCACACAGGTATGTGCTTATGGGGGAAACGAGTATGCTTTAAATGTGGCCAGGAGGGTCACATTTTCCCAAATTTCAATCAACCCAAGAAGAATGCTTGCTACACCTGTGGGTCGAAGGATCATTTTTCTCTCGAGTGTCCAAAAAAGAAATTTGGTGAGGCAACTGGAAGCAAGAGAAGTGGCAGTGGAGGTACATTGACTATTGTTGGACCAACGTTATCAAATAAGCCCACAGCAAGAACCTTTAACATAACGGTGCAGGACGCGGTGCAATCAAAAGATGTCATGTCAGGTATTATCCCAATCAATGATATAAATGTATATGTATTATTTGATTCGGGTGCTACTTGCTCGTTTATATCTGATGAATTTGCTCAGATGTTAGAAATACCTAGTGAAGAGTTGAATTTTACTTTACAAATAGAAATTGCGAATAGGAGGTAATTCTTGTTAGATTCGTATACAAGAATTGTAGGGTAAATATTAAGGGAAATATTATGACAGTAGATTTAATCCAGATAAAACTTGGAGAGTGTGACATTATTTGGGAATGGATTTGATATTCAATTATGGAGCGATAATTGATTGCCAAAAGAAGTGTGTAAATCTTATGAATCCATCAAATGTAGTTTTTCATAGTAGCAAATCGCCTAGACAAGCAAGGTGTCTGACGGTTATGTAGGCTAAGAAGTTATTGAGTCAAGGTTGTGTATGGTACATAGCCTACATAGTCGATACTCAAAAGAAGAAGGGTGTGAAAGTGGAGGAAATACCAGTGGTTAGGGACTTTGTAGACGTGTTTTTGAAAGATTTTCCAAGACTTTCGCTTGACAGAGTGGTCGAGTTCGTGATCGACTTAGCGCTAGGGACTGCTCTAATATCGAAGGCCCCGTACAGAATGGCTCCGGTAGAGATGAAGGAACTGATGGTGCAACTGCAAGAACTATTAGATAAGAAATATATTCACCCGAGCGTATCACCGTGGGGAGCGTCGGTGTTATTTGTGAAGAAAAAGGATGGGTCAATGCATCTTTGCATTGATTATACAGAATTAAACAAAGTTATTATTAAAAATGAATATCCATTGCCAAGAATAGATGTCTTGTTTGATCAATTGAAGGGTTCTAAAAACTTCTCAAAATTAGATTTGAGAAGTGGGTATCATCAACTGAAAGTAAGGAATAAGGATGTACCGAAGACAGCATTCCGAACTCGCTATGGACATTACAAATTTTTGGTGATGTCTTTTGGTTTGACAAACGCCCCTGCTGCGTTCTTGGATTTGATGAACAATGTGTTTAAGCCATTTTTAGACAAGTTTGTGGTATTATTTATCGATGATATTCTGGTGTACTCTAAATCTCAAGAAGAACACGTGGAACATTTATGTCTGACGCTGGAGACGTTACGAAAAGAAAAGTTATACGCGAAATTCTCTAAATGTGAATTCTGGCTGGAACATGTATAATTTCTTGGGCATGTAATCGATAAGGATAGGATTTCAGTGGATCCATCAAAAGTAAAAGCTGTGATAAATTGGGAACAACCAAGAACTCCATCAGAAGTGAGAAGTTTCTTGGGATTGGCAGGTTATTATAGATGATTTATCCAGGATTTTCCAAGATTGTCACTCCGTTGACAAATTTGACAAGGAAATCTGTAAAATTTGTTTGGGCGGAGAAGTTTGAAGAGAGTTTTAAGGAATTAAAGAAGAGGCTCATTGTGGCACATGTATTGTCATTACCAGATAATATAGGAAACTTTGTGGTGTATAGTGACGCTTCACACAAGGGATTAGGATATGTCCTTATGCAGAACGACAAAGTCATTGCGTATGCATCAAGACAATTGAAAGAATACGAGAAAGGGTATCCAACTCATGATTTAGAGATGGCGACAGTAGTGTTTGTGCTGAAAATATGGAGACATTATCTCTACTGGAGAGAAGTATGAGATCTACACAGACCATAAGAGTCTGAAGGACTTGAACATGCGTCAAAGGAGATTGATGGAATTAATAAAAGTTTATATGATTATGAGATCTTTTATCATCCGGGAAAAGCTAATGTGGTTGCAGATGTCTTGAGTATTAAAGACCAAGAAAAGTTATTGTTGTTAACCAATAAGGAGGAGCTCATTTCAGCAATGGCAAGGCTAGAGTTGGAAATCAAATTTCCAAAAGAATTCGAGAAAAGATTGTACCAGATGGAAGCTAGTCCAACTTTGCTGGACAAGGTGAAGAATGCTCAACTACAGGATGAAGGATGCAGAAAAATAAAGGAAAGTGTGGTCGAGGGTAAAGAGGTGAAGTATAAGCTTGATACTGAAGGAATGCTAAGATTTGGAGGACGAATTTGGGTTCCAGCAATACAGGATATTAAAGAAGAACTCTTGACAGAAGCTCATAGCTCAAGATATTCGATCCATCCAGGAAGTACAAAGATGTATCAAGATTTGTGTCGACATTTTTGGTGGCCAAATATGAAAAGAGACGTTGCAGAATACGTTGCAAAGTGCTTGACATGTCAGAGAGTGAAGGTCGAGCATCAAAGACCAAGCGGATTACTTCAGCCATTGGAAATATCGGAATGGAAGTGGGAGCATATCACAATAGATTTTGTGGTAGGTCTTCCAACAACTCAGAAAGGATACGTTGCGATATGGGTGATAGTGGATAGATTAACAAAATCAGCACACTTTTTGCCAATAAAGATTATATTTAATCTTGATTAGCTGATAAAGCTATACGTTAATGAGATCGTGTCAAGACGTGGAATTCCAGTATCAATAGTATCAGATAGATATCCGAGATTCACATCAAATTTCTGGAAGACACTACAAGAATGCATGGAAACACAACTAAAGATGAGTATAGCATATCATCCACAAATTGATGGTCAAAGCAAACGAACAATCCAGACGTTAGAAGATATGCTTAGTGCATGCATCATGGATTTTAAAGGAAACTGGGATGACAATTTACCATTGGTGGAATTTTCATACAACATCAGTTACCACGCAAGCATTGGCATGCCTCCATAGGAGGCATTATACAGCAGGAAATGTAGAACTCCACTATGTTGGAATGAAGTTGGTGAACGTCAACTGTTAGGACCAGAACTAGTGCAGTAGATCACTGAAGTTATCAAACTTATTAGAATAAGACTGGTAGCTGCTCAAGATAGACAGAAGAAGTATGCTGATCAACACAAGTGGAATCGCGAATTTGAAGAAGGAAATTTTGTTTTCTGAAAGTTTCTCCTTGGAAGGGGAAAATCCATTTTGGCAAGAAAGGAAAGCTAAGCCCAAGGTTTATTGGCCCTTTCGAGATACTATAAAGAGTGGGAGAAGTATCTTATGAGGTAGCTTTACCTCCAGAATTAAAACATGTTCACAACATTTTTCATGTGTCGGTGTTGCGACCATATAAACCCGATTACAAACATGTGATCGAATATGAACCATTGCAATTCAATAAAGATTTATCCTATGAAAATGTTCTTATCCAGATAGTCGACAAAAAATAACAAGTGCTCAGGAATAAAGTGATACCTTCGGTGAAGGTGATATGGAGGAACCACAATGTCGAAAAGGCTACGTGGGAACTCGAAGCTGAAATGATGACGAATTACCCTGAGTTATTTGTTTAATATGTGTCTTCGATTCTGGGGATGGAATATTTGTAAGAAGGGAAGAATGTGACGATTTTATTGACTTTATTGTTTGAGTTGTGAATCTAGGGATAGAATCCTTGTAAGGAGGGAAGGATGTAACAATCCAAGATTTTATTATTTATAGTTTAAAATATTTATTAAATGAAATAAATATTTTATTTATTAGTAAATATTTAAGAATTAAATTTATTAAATAATATTCTAAACTAAATTAATTTATAATTTAGAGAGTTGTAATATAACATGAGATGTTATATTGTTGTTTTAATTTAATAATTTAAAATGGTATATTAAATTATTAAATAAAATTATTTAGTATGTGTAATTAATTTATTAAGTAATGTTGGATATGGAAATCCAAATAAATAATATGTGATTACAAATTATAAACTGAATTGTTTATTAAATAAATTAAAGTAGTTTTAAAATTGATTTAACCAAACAAGGCTTAAAATATTAAGTCTTTATTTTAAAGTGTTTTTGCCAAACAAAGCCTTATGGCTTTTGAATTTTTGAATTTTAATATAATAAATAGAATAAATAAAACAAACAAAATAATATAAAATATATTTATAATTAATATACGTTTCTTATATTGTAACTGATATATTTAGTATGTTATTAAGGCCATATCGGTTTCTTTTATTTTACGTATACTTGGGTTATCAGTTTTGTTATTTGCTACTCTGAGGAAGAGAGAATACAGAGAACTTGAGAGAGGATAGAGAGAGAATTCGAGAGAAAGTCTAAGAATTCCACAACAATTTCAGTGGTGTTAGCAAGGATTACCAAGCAAATTAAAGGTATTTTCTAAAATCTTAATATATATACATATATATATATATATATGTATATATTTGTTTCACGATATAAACCTTCAAGTTCTGTGAATCCATCTTTTTGAATTTTTGATTTACAACTAAAAATTTGTGATTATACGTGGTTGTGATGTTAGAGTTTGTAGTTAGACATTAATTAGTATGCTAATTATTTTTAAAAGAAAGATCTATAAACTGGGTCTAGATTATGCTAATTTGGTAAAAACGAAGATAACGTAGTTTGAATGAAGTAATTTGGTGTAGAATTTTGATCACAATGTGAATTTCTATAAAGGATGTCAAAAATGGAGTTTTTATATGAAAACATGAAATTTAAGGATATTAATTAGTAAAAGTTGGTTTTTAATTGTTCTAAATGGTTGAATATGTGAGGAATCATGTTTGTGTTAGTTGTATACCAATTGTATATGTTAATATTACTGTTTTGTGGGTGAAATTCGTGTTAGTTAGGCTAAAAACGAACACTGTTAAAGCTACGTATTGTTTCTGTCTGTGCACCAGCGCAGCTGCGCTGGTGTCAAGGCCAGAAACGGCGCATCTGCGCTAGCGCAGCTGTGCTGGTCCCAGGCTTAAGTGTGGCACAGCTGTGTCATACCCTGTCCAAAGACAGTGAGGTTTGCTACTTCTGCAGACTTTGGATACCATTGTAACTTAGCTTTATGTTATGTTAATGTGTCAAATATGCAACGACGAGGTTAAAACAAAATCATGTCGTGTTATTAGAAATTCTAAAATTAGAGGAAATTTGTAAATTATGAAAATGACATGTTGTGATTTATTGAACACGAGGATTTGTAAATAAGTATTGTGAAGTTAACACTTGGAATTTCTGATATATATATATATATATATAGTAGTATAAGACTTTAACTAAAATAACAAGTTTAGCTAGAAGTGGGTGTTATTTTGGAAGTGGATGTTAGTATATCTAATAGATATTGTGATTCCAATAAAATGTATAGGTGAACGTGAGTTGTAAATTATAGCTTACACCTGAGTCAAGTTTCTAAACCTTACCTCTTTACATTGAGCAAGTTTTTTTTTCTAAACATTGATTAAGCAAATTCTTTTATTCTTAATTTCTATTCGAGCAAGCTCTAATTCTAACCATATTCAAGCAAGTTTTGAATTTTAGTCATGATTGAGTTGTTCTAACTTGTTTATAGTTAAGCAAGTTTTCTTAAGTTCTATTCTTTTAAGATAAATGAAAATTCTTGAACTCAAAGCTCTAAATGAATTATTCTATTTCATTTACTTAACGCAATTCGAAATATTATTGTTATATTGAGCAAGTTTCATTTTAAGCTTGTTATTCCTTAGTACATGTTCATATGTTAATTCTTTTATCTCAAGAGCATAGCCTTAGCTTAATATTGTTCAAGCAAGGTTTATTATTTCATTCAATACTTATGTTTTTAGTTACTTCCAAACATGAGTTTTGTAAAAGTTAGTTCATCTATGATTATTCATTGTTCCATACTATGTTGTTAGTGATCAACTGTAGTGTTATCAAACTTTGTGGATTCAACTAGTCCTTTAGTTGATGATCGTTAAACTCAAAATTACCCTTGAAGCTTATCCAAACCAAACTTTCTTTGGTACGGACTTGTACTCTAAAATTGAGAAGAACAACCCTATTATAGGGGATACGCAACGCATTTAGATGTTTGTTTACAATGCATGGTACAAAGGGTTGATCCCCCTAAGTACGTGAAGTCACTACAGTATAATTGTTAAGGATAAAGTTGAAAGATTACTTGTAACCATGGACATAGTTCGTGGTCTTATGACCCTCAGACATATTTCTTATTTTGATTCTCGTTGTTGGTTATCATTGATAGAGTACTATTTAGTTTTGATGAGCCTATTCATTGGCAGTTATTATTCTTTTGTTGATTCATTGTTATATCTAGTGAGCAATTATTTTATTCACTCTTGCATAAATATAATTATTACAGCTAAAGTTGAAAAGGTCGATGACCCTTCAACTAGCAAAGGAAAGGGAAAAATGTGCAAGTGATGAATACTTGTAATTTCTGTTATGGTCATGATGATAGACTTTGTATTTAATGATGTGATGTAATTATTTTATTTCTGCACTTGATTGATATTTAAGGTTAGATAACCTGGGAAGACTTTTGATTAATGATGTAACCCCTTTAAAGGGAGGAATTCTGATTTAATTTTATTATATTTGGGTAGATAAATATGAATGAATGGAAAGTGAACACCAAGTCTTGTGGGAATGAAGTAACTAGATTTGGGGGTATCGCAAGTTGGTATCAAAGCTTTAGGTTATGAACCTTAGGTGGGGAAAAGTGTGACGTCCCCAAAATTAGGTATTAATCACCCATCTTGAGTCGCCAAATACATGGTACACAATACAAATATAAATTTAACTATACAGCTATCGTGTAAAATACGAGAAAACATAAACAGTATACAAACTCAATGGAGTTCTCATAGACAGTATACAAACTCAAATTCAGTCCTCGTTACATTTATGGTCACACTATTTAATTGAATAGTGAGGACTACTAATACTATCATCTGGACCGTCACTCCGTTCCCCGACTCGTCCCAGCTATATTCTCATTTCCTGAAGAGAACAGTGAAGGAAAGGGCGAGCTCAACTAGCCCAGTAAGAAATATTATGACTAATATAATACAGAATAAATTATCATTAGTCTTCAACAATGATAAACTGATAATATACAATAGACATCAAGTTTAACCGCAGCGGAATATGCAATCCATTAAAAGAGCCAAGTAGAGAATAAAGTCTACTATCTTTTAGGTTTTAAAAGGTTTTCATCAATTTTTATTGCTGAGACTCGGCTTAATAAATAAACCACCACATCTAATCATCCATGTACCACGGTCAAGGATTTTCATTAAATCATCAATGGTCATGACTATACCGAATAAACCCTGGTCATAATCATACCAAAAACTATTCATCAATGCATTACAGGCCACTGAGGACTTTTATCACATTATTTATAATAGGTCATGATTATACGGATTGATACCTGGTCATAATCATACTAAGTCCATCTATGCACGTAAGCCAAAGATGACTTTCAACATAATATAACATGAGGATGATGACAATGACATAATAATTCAATAAAACAAGTTCAAGAATTAATTTATCCAGCAACTAATAATGTCTAAATTGTCAACATGATACTTCTTTGTAAAGTAAAATTCAAGAATGCTCAGAAGAATATTTCCATGAAAAGATACTGGATGAAGTGCAAATATCAAGCATATTCCACTAATTTCATGGAGTATAGAGATCAAAACTTTAACCAACTGAGTATAATAAAGAATATATGAAACTGCAAATGGATTTTCACCCACCATGCGGTAATCCATGTATACAGATCAATTCCATAATTTAATAAGGAATGAATACAAAGGATCATTCACCATGCATGTGGCAATCCACATAGACAGGTTATTCCAACGGAAAAATAAATATAGAATAATAAATAATGGAACCAGGTCAGGTAAAATTCACACCGACAGGATATTCCGACAGAATAATAAAGAACGGAATAATAAAAGAATTTCACTAAATATGTGATACTTCACATAAACAGGTTATTCCAACATAATAATAAAGAATGGAATAACAGAAGAAGAAGATCACCAAGTATTGGGTAAACCACATATACAGGTCATTCCACCAACTATAGGGTAAACCGCGCATACAGGTTATTCCAACAGAATAATAAAGAATGGAATAACATAAGGATTTCACCAAGTATAGGGTATGCCGCATATGCAGGTTATTCCAACTGAATAAATAAGAATGGAGTAACAGAAGTTCTCTTCATGAATAAGAAAGAATAACACCCCTTACCGTAAAAGAAACTGGATATAGAAGTAGTGAAGTAGCAGAATACTCTTCTTCTTTCTCTCTATAATTTTCTCTCTATAGCTTCTCTCTATAATTTCTCTCTCTAGAGTTTCAATGAATTCGTAAGAAATAATGAAGTAATGAGCTTCTATTTATAGAAAAACTAAGAGTGGCTCTTGGTCTTAACGAAGAGTCAAAATGACTCTTGGTAATATTGAAGAGGCAACTACTATTTACGAAGGGGTAATTAACTCTTGGAACACCGAAGAGGCAAATAAATCTTGGAAAGCTGAAGGGTCAAGTTACTATTAAAACTCATGAATAGTAACTCGTGAATAGTAACTCGTGAATAATAACTCAGACACGAAAAGTTACCCAAATGCCCGATTGAACAATATAACTTCCAGACATCAATTATTATCGAAATAAATGTCAATTTTTACTAACATAAATAATTTTAACACAAAGGAACTATCAAATTCATTTTTAATCAACACGAACTTATCAATCATTAATATCATAACTCACAATATTTAACAACCAGGTCGTTCCTAGGAAAGAGGAGGCTTTCCAATAAGGATTTCTCCCTATTGGCGCGCAATTAGGTGACCAAACCTCTCATTGACAGAACTTCTAGACATTGTAAATATTGTAATTTAATAATATGAATAACTTTGTCGTCTCAATTATTAATTTAATAATATAACATATTATGCACATGATACTGTGACAATAATTGGATCAATAATATGAGAGATATGATGCATTAATTACTGTAGCAATAATGCAGTATAACTGAGTGACTTCTTACGTAAGCATCAATAATCAATACCGTGTGCTACTATGCAACCATGCGTATTACTGTACTTTTACTACCGGGTAGTTCAACAGTATTAATGGTAAAACCTCCGCCGTTATTTCCATAAAATATTTTTGTCATTTTCTAACTACGACAGTACTTCTGTTGTGGGGTCCACCAATGATTGTGCCGTCGTACGGATATTTCCGACAAAAAGAATATTTCCCGACCAAACGAATATTTATAACAACTTGCATACTTTGCAAAATTTTTAAATACTACCCATAACTATAACACTATCTCAAATCCACACCATAATATAAAAAAATATTTCGAAAATTTTAAATCTTTATTTATAAAATCTGGGGTCTCACAATCTCCCCTCCTTGTGGAATTTCGCCCTCGAAATTTACATAAGTACCTGGTATGATAAAGAGGTGAGGATACCTTGAATACCTTTATCGTTGAAACCATTAAATTCATCTTTGCAATCCGGCCAAAGATATTCATTAACAATTCTTCTTGGCACTACAGGTCAACTGTATAACCAATAATTAACAGTTCATCTTTGCATTACAGGCCAAAGATATACAACTGTAAAATAAATAATGCTGAGACTCAGCTTAATAGTATCACGACCACGAATTATCCATGCACTACGGGCCAAGGATATTTGTGTTTTCAATTACGATCATGATTATACCGAATAATCCCTGATCATAATCATACCAAGTCCATCTATGCACTACGGCCAAAGATGACTTTTACCACATCATTTGTAACATTAAGGTCATGATTATACCAAATAATCCTTGGTCATAATCATACCAAGTCCATCTATGCACTTAAGCCACAAATGACTTTCAACACAATATAAGCATAAGGATTATGACAATGATATAAATAATCAATCAAACGATATAAAGGATAAATATTAAACATTTATAATATAATTTATCTAGGGTTTAAGAATATTCCAATGTTATCAATCACTTAATAATCTCATAATCTAATATCATTAGTATTATAACAATATTTTAATCACTTCTTAAACTTATAAACAATTTATTTCAATTGTTTACGCTTTACCATATAATGCATTTAATCATTCAAAAATGCCATACTCGTAAGATATCATCACCAATGATCAAATCTCTCATCAAAAATATGCATATACTCTATATAGGATTCCTTAGCCATAAAATCCTATTTTCCAATTTTGTTACTTCACATAACATATTTAACTCATTTACTCATAACTAGATTATTTTTATGAAAAATACCAAATCAGTTCCAAAAATATTTCTTTTCTGGGATTTAACATAATATATTCCCATAATGAAAATATATTTTTCTTGGAATTTTTAAAATTCATTTACTATTTTTCAAAAATCAATTTCCAATTCATTCCTTAAGAAATTAGCTACCTCAAGTTTAACTCCAACAATTCCCAAATCTTGGAAGGATCTTACACATGTTAATGTGAGCTTCTAGTTTAAATTTCATGGTCATCGGAGTTATGGAACTCCAGTTATAGCATTTTTTATCGAAAAAACCTAAATATTAAAATGGTCATAACTTGCTCATTTTAAGTCAGAATGAGCTCATTTTTGGACATGATGTTCTTTATACCATATACTTTCAAGTCCCAAAAGTTCAGAATTTTTCTCATAAATTAAGTGGCTGAAAATGCCCATTTAAAAATAAGATCAATAGCTTTTTTTGAAATTTCCAGCTTTTAACTCCTTTGCTAAAATCAGTCCACACGAAAATCTACAACTCCTTTTCCAGTGATTCAACTTGGAGATGCTACAAAACTCATAGATCTAACTCTAGGACTTGACCACACTGAAAAATTCAAAATATATTAGGAGATATGGTACAATTGAATTTCATGTTCTGTTTTTCACCAAAAATCTGATTTTCAACTCCTTGTGATTTCTAAGAAACTTTCATGTTTTCACATACTAACCAACATAACTCATCATAATACTTACTAATACCACGTATACCCATGATTTTCATTAGTCCAATGCTTTTATTATGACATTCATCATAATCTACGTAAACTGTTCATTTTAGTTGAAGAAATATTTGAGGGTTTAAGAAATGGGTTTTGTACTGCGGTCAATACAAAATTCGATTTCACGCTCTAAGTAGGCTAAGAAGTCTTCAAGAATACGCCAAGAAATTTATTAATAATAGAAATATCATTCAAAACTGTGACTCTCATCCAAAACTTGGATAGTACGTCACATTGATACCAACTGTGACTTCTATCCCTTAACCTAGATAGCACCTCACAATGATACATATCAACTAGCCATCTTTATTCACGATGTCGCCTACAGAAAGTCTTGCCCCGGTGCATTCCACACAAGGAAGTCAACAACTAAAGGTTCGGTGCTCTTTACTTATGGCTTAATATGATAATGATTGACTTTAGTGGTTTGGTTACTTGAATTCGCACAACAGGTTGGTTATGAATATAAAAGCTAACAACCTTACGAAAAGCATGATGAGTAGTAAACCAATTGATTCCTAAAATCACATCAAAGACATTCGCGGCATTCGCTTCTCATTACCGACCAAATGGGATGCAAATCGAGACAACTCGGTAAACTTAGACACGTACTACGACATGGTCATATTATTTTGCTCTAGCTTGATGAACTCCACCTCCTTCATGTGACAAATACTTTCGGGAAAGTACTCGTCGCTGAACAGCTCTTGGAACTTATCCCAAGACATCTTGAGTGCGTCAGGCTGGGTACATTTTACAGATTCCCACCAGTAATCTGCCTCTTCACGCAACATAAAGGTGGCAAAGGGAACCTTTTGCTCCTCAGAGCATCCCAAGACATCAAATATCTTAGTCATCTGCTTTAACCACGTTTCCACCTTAAGTGGTTCTGGCTTTCTCAAAAACTTCGGTGGTCCCAGCTCCTTGAACTGTTTAGCGGTGACCAAACGTGAGTTGCCATTATTTTTACCTGCATTATGAACAGGAGCCGCCTTCGCCTGATGTTGCATGAATTCTAAAAAGCTCCTAAACGTACCGACGTTCGTTATTTGATCGATGTTGTTGTTTACAGGAGGATTATCGCCATCCTGTCACACATTCTCTTGATTATTGATCTGTGGAGACTCAACGGTCTCCTGTGATCCATTACTTATCTCAACATTTTCGGCTGTCATTTTCAAATACAGCCACAAAACAAGGGTTAATTAATATGTCACATATTATCCCTACACACTGACCGACCAATTAAATACCAAATAAACTTAGGTAGGTCATACTAGCGAAGGAATTCCCCGTCTCTCCCCTCCTAGTTCTTATATCACATCTTAGCCAAGGATCATATCGCTAAGCTTTGATACCAACTGTGACGCCCCCAAAATTAAGTATTAATCACTCATCTTGAGTCGCCAAATACATGGTACACAATACAAATACAAATTTAACTATACAACTGTCGTGTGAAATACGACAAAACATAAACTGAGAGTTTAAACAAGAATACTGCCTTCTAGACAATATCCATTCTCAATGGAGTCCTCATAGACAGTATACAAACTCAAATTCAGTCCTCGTTACATTTATTGTCACACTATTTAATAGAATAGTGAGGACTACTAATGCTATCATCTGGACCGTCACTCCGTTCCTCGACTCGTCCCAGCTATATTCTCATTTTTTGAAGAGAACAGTGAAGGAAAGGGTGAGCTCAACTAGCCCAGTAAGAAATATTATGACTAAGATAATACAGAATAAATTATCATTAGTCTTCAACAATGTTAAATTGATAATATACAATAGACATCAAGTTTAACCGCAGCGGAATATACAATCCATTAAAAGAGTCAAGTAGAGAATAAAGTCTACTATCTTTTAGGTTTTAAAAGGTTTTCATCAATTTTTATCGTTGAGACTCAGTTTAATAAATAAACCACCACATCTAATCATCCCTGTACCACGGTCAAGGATTTTCATTAAATCATCAATGGTCATGACTATACCGAATAAACCCTGGTCATAATCATACCAAAAACTATTCATCAATGCATTACAGGCCACTGAGGACTTTTATCACATTATTTATAATAGGTCATGATTATACGGAATGATCCCTGGTCATAATCATACTAAGTCCATCTATGCGCGTAAGCCAAAGATGACTTTCAACATAATATAACATGAGGATGATGACAATGACATAATAATTCAATAAAACAAGTTCAAGAATTAATTTATCCAGCAACTAATAATGTCTAAATTGTCAACATGATACTTCTTTGAAAAGTAAAATTCAAGAATGCGCAGAAGAATATTTCCATGAAAAGATACTGGATGAAGCGCAAATATCAAGCATATTCCATTAATTTCATGGAGTATAGAGATCAAAATTTTAACCAACTGAGTATAATAAAGAATATATGAAACTGCAAATGGATTTTCACCCGCCATGCGGTAATCCGCGTATACAGATCATTTCCACAATTTAATAAGGAATGAATACAAAGGATCATTCACCATGCATATGGCAATCCACATAGAAAGGTTATTCCAACGGAAAAATAAATGCAGAATAATAAATAATGGAACCAGGTCATGTGAAATTCACACCGACAGGATATTCCGACAGAATAATAAATGCGGAATAATAAATATGGAACCAGGTCAGGTGAAATTCACACCGACAGGATATTTCGAAAGAATAATAAAGAACGGAATAATAAAAGAATTTCACCAAGTATGCGGTACTTCGCATAAACAGGTTATTCGAACATAATAATAAAGAATGGAATAACAGAAGAAGAAGATCACCTAGTATTGGGTAAACCACATATACAGGTCATTCCACCAACTATAGGGTAAACCGCGCATACAGGTTATTCCAACAGAAAAATAAAGAAGGGAATAACATAAGGATTTCACCAAGTATAGGGTATGCCGCGTATGCAGGTTATTCCAACAGAATAAATAAGAATGGTGTAACAGAAGTTCTCTTCATGAATAAGAAAGAATAACACCCCTTATCGTAAAAGAAACTGGATATAGAAGTAGTGAAGTAGCAGAATACTCTTCTTCTTTTTCTCTATAATTTTCTCTCTATAGCTTCTCTCTTTAATTCTCTCTCTAGAGTTTCAATGAATTCGTAAGAAATAATGAAGGAATGAGCTTCTATTTATAGAAAAACTAAGAGTGTCTCTTGGTCATAACGAAGGGCAAAATGACTCTTGGTAATATTGAAGAGGCAACTACTATTTCCGAAGGGGTAATTAACTCTTAGAACACCGAAGAGGCAAATAACTCTTGAAAATCTGAAGAGTCAAGTTACTATTAAAACTCATGAATAGTAACTCCTAAATACTAACTCGTGAATAGTAACTTCGACACGAAAAGTTCCCCAAATACCCGATTGAACAATATAACCTCCAGACATCAATTATTATCGAAATAAATGTCAATTTTCACTAACACAAATAATTTTAACACAATGGAACTATCAAATTCATTTTTAATCAACATGAACTTATCCATCATTAATATCATAACTCACAATATTTAACAACCAGGTCGTTCCTAGGAAAAAAGGGGGCTTTCCAATAAGGATTTCTCCCTATTGGCGCGCAATTAGGTGACCAAACCTCTCCTTGACAGAACTTCTAGACATTGTAAATATTGCAATTCAATAATATGAATAACTTTGTCGTCTCAATTATTAATTTAATAATATAACATATTATGCACATGATACTGTGACAATAATTGGATCAATAATATGAGAGATATGATGCAGCAATTACTGTAGCAATAATGCAGTATAACTGAGTGACTTCTTATGTAAGCATCAATAATCAATAACGTGTGCTACTATGCAACCACGCGTATTACTGTACTTTTACTACCGGGTAGTTCAACAGTATTAATGGTAAAACCTCCGCCATTATTTCTATAAAATATTTTTCTCGTTTTCTAACTACGACATTACTTCTGTTGTGGGGTCCACCAATGATTGTGCCGTCGTACAGATATTCCTGACAAAAAGAATATTCCCAGACCAAATGAATATTTATAACAACTTGCATACTTTGCAAAATTTTCAAATACTACCCATAACTATAACACTATCTCAAATCCACACCATAATATAAAAAAATATTTCGAGAAATTTAAATTTTTATTTATAAAATCTAGGGTCTAACAAAAAGCCATAGGAAGTAACCTTTGAAAAGATAGTGGTGATAAACTCTTATTGAGTTTCAGAAAAAAAAATAATAAAACACTTATATGCTTACGTGGTTGCAACATATGTGCTCGTGAGTGTCGAGTAATAATGATTAGTAATTAAAACTTAAAATTTTGTTGTCAGGATGGCTAATGTGGGAGAATCTAGTCAGGCTAGGGAGGAAGGATCCTAGATTCCTGGAGAAGAGGAGCCTCGAGACATTCAGGTGGTTTGGGAACAACTACTGCCACAGGAAACATCTCTGTTGGTCACAGTGGTTGAGCAGGAGAGCTTACCTGATGAGGATGATGAGATAGAGACGGACGATGAGGACCCCGTTGAGCTGCCATAGTCTAATGAGAATGAGGAGGACGAGGAGGAAGAGATTCCACTAGACTCGATAGCCTCCCATATGTACGACAAAGTATATGACTGTAATGTAAAACTCCAGGATACCGTTGAGGACTTGGAAGAGATAGTAGCTGAACAGCAGATCGCAATGGTGCAGAAGGACAACGAGATTCAAGATTGAGATGGACGTCTGAATAATGTCGAAGGGAAGCTGGTCCACGTTGAAGGAGCTAACGAGCAACTGACAGAGGAGATCGCAGAGCTAAAGGTCAAATTAAAAGAAGAATCTTCTAAGAGGGAAAGATCTGAAGACGTGTACAATAAAGCTTATCAATGAGCCGGGATAGCAGAGAGAGGTACAAGTAAAGAAGATCAAGATAGAATAGATGAATAGTGTTTTCAACACTGTGATCAATCAAGCTCAAGATCGGGTCATGTGTTACCCTATTCAGTTCGAGACGCTGCCATCGTACATTTTAGATCGCCGATAAATGTTTCGTATTATGGAAGAGGAGCGTTGTAAGGCTATGCAGTATTTTAGAAGGTCGTCATAAATGTAATTATTATGTAATTGAGAAATAAATAAGATGTAAATCTCGGGTATGATATAACCCATGGGATATAATGGGGATGATGTTATCTTGAAACTTTTGTAGTTCAGGGACGTAATGTAAATAGCAGTGATGCTATTGTTTTTATGTTTCCTAAAAGATTATGAATGAATTAAAGTTATTGTTTTATTCAAAGTGTTATGTGTTACGTGATAATGTGACAACCCGAGAAATTAGACAATTTATTAAAATCTTAAATGATTGATTTAAGGTCAAATAATAGACCTAGACAGAAAATAAGTGTATGCATTTGATGTTATTGGGATGGAATTTTGAGGATTTCAAAATTCTGTGAAGGGTATAGGTTAATTATTCAGGATTAAGGATTTATGTGATTAAGTTCGGTGAAAATGGTTATGTATGTGTTCAGAATGTGGTTAAGGGTCATGGGTTGACCAGATAAATTACATCTGTGATAAACCCTAAGTATATTTTAAGAACGTCAACGTTCAGTTAGAAAACCCTAACGTCTGATAAGAAACCCTAGAAATCGGTTCTGGAAACCCTAGTTTCAGTTCCGGGAAATCCGAAATCCTAAATCGGATATTGAAAACCCTAGATTGGGAATGCAATGTATGTACAAGGTTAAACGTCATTAATATTAAAATTAATTAGGGAAAACCCTAATGAATTATCTAAAATCTTAATTGATTATTTGAAAACCCTAATACCAGATTTGAAAACCCTAATTTCAGATTCTGATAAAATAAACCCTAATCTGGGAATAGAAAGGATAATTATAATGCTTATTTGGTATTAATTATACTACTAATTAGGGTAAAGGTTAATTAATTAGCAAACCCTAATTTTCTAATTTTTGGAACCCAAATTATTCCGTCAGAAACCCTAATGCTCAATTGTAGATTTAATTGCTTAATTAGCAATGTTAATTAGGAAATATAAATCCTAATTGTCAAGTTATTAGAAACCCTAATCTAATTAGGAAATCTAAGTTCTAATTTAGAAAAATTTATTTTTTTATTAGAAACCATAATTAGTGGTTTATAAACCCTAATGACCATTTTGACCCTAATTGCTAAATTAGCGATTTTAATTAGGAAATACTAATCCTAATTAGCAAGATTGAATTTATGATTAGGAAATCTTAATTATAATTATAGAATCCTAATTATAATTTAGAAATATTAAATTTCTATTTTTGAAAATATAAATTTGGAAATTTTAGAAAACTAAATTGTTAAACTTGAGGGTTTAAACCTTAAACCCTAAAAGTTTTCCAAACCCTAAACCCTAACAAACTCTAAACCCTAAGGATTTGATAAAATACCAATTTTAGAATTAAAATAGCATGGAAATGACCAAAGTGCCCTTTGTTGTATAATTGAACATAATTTTTAAGAGTTGCCCTATTTGAGTTGGTGAACTACCCTAGCATTAGCTTATAACATATCGGTCCAGAAATCAGCAGCAACTCAGCCACCTAGCACCAATTAAATTCATGCATCAAGAAATATAAGAGATTAAAGTTCACTTTAATTCTCATTTGCTCCCAAGACTCTCTCTCTTTCTAGAAATTCGGGAGTTAGAGTAAGAAAGAGTGAGAAACTAAAGCCATGATCATTTCATAACAAGCTAAGGATCAGATCACAATGTCAGAAATCATGGATTAAAGCTCAAAAGGTATAAGAACCCTAAATTTCGAAATCTATGATTTTGATGTTTAATGTTGTTGTTTGTTGGTTAAATATGAGTTATAAGGTGTCAATTAGAGATCTGGGTTGTTGGATCATGGATCCATAACACCTAGATGCTCGAATCTAGCATTTTAAAAAATCTGAAAAATTTGGAAAAAAGTCGTCTGACATTCAAATGTCAGGGCCTTTAGATCCGTGTATGTTAAGTGTTTTATGTATTTTATGTAATGAATATGTAGTGTGCTATGTTGTTTTTACTCTGAAAGTTAAATCAGGTCCAGATCTTGTGTAGATCGCAAGTTACAAGTGGTCAAAGTGAGTTGACGGGACACAAAATGATTTTCTAGGCAACCCAGAAAATGCCCAGAATTTCCAGAAATTTCTAACAAGATTTTGCAAGCTTCTGATCTTGCAGTAGTTTTGTCTTTTGGCCATGTTGTTGTTTTAATATTGTAGATTGATATTTATACTACACATCTAAGCCATCAGAACCACCAGATCGATCACAAGATCAAAGATAAAATCGGTCAAACAACCGTTGACCGACTTCCCGGCTGAAGATTCTGGAAAACCCAGAATCTTCAAGAACTTGTTTACTGTCAGAGTTTGACCAGCTTAGATCTTTCATTTGTTTCGATGTTAGGCTGTTTCAAGCTTGTATACATGTATCCTGACATGTGGTCTACCGTATTGAACCAATAGTTCACTCAAACAAATTACAGAATAAAGGTTATGAGGATCGAAAGCTAGTACCCTCGACTGTTCTTCATTTTCTGGAAAAATCCAAAAAATGAAGAACAGTGTTGTCAGATATTTTGGAGGCCCAGATCTTCCAAGTGTGATGTTGTATGACATAGTTGATGACTGATTCGTGTAGTATTACATAAACACTACACGATCAATATTTAGCATGGCCCAGAATCATGACTGTCAAAGAAGTATAGCCGCTCAAAGTAGGTATCATGTAGTCTGACTATGAAGTTGAAGAACATGATCAAGAATATCAAGAACACCTATAGCGACGGTTCTGTCGCTATAGGGCATCTTTAGCGACGCTTAATTTCGGAAATTACAGAAAATTAATTAAAAATTAGAAAAAATTGGTTTTTAATTATTAAAATTACAAAATAAATTTTGAAAAATTATTTTAAATTCTGAAAAAATAGTTTTTAACTATTTTGAGTATATTTTGAAAATATTTAATATTTTTGGAATATAAAAGTTATTTATTTATTTAATTATAATATTAAATAAATGATTTAAAAATTATTTTAATTCATAAAAAATCATGAAAAATAATATTATGGTATAAGAAAATATTTTAATTTATTTTTGATGACTTTTAATATTTTGGGATGAATTTTATTAATTAATCAATATTAATGATAATTAGTTTATTTAATAGATATATTAAATAAATTATGGAAACTTAGAAATAATGATTTAAAAATCATATAAAAATGATTTAAGTGTTATAAAAATATTTTAAGTTATAAAATATAACTTTTGATATTTAGTCATGAAAATATTAATATTTTAATATTAATATTAATTATCGGATAATGGATTTAATGGTTTAAAAATCATATAAATATGATTTTAAGGTATTAAAAATATTTTGATATTATAATTATATTATAATATTATGTTATGATTTTCATTAATATTTTATATTAAATGAATATTAATGATTAAGGAATTATATGGTATTTAATTCATTTAAAATACAGTTTTAATGATTTAAAAATATTGATAAATGATAATAATTATTTAAAAATTATTACGAGTTTATGAAAATTATTTTGACTTATTAGAAAATTATCTGTGATAATTGTTAAGTGTTTAGTCAGAGTTTAATTGAACTTAAACTCGAGTGTTGACCGACTAGACTGTCGGGATGTTAGAATGGTGTCGGTTTCAAGTCAAACTGAAATAGTTTGACCTAATACCAAGTCTTATGTGTTGTATAGACTCATAGGCTTATGTGCTATGTGTTTAAGTTATTCCGTGGATATGTATATATAACAGTATTATACTGTGATGATATTATTCTAATTATTGGAGATCTATATATTAATATTAGGTCTTCGGGTAAAGCATTATAAATTGCATTGCGGTAATCAACGGTTCAGGCAAGTTTTCTTTTACTTAACTCTAATAAGAGTAGTTTCTTCAAGCTTATGGTTAATCATTGCTGATTGCCATGAAATTTGTACTCAGTACATCTTGCATGTATAAGTCAGGTATGAAAGGCTAATCACCTTCATTACCAGTTGGTTCAGAAATGTTTGTTCATGTATAATACTTGTTCAGGCAAAAATGTTTCTTGCTAGTTCTCAATTATATTGATGAATTATAACAAGCTCATTATTCATACTCTTCAATCATGATATATCGTTATATTATTGTATATAAACTTGTTGGGCAACTTTCAAGCTCACCCTTGCTATATCATGATAAAATATTGCAGATAAGGCGAATGCGTTCGGATACAGGAAAAGATAATGCCAATTCCGGCTTGGGATAAAATGTGCGGCTAGTTTGTAATAGTATACTTTGATAAATACTGTTGTGTGATAAATAATTTATGAATTGTGTATAAGTTAAGGTTACTCGACCTTGGGGATAAGTGTGTAATGTATTGTATAAACAATTTATGTTTATATCTTCCGCAAATAGTGATAGAAATAGTATACCGGATCCGAGGTGATTTGGGACCCGGATTTGGGGTTACTACAGTTGGTATCAGAGCTGTTGGTTATGAAGCTTAGGTAGGAATACCTGAGACCAATAACCGCAGTGATTAGGATAAGATCTAACTCACATAGAGTTAGTTGGTCGGTAAGATTCAAAGATGAATCTCGGCGAGTGTAAAGCACAGAGTTCCCTAACTCTGATAATAAAGTTGAACAGTAATGGTGAATAGATCAAGTCTAAAGGACTGAAAGTGCAGGGATAGAAGATCGTAAAACAAAACGATCAAGACATAGAAATAAATCATAATATATACGATAAGATCACCCCGTGATCTAATAAGGTTATGATATGGGAAAAGAATCAATCTGATGATTGGAAAGTTACAGCAAGATGCTGTGTGTAAGTTGTACTATGAATTGTACTATGAAAACTCATTAAAGAGTTATGGATTATGAATACGAAATGAAATTCGTAATGAAAAAAGGGGTTAAGATTAGGTGGGGATTTCAATGAGGACTCGTGTCAGCAACTGAGTTGTATGATTCCTTATATGGGCGGGGAATTGTACTTGGTGTAAAAACTACTTAGTTGGTGGCATTGGTAATAATTGAAATGTTGTGTCACGCTAGTTGTTATATACAGATAAATAGGTCATAGGTAGAGAATATAGGATTAAGTACGAGTTCTTAGAACTCATACTTATGTGACATTCTTGACTTATAGTTATATGAAATGTTTATGAGCCCCTCAGCGAACGAACGCCAAAGGTCAGACTAGGGTAAGTTCGTAAACTCATATAATTGTGGCCAGGTTATGAACTCATAAGTGTGGTTTTATGAACTGGGTATAGTTGTGTGTGAATGAAGCATTGAGGATTATAAGAATAGATAGATTTATTAAGCAAATGATTTGAAATATCAAAATTTGTTTTTAATTATCACTCATGTACCATGTAACCTGGTGCAGAGATGATAAAAATGTGATGGAGTTGTAAATACAGGAACACTTAGTGTGAATTTGACCTTTATGCGCGTTTTGAGTATCTTTGATAGATACCCGAGAAGTTTGAGTATCTTTAATAGATACCCGAGAAATTTGAGTATATATCAAAGTAAATCTTTGATAGATACCCGAGAAGTTTGAGTATCTTTGATATATACCTGAGAAGTTTGAGTATCTTTGATAGATACCCGAGAAGTTTGAGTATCTTTGATAGATACCCGAGAAAATAAGTTCAAGATCTTGTGTGATCGCTCAGTATAAATGGTGTAAGGTGCACGGTGTAAGGTGTAAGGTGAATTTCAGGGACGAAATTCTTATAAGGAGGGGTAAATGTGACAACCCAAGAAATTAGATAATTTATTAAAATCTTAAATGATTGATTTAAGGTCAAATAATAGACCTAGACAGAAAATAAGTGTATGCATTTGATGTTATTAGGATGGAATTTTGAGGATTTCAAAATTTTGTGAAGGGTATAGGTTAATTATTCAGGATTAAGAATTTATGTGATTAAGTTCGGTGAAAATGGTTATGTATGTGTTCAGAATGTGGTTAAGGGTCATGGGTTGACCAGATAAATTACATCTGTGATAAACCCTAAGTATATTTAAGAACGTCAACGTTCAGTTAGAAAACCCTAACGTCTGATAAGAAACCCTAGAAATCGGTTCTGGAAACTCTAGTTTCAGTTCTGGGAAATCCGAAATCCTAAATCGGATATTGAAAACCCTAGATTGGGAATGCAATGTATGTACAGAGTTAAACGTCATTAATATTAAAATTAATTAGGGAAAACCCTAATGAATTATCTAAATTCTTAATTGATTATTTGAAAACCCTAATACCAGATCTGAAAATCCTAATTTCAGATTCTGATAAAATGAAATCCTAATCTGGGAATAGAAAGGATAATTATAATGCTTATGTGGTATTAATTATACTACTAATTAGGGTAAATGTTAATTAATTAGCAAACCCTAATTTTCTAATTTTTGGAACCCAAATTGTTCAGTCAGAAACCCTAATGCTCAATTATGGATTTAATTGCTTAATTAGCAATGTTAATTAGGAAATATAAATCCTAATGGTCAAGTTATTAGAAACCCTAATCTAATTAGGAAATCTAAGTTCTACTTTAGAAAAATTTATTTTTTTATTAGAAACCATAATTAGTGGTTTACAAACCTTAATGACCATTTGACCCTAATTGCTAAATTAGCAATTTTAATTAGGAAATACTAATCCTAATTAGCAAGATTGAATTTATGATTAGGAAATCTTAATTATAATTATAGAATCCTAATTATAATTTAGAAATATTAAATTTCTATTTTTGAAAATCTAAATTTGGAAATTTTAGAAAACTAAATTGTTAAACTTGAGGGTTTAAACCCTAAACCCTAAAAGTTTTCCAAACCCTAAACCCTAACAAACCCTAAACCCTAAGGATTTGATAAAATACCAATTTTAGAATTAAAATTGCATGGAAATGACCAAAGTGCCCTTTGTTGTATAATTGAACATAACTTGTAAGAGTTACCCTATTTGAGTTAGTGAAC
Organism: Panax japonicus; assembly: GCA_020205505.1. NCBI lineage: Eukaryota > Viridiplantae > Streptophyta > Magnoliopsida > Apiales > Araliaceae > Panax > Panax japonicus. Next base: position 18,801,355 of record CM035112.1, on the reverse strand, counting down.
TACCCTAGCATTAGCTTATGACTTATTGGTCCAGAAATCAGCAGCAACTCAACCACCTAGCACCAATTAAATTCATGCATCAAGAAATATAAGAGATTAAAGTTCACTTTAATTCTCATTTGCTCCCAAGACTCTCTCTCTCTCTCTAGAAATTCGGGAGTTAGAGTAAGAAAGAGTGAGAAACTAAAGTCCATGATCATTTTATAACAAGCTAAGGATCAGATCACAATGTCAGAAATCATGGATTAAAGCTCAAAAGGTATAAGAACCCTAAATTTCGAAATCTATGATTTTGATGTTTAATGTTGTTGTTTGTTGGTTAAATATGTGTTATAAGGTGTCAATTAGATATCTGGGTTGTTGGATCATGGATCCATAACACCTAGATGCTCGAATCTAGCATTTTAGAAAATCTGGAAAAGTTGGGAAAAAGTCGTCTGACATTCAAATGTCAGGGCCTTTAGATCTGTGTATGTTAAGTGTTTTATGTATTTTATGTAATGAATCTGTAGTGTGCTATGTTGTCTTTACTCTGAAAGTTGAATCAGGTCCAGATCTTGTGTAGATCGCAAGTTACAAGTGGTCAAAGTGAGTTGACCGAACACAAAATGATTTTCTGGGCAACCCAGAAAATGCCCAGAATTTCCAGAAATTTCTGACAAGATTTTGCAAGCTTCTGATCTTGCAGTCGTTTTGTCTTTTGGCCATGTTGTTGTTTTAATATTGTAGATTGACATTTATACTACACATCTAAGCCATCAGAACCACCAGATCAATCTTAAGATCAAAGATAAAACCGGTCAAACAACCGTTGACCGACTGCCCGGATGAAGATTCTGGAAAACCCAGAATCTTCAAGAATTTGTTTTCTGTCAAAGTTTGACCAGCTTAGATCTTTCGTTTGTTTCGATGTTAGGCTGTTTCAAGCTTGTATACATGTATCCTGACATGTGGTCTACCGTATTGAACCAATAATTCACTCAAACAAATTACAGAATAAAGGTTATGAGGATCGAAAGCTAGTACCCTCGACTGTTCTTCATTTTCTGAAAAATCCAGAAAATGAAGAACAGTGTTGTCAGATATTTTGGAGGCCCAGATCTTCTAAGTGTGATGTTGTATGACATAGTTGATGACTGATTCGTGTAGTATTACATAAACACTATACGATCAATATTTAACATGGCCCAGAGTCATGACTGACAAAGAAGTATAGCCGGTCAAAGTAGGTATCATGTAGTCTGACTATGAAGCTGAAGAACATGATCAAGAATATCAAGAACACCTTATAGCGACGGTTCTGTCTCTATTGGGCCCCTTTATCGACGCTTAATTTCAGAAATTACAGAAAATTAATTAAAAATTAGAAAAAATTTGTTTTTAATTATTAAAATTACAAAATAAATTTTGAAAAATTATTTTAAATTCTGAAAAAATAGTTTTTAACTATTTTGAGTATATTTTGAAAATATTTAATATTTTTGGAATATAAAAGGTATTTATTTATTTAATTATAATATTAAATAAATGATTTAAAAATGATTTTAATTCATGAAAAATCATGAAAAATAATATTATGGTATAAGAAAATATTTTAAGTTATTTTTGACGACTTTTAATATTTTGGGATGAATTTCATTAATTAATCAATATTAATGATAATTATTTTATTTAATAGATATATTAAATAAATTATGGAAAATTAGAAATAATGATTTAAAAATCATATAAAAATGATTTAAGTGTTATAAAAATATTTTAAGTTATAAAATATAACTTTTGATATTTAGTCAGGAAAATATTAATATTTTAATATTAATATTAATTATCGGATAATGAATTTAATGGTTTAAAAATCATATAAATATGATTTTAAGGTATTAAAAATACTTTGATATATTATAATTATATTATAATATTATGTTATGATTTTCATTAATATTTTATATTAAATGAATATTAATGATTAAGGAATTATATGGTATTTAATTCATTTAAATACAGTTTTAATGATTTAAAAATGTTGATAAATGATAATAATTATTTAAAAATTATTACGAGTTTATGAAAATTATTTTGACTGATTAGAAAATTATCTATGATAATTGTTAATTGTTTAGTCAGAGTTTAATTGAATTTAAACTCGAGTGTTGACCGACTAGACTGTCGGGATGTTAAAATGGTGTCGCTTTCAAGTCAAACTGAAATAGTTTGACCTAATACCAAGTCTTATGTGTTGTATAGACTGATAGGCTTATGTGCTATGCGTTTAAGTTATTCTGTGGATATGTATATATAACATTATTATACTGTGATGATATTATTCTAATTATTGGAGATCTATATATTAATATTAGGTCTTCGGGTAAAGCATTATAAATTGCATTGCGGTAATCAACGGTTCAGGTAAGTTTTCTTTTACTTAACTCTAATAAGAATAGTTTCTTCAAGCTTATGGTTAATCATTGCTGATTGCCATTAAATTTGTACTCAGTACATCTTGCATGTATAAGTCAGGTATGAAAGGCTGATCACCTTCATTACCAGTTGGTTCAGAAATGTTTGTTCATGTATAATGCTTGTTCAGTCAAAAATTTGTTCATGCTAGTTCTCAATTATATTGATGAATTATAGAAAGCTCATTATTCATACTCTTCAATCATGATATATCGTTATATTGTTGTATATAAACTTGTTGGGCAACTTTCATGCTCACCCTTGCTATATCATGATAAAATATTGCAGATAAGGCGAATGCGTTCGGATACAGGAAAAGATAATGTCAAGTCCGGCTTGGGATAAAATGTGCGACTAGTTTGTAATAGTATACTTTGATAAATATTGTTGTGTGATAAATAATTTATGAATTGTGTATAAGTTAAGGTTACTCGACCTTGGGGATAAGTGTGTAATGTATTGTATAAACAATTTATGTTTATATCTTCCGCAAATAGTGATAGAAATAGTATACCGGATCCGAGGTGATTTGGGACCCGGATTTGGGGTTACTACAGATAATCTTTTATAGTATGCCAATTAGGTTGTAAATACTTAAAGGAATTGAGTAAAAATTTAATGGGTGTATTTTAACAGAAAATGCCTCCGAGATGCCAACCACAACAAAGGACCCCTGAGAATAACAACAATGCTAAGGCTAATCCATTTTAGTAATTAGTAACGCTACTAGCGGGAGCATTACAGAATCAGCCACAGAATCAAGCTACGATATTGAAGGACTTAAGACGATGGGGCCACCAGAGTTCTGTGGGTTCATGAATCTGGTTGATGCACAGACCTAGATCATAGAGATAGAGAAAGTTTTCGACATTGCTAGGGTAGGGGATAACCAGAAGACTACTTTTACAACATTCATATTGAAAGCAGAGGCTAGTTATTGGTGGAAAGCCAATAAAACTCGAGGAGGTCAAGGGGTAATGAATTGGGAAAGGTTCAAGGAAATATTCTTTGAAACCTTTTTTCCAGAAAGTTCAAACAATCAGATGGAAGTGCAGTTTCTAGAGCTAAAACAGGGCACAATGACAATGTCAGAGTATACAGCAAGGTTCAATAAGTTAGCAAGGTTTGAGCCATATCAAGTGAATACAGAATACGGATGATCGCATGGCAAAGAGATTTGAGCAGGGACTGAAGCTCTGGTTGTACAGCAGAGTCTCCCTATTTCAGTTAAAGACGTTTGCAGCAGTGCTTGAGAAGGCAATTCTCGCTGAGAGTGGAGGCGAGGCTGTAACAAAGCACAACCAAGAGCAGAGAAAGAAGAAGAATTAGGGTGAAGCTAAGAATGGTGGTGGTAACGGTGGAAATGGTAACAATAATTTAAAAAGGAAGTGGAATGCAAATGTGGGAGCTGGAAATCAGCAAGGTAACCAACAGAAGAAGAAGATTGACACATGTTCTACATGCGGGAACTTTCACACGGGTATGTGCTTAAGGGGGAAGCGGGTATGCTTTAAATGTGGCCAGGAGGGTCACATTGCCCCAAATTTCAATCCACCCAAGAAGAATGCTTGCACACCTGCGGGTCGAAGGATCATTTTGCTCGCGAGTGTCCAAAGAAGAAATCTAGTAAGGCAACCAGAAGCAAGGGAAGTAGTAGTGGAGGTATATTAACTATTGTTGGACCAACGTCATCAAATAAGCCCACAGCCAGAACCTTTAAAATGACGGTGCAGGACGCGGTGCAATCAAAAGATGTCGTGTCAGGTATTATTTGATTCGAATGCTACTTTCTCGTTTATATCTGATGAATTTGCTAAGAAGTTAGAAATACCTAGTGAAAGTTGAATTTTCCTTTACAAATAGAAATTGCGAATAGGGAAGTAATTCCTGTTAGATTAGTATACAAGAATTGTAGGGTGAATATTAAGGGGAATATTATGATAGTAGATTTAATCCAGATAAAACTTGGAGAGTGTGACGTTATATTGGGAATGGATTTGCTATTCAATTCTGGAGCGATAATTGATTGCCAAAAGAAGTGTGTAAATCTTATGAATCCATCAAAGGTAGTTTTCCATGGTAGAAAATCGCCTAGACAAGCAAGGTGTCTGACGGTTATGCAGGCTAAGAAGTTATTGAGTCAAGACTGTGTAGGGTACTTAGACTACATAGTTGATACTCAAAAGAAGAAGGGTGTGAAAGTGGAGGAAATACCAGTGGTTAGGGACTTTGTAGACGTGTTTTCAAAAGATTTGCCTAGACTTTTGCCTGACAGAGTGGTCGAGTTCGTGATCGACTTAGCGCTAGGGACTGCTCTGATATCGATGGCCCCATACAGAATGGCTCCGGTAGAGATGAAGGAACTGATGGTGCAACTGCAAGAACTATTAGATAAGAAATATATTCACCCGAGCGTATCACCGTGGGGAGCGCCGGTGTTATTTGTGAAGAAAAAGGATGGGTCAATGCATCTTTGCATTGATTATAGAGAATTAAACAAAGTTATTATTAAAAACAAATATCCATTGCCAAGAATAAATGACTTGTTTGATCAATTGAAGGGTGCTAGATACTTCTCAAAAATAGATTTGAGAAGTGGGTATCATCAACTGAAAGTAAGGAAAGTGGATGTACCAAAGATAGCATTCCAAACTCGCTATGGACATTACAAATTTGATTTGTCGGTGTGTTCACAACGTTTTTCATGTGTCGGTGTTGCGACCATATAAACCCGATTACAAACATGTGATCGAATATGAATCATTGCAATTCAATAAATATTTATCCTATGAAGAAGTTCCTATCTAGATAGTCGACAGAAAAGAACAAGTGCTCAGGAATAAAGTGATACCTTCGGTGAAGGTGATATGGAGGAACCACAATGTCATAGAGGCTATGTGGGAACTTGAAGCTGAAATGATGACGAATTACCCTGAGTTATTTTTTTAATTTGTGTCTTCGATTTTGGGGACAGAATCTTTGTAAGAAGGGAAAAATGTGACAATTTTATTGACTTTATTATTTGAGTTGTGATTCTGGGGACAGAATCCTTGTAAGGAGGTAAGGATGTAACAATCCAAGATTTTATTCTTTGTAATTTAACATATTTATTAAATGAAATAAATATTTTATTGATGTGGTTATTATTAGTAAATATTTATAAATTAAATTTATTATATAATATTCTAAACTAAATTAATTTATGATTTAGAGAGTAGTAATATAACATGAGATGTTATATTGTTGTTTTAATTTAATAATTTAAAATGGTATGTTAAATTATTTAATGAGATTATAATTTTGTGAAATTTGTTTAAGTGGAAAATTTATTTAAAATTTAGTATGTGTAATTAATTTATTAAGTAATGTTGGATATGGAAATCCAAATAAATAATGTGTGATTATAAATTATAAACTAAATTGTTTATTAAATAAATTAAAGTAGTTTTAAAATTGATTTAACCAAACAAGGCTTAAAATATTAAATCTTTATTTTAAAGAGTTTTTTGTCAAACAAAACCTTATGGCTTTTGAATTTTGAATTTTAATATAATAAATAGAATAAATTAAATAAATCAAATAATATAAAATATATTTATAATTGATATAAGTTTATTATATTATAACTTATATATTTAGTATGCTATTAAGGCCATATCGGTTTCTGTAACAACCCGATATTTTCTATACAAATAAATTAGAAATTTTGCGTATAAATTTTTTTTATTTTAAATATGGGGAATATGTGCCAAGATAATATGTATATGTATTTATGTGATAAATAAAAATATGAATATATGCAAATAATTGTATTTTAGAATTATTGATCATTATAAATTATATTCTTATAATAATTAATTTTATAGTAGAAATGTTTTATTAATTATTTTCCATGAAAATATAATCATATATTATTTATATAATATATGAAATGATTTTTAGAATTATTATAATAATTATTTTATTATGTGAATCTTTGTATAGATTATTAAGTTAATTATTTTAACTTAATTAATAATGTTAAGTATGACAGATAAATCAGATATGGAATCTAAACCCTAATTTTGGATTTTGATCAAGGAATGAGAATAATAATATAATATTATTTATATTTTGATTTTTCAGTGCTATAACTATATACTGTATGTATATGGACTGACAATGATTGGTCAGTTATGGTGTATTATGTCAACCCTAGTTTTACTATGGAAACCCTAATTTGAAACTCAATTATGAGTTTAAGACTATTATATAATTGTGTTGTATGATTTTGTAATTAACTAGGTCAACCCAAATTAGCATTTAGATATATTAATTTCTTAAAATCCTAATTATTAAGTATAAATCCTAATTATGATTTGGTAACCCTAATTATAAATTTTGCAAACTAATTATATTTTATTTTAAACCTAAATAAACAATTTCGGTAACATATATTAAAATTATTAGACTATGATTATTATATAGCCCAAAACAATTATGGGAGAAGCCCAAAAGAAATCAAATACAAGCCCAAACTTAGTTCACATAATTAAGGGTATTTTAGACCTTTGATTTATCTAATTTATGCATTAAAAATAAAAGTAAAATGAGGATTTGGAGAGCGTAGGGCTGGCCCACCTTATGTCCATATAAGGCAAATTTATTTTCTAACCCACTTTCCTTAAATAGCTAATGACTTTACTTTTCTTAATTTCTTACACAAAGTACAATGTTGTCTACACCTCATTGGTGGAAATCTCTCTAAGCATACTTAAGAACAAGATAAGGGGTTTTTTTTTAATGGACAACAAGTTTATGGGGGATAATAGTTAAATCCCACATTTGCTAGACTTCTATAAATAGATTAGAGAGAGAGAAAATAAGCCACTTGCTAGCTCATTTTGTATCAACTCTCAACCTAGACTCTCTCTCTCTCTCTCTTAATCCAACGAAATTTCTTAGCATATCAGTCCCAAATCCAAGCCCCATTAACACCACAATCAAATCAGAAAGCTAGAAATCAAGATTTGTTCTTATAAAGGTATAAAACCCTAGCTTGATTTTTGTCCATTAATCTGTCGTTAGATGATAAATTTTTTGTGTTAAATGTGTTGTTAGTAGTGTCTAATGATGATTTGGGTTGCTAAATGTTGGATCCATAACATTTAGAATCTCGAATTTGAAGATTTGCAAAATCTAGAAAAGAATCAAACTGTGGTCTAACAACGAATGTCAGTGGCCACAGATCTTTGGTCGTTTATGATTTTTGTTGTTTTTAAGTTGTTTTGTGTAGCTTGTAATGTGGTCTTTAATATGCAAAAAGAATCAGAGTCATTTGATGTACATATTGGTAGTTATTAACGGTCAAACGCCGTTGACCGGCATTGACCGGGCCTTTTCTAGGCAGCCCAGAATCCATGAACAAGTGTCTGACAAGTTATTCTTGAGGCCAGATCTTGCGTTTTTATGATGTTTTGATGTTGATGTTGTATCAGGGTTATTGTTGGTTATATGTACTATAGATGCATGCTCTTAGACCGCTTATATAAACAAGATAACGAAAGTAATCGATGGTCAAAGTAGGCTGTATGAGAATGAATGGCGTTTTCTGGAATTTCCACAAAACTCAAGAACGCTGTCTCTGACACCCTTTGACCGGCATGGATCTAACTAATGTGATGTTGTTAGATCGATTTTATGTATTCGATATGTTGTCTTGCATGTTGTCTACAAGCAGGAACTTTTAGATCACAAAAATAACACCTTAGATCACAAGTTGTAGAAGCCCAAAGTAGGCTACATGAACTGTTCTTCATTTTGGGTAACCCAAAAATGAAGAACAGCCTCTGACAGTTACTTTAGGCCCTTAGATCTCTTTGGTTATGCATGTTTTAATCATTTATGTTGTTGGGTCTTGTAGTGGTGCATTTGTACTACACGATTTGACCAAAAACGAGTCCAAAAACACAACACATACTGAATTACACTTGGTCAAACCTACCCACTCGGTAACTGGCTTGAAGATCTGGGTTTGCATGAAGAATGCGAAGAACACCTACAGCGACGGTTCTGTCGCTGTAGGTGGTCTTTAGCGACAGATTATTTATAAAATATCATATTATTATTAAATAATTATAGAAAATTAGTTTTTAATTATTAAAAATACATAATAAATTACTAAAAAATATTTTTAAGTCCAAAAATTATATTTTAATTATTTTGGATATATTTAAAAAATATTTAATATTTTTGGAATATTAAAGGTATTTAATTTATTTAATAATTATATTAAATAAATTATTTAAAAATGATTTTAATACTTGAAAAATTATTTAAAATTATATTATGGAATAAGAAAATATTTTAAGTTATTTTTAATGACTTTTAATATTTTATGATGAATTTCATTAAATAATTAATATTAATGATAATTTAGTTATTTAACAAATGAATTAAATAAATTATTTTATTATATTAAAAATCATTTTAAATAATAATAAGGTGAATTTTATTAATTAATTATTATTAATGATATTAAGGTTATTTAATAATTATATTAAATAAATTAGTTAAAAAATAATTTTAATATTAAAAAAATCATTTTAAATGAAAATAAAGTGTTGAAAGATATTTGAAGTTATAAAATATAAATTTTAATATTTAAAGAATAATTTCATTAATAATTTAATATTAATGATATTTATTTAAATTAATGATATTAAATTTATTTAATAAATATATTAAATAAATAGTTTAAAGATGGTTTTATTGATTTAAAAATCATTTAAAAAGGATATAAATGAATTAAAAATATTTTACGTTATACTTAATGACTTTTAATATTTGGATAGATAGTACATTAATATTTAAATATTAATGGTAATTATTTATATAAGATCTTAAATGTTTTAAAAGTCATTTAAGGGTAATATTAATACCTTAATAATATTATAAGTTATTATAAATAACCTTAATATTTTGGCAATGGTTTTATTAATAGTTTAATATTAATGATAATAGAATTTTTTGATATTTAAATTATTTAATAATGATTCCGGTGTTTGAAAATTCATGATAAATTATAATAATTGTTTAAAAATTATTGTATGTCATTTAAAAATAATATGACTGATATTTACAAATATTGAGTTACAAGATAGAGTCTTAGACTCGATAATTACCCGATAAAGCTGTCGGTACACCGACATATTTCAGAAATTGATCTGGACTTAGATATTTTGACTGTATTAATGTTTGTTTGTGATGCAATAACTGTTGAGCATGTGTGATAATGTGATTAGGTTATGTGCTGACTACGAAATGCAGTACTATGTGTTATGGTATATTGTTCTAATCGAACGAATGATCTGATTAATGATAGGTGATTACATTAGAGATAAAACTAAGTTATATTTTGTAAGCAGCGCATCAGGCAAGTATCCTACCTTTTCATTTCCTTTATGCAATGGACATGAGTAAGAATGTTTCAAAATTATATTATTACTGTACAGATTATTAACTCTATATTATATATGCTCATTAATTATCAACATGTTAGTATATGGTAATTCAGATATATATTATGTTCGTTAATTTTTATAAATGGTTATACAATTGTCCCCACTTGGATAATCATTGTATTTAATCACATGTTAATACACCTTTGTCAATTATTCGTATATATATATATATATATATATATATATATATATATATATATATATATATATATATATATATATATGTTTAATTATAGATTATTATTGAACAAGACAAAACCTTACTATTATCCAACCGAATTGTTTTGGTTTAGAACCCCGACAAGTATGAATATCCCATTCATGAGAAATTTTTATGTGCCCAAGGCAGCCAGAGTAAACGATAATATCGTTATTGTATTATATTATTGATCAATACAGGGTACAACGGGCTGATCACCCTCCGTGCCCGTAAGTTATGACGGTTTGCGGATGAAGTTCTGCTAAACCTATTCAAAAATGAAAACAATGTTCATAATATGTCACCTTGACCCTATTTATAGTCAGTACATAGTTTCAAAAATTTGGAAGAGGGTTGTTATATTATTATTATTGGTTCAGACTTACTTCACAGCTATTGATTTGTTGTAGAAGGATAGTATAAAAAAATATTTAAATTCTTTCAGCTTATATATATAATTGCTATTACTTGTTGGGAACTTAAATGCTCATCCTTGCTTAATTTAAATGTTTTCAGCTAAGTGTGAACAAGTAGAAGGCTCGACAAAGAATAAAGGGAAAGGAAAGGTTGCAGAATGAATTCAATGCCATTTTATGTAATAGTTATCTTTATTAAGACAAGTATGATATATATTACTTATCACGTATTGTAAGGAATGATTAAATGTTACGTACTTGGGAGCTAGACTTTGATAATTATGTAAATTAAGTTTAATATTTATATTATTGTTATTATTATTAGTATTTTCCGCTCATAGAGATGGTATCGTTAAGTACTGAATTCGAGTTTCAACTACCTGAATTTGGGGGCTTTATAGTTTCTTTTATTCTACATATATTTGGGTTATCAATTTTTTTATTTGCTACTCTGAGCAAGAGAGAATACAGAGAACTTGAGATAGGATAGAGAGAGAATTTGAGAGAAAGTCTAAGAATTCCATAACAATTTCAGTGGTGTTATCAAGGATTACCAAGTAAATTAAAGGTATTTTCCAAAATCTTAATATATATATATATATATGTGTGTGTGTGTGTGTGTGTGTGTGTGTGTGTGTGTGTGTGTGTGTGTGTTTCAAGATATAAACCTTCAAGTTCTGTGAATTCGTCTTTTTGAATTTTTGATATACAATTAAAAATTTGTGATTATACGTGATTGTGATGTTAAAGTTTGTAGTTAGACATGAATTAGTATGATAATTACGTTTAAAAGAAAGATCTGTAAATTCAGTCTTGATTATGCTAATTCGATAAGAAACGAAGAGAACGTAGTTTGAAGGAAGTAATTTGGTGTAGAATTGTGATCACGGTGTGAATTTCTATGAAGGATGTTAAAAATGGAGTTTTTATATGAAAACATGAAATTTAAGGATTTTAATTAGTTAAAGTTGATATTTAATTATTTTAAGTGGTTGAATATGTGAGGAATCATGTTTGTGTTAGTTCTATACCAATTGTATATGTTAATATTACTGTTTTGTGGGTGAAATTTGAGTTATTTGGGCTAAAAAGGAACACTGTTAAAGCTACGTATTATTTATGTCTGTGCACCAGCGCAGCTGTGCTGGTGTCTAGGCCAGAAACAGCGCAGCTGTGCCGGTCCCAGGCTTAAATATGGCGCAGCTGCGCCATACCCTGTCCAAAGACAATGAGGTCTGCTATTTCTGCAGACATTTGATACCATTGTAACTTAGCTTTATGTTATGTTAATGTGTCAAATATGTAACGACGAGGTTAAAAAATAATTGTGTCATGTGATTAGAAATTCTAAAATTATAAAAAATTAGTAAATTATGAAAATGACATGTTGTGATTTATTGAACACGAGGATTAGTAAATAAGTATTGTGAAGTTAACACTTGGAATTTCTGATATATATATATATATATATATATAGTAGCATAAGACTTGTACTAAATTAACAAGTTTAGCTAGAAGTGGGTGTTATTTTGGAAGTGGATGTTAGTATATCTAATAGATATTGTGATTCCAATAAAATGTGTAGGTGAACGTGAGTTGTAAATTATAGCTTACGCCTGAGGCAAGTTTCTAAACCTTACCTCTTTACATTGAGCATGTTTTTTTTCTTCTAAACATTGATTAAGCAAATTCTTTTATTCTTAATTTCTATTCGAGCAAGCTCTAATTCTAACGTTATTCAACAAGTTTTGAATTCTAGTCATGATTGAGTTGTTCTAACTTGTTTATAGTTAACCAAATTTTCTTAAGTTCTATTCTTTTAAGATAAATGCAAATTCTTGGACTCAAAGCTCTAAATGAATTATTCTATTTCATTATTTAATGCAATTCAAAATATTATTATTATATTGAGCAAGTTTCATTTTAAGCTTGTTATTCCTTAGTACATGCTCATAAGTTAATTCTTTTATCTCAAGAATATAGCCTTAGCTTAATATTGTTCAAGCAAGGTTTATTGTTTTATTCAATACTTATGTTTTTAGTTACTTCCAAACTCATGTTTAGTAAAAGTTAGTTCATCTATGATTATTCATTGTTCCATACTATGTTGTTAGTGATCAACTGTAGTGTTATCAAATATTGTGGATTCAACTAATCCTTTAGTTGATTATCGTTAAACTCAAAATTATCCTTGAAGCTTATCCAAACCAAACTCTCTTTGGTGAGGACTTGTACTCTAAAACTGAGAAGAACAACCCTATTATAGGGGATACGCAACGCGTTTAGATGTTTGTGCACAATACATGGTACAAAGGGCTGATTCCCCTAAGTACGTGAAGTCCCTACAGTATAACTGTTAAGGTTAAAGTTGAAAGATTACTTATAACCATGGACATAGTTAGTGGTCTTATGACCCTCAGACATATTTCTTATTTTGATTCTCGTTGTTGGTTATCATTGATAGATTACTATTCAGTTTTGATGAGTCTATTCATTGGCAGTTATTATTCTTTTGTTGATTCATTGTTATATCTAGTGAGCAATTGTTTTGCTCACTCTTGCATAAATATAATTATTGCAGCTAATGTTGAGAAGGTCGATGAGCCTTCAACTAGCAAAGGAAAGGGAAAAATGTGCAAGTGATGAATACTTGTAATTTCTGTTATGGTCATGATGATAGACTTTATAACGCCCCGAAATCCGCTATTTTTTCACATCCGGATTCCGTACGTCACGTTCCCATCTTCTTCCAAACATACATCATTATATAGCTAAATATAACAACATACATCCTCAAATCCCAGGTTCTAAAACCTTAAAACCTCTTTTATTACAAATAATGATAATTACATTATTCTTTACATCTTGCACAAGTGACTTTTATCCGCCACCAAGGATACATAATCATTCATTAAACTATTCTATAGTTTAATTCTATCATTCTATATTACAAGTCTTCGCTTGATCTTCACGCCCATTCATCTAATGAATGGCACTTCCTCTAGATACCGATTAGCTTGATCTTTACAGGATCCTTAAGTTCTTTCTAACATCGTTCGCTAAAATTTTTTTTATTTAAAGCAAGTGTGAGCATTCAATTGCTCAGCAAGTCAAAGCAGTTGAACAAACAACTTCAAGAATTTAAACATTCTTGTAAGACTTCAATAACCGAACAAAGGTTATGAAGCAGCTGGAATAATAGGAATAACCTTGATTCCTATCATTTTAAAACATTATTTACATTCACTTTGAAATACTTTCATTCTCTACTCTCTTTCATTCACATTCTTTCTGGCTAGAATCAATAGCACAGACTTAACAATAACGGTTCATGTATAAATAGAACATGCTAATATTGAACAGTTCAATCACAGAACAGTTCATATCATAGAAACACCGAAGTAATCACATTATGGCACAATGCCTCAATATGCTAACACCTTATACAAATATCACACATTTGCACATAGACACAACTTCTCAAGTTCAACATCTGAGAAGTTTAGAAATTAGCATTCATTTAAAATATGAATGAAGTTAGGAAAACTTTCCTTACGCACAGCTACAGCTTATAGTTTACGCTGAACTGCTCATTCCAATTCCTATGTAGCACATAAGGAAATAACACATATACCGATTAGTCATATACTTGACTTACGCATTGGTTTACTTAACTTTTACTTCTTAGGGTTCATGTTCTTATAAACTAAGTTTACGCGACCAACTTCCTTTACCGGTTAACGGCTTCATGATATACGAAGATGTCTTACTTAATACGTTCATCATCTTTGATGATTTATATTCTTATCTTCTTCTTATAACTCTCCTAGGACTCTGCACACATCGTGTCTCTGCTATTAGTCCATATGGTACTCTGAGTGGTTTCCCACAAACAACCAACAAACAAGTTCACATCTCATCTACACTGCCCATAACAGTGAGTTAGATCGGTTGCGAGTTTTGTATATACCTTCGCTCTCTGAAGGAATTTTTTAGCCCAGCTCCCATATGTCAACCATCAAAGGTTACGATTGTATTAGAACCTAAATTCATCTTAACTTACCAGAACTATTAAACTATAATGTTCGTTAGGTCAATTTCTTATTCCTTATGGATTTCTGGCAACTAAATTTCATACCTCAGGATTCATTCTTTATCGTCTAAGTCATACAATAAGGACGATCATTCAATATGCATTCTACGCATTTATAGTGTTAAGCATTTTACGTTACCTTATTCTTATCTTACAACGTCCGATTCATTTGACTTGGAATGTTATCCAAGTTATAAACATTAACTAATCTTTTTTTACGTTATACGTACTTGTCCTTAATTCAACTTCTCCACCATTCACAGGTTTAATCATTGATCTTTATTACCTTACGGTCAAACCATACACGGGGTGTAGGTTCTACCTGTTTTGTATTCGCGTACACTTAACCTTCACGTCGGTTAAAGTGTTCAACGCTTACATTTCATTCTAACATTCTCATCCGACTCACATTCAGCTTTCATTAATCTTTTTACCGTTCTATACGGTTTTATAGATACCAAACGTATTACTTACTACCTTCGACAACGTTTAAGTCATACACTAATGTATACTTAGAACGTTCGCTCAATGTGAATACGATTCACGAGGATTGTTTACGTATTCAACATTTACGTTACTTTCCTCTTAATTCTATTCAACCTTCATCCAAGGTTTTAATTACTTTCATTCATTACTCGTCACCTGAACCCCATTTTCATTAGTCTTTCTTAATGTCAAAGCCATACGGTTCGTTGTATGCTAAGACCGATCGTTCATCGCAACAGCATTACGTTCATAGCGTCTAAACGCTTTACATTCATCTCTCATGACCATGACATAACATTGAAATGTTATTCATTACGCTCGTCAATCAACATCTAAGGAATCACCATTATACAATCCCTCACATTCGTTTCAATGTGACTACGGTTCCTGGACATTGGTTTCGTAACCCGCATCCACATTCTATCTTTTAATCTCGTTTAATCTTTTCTTTAAACCTTCATCAAAGGTTTAATACACTTTATAAAGTGTTACATTACTTGAATTACATGTTCATATTTCTTTCTTGCACATCCCCCAGTAATTGAGCAGTAAAAATCTCATTTCTGGGCATTGCCCTGCACCGGCGCTGCGACGTCGTGCCCTTCCCTTTCTTTCGCGATGCGACACCACTTAGTAGTAGCTAATGGCTCGAGTTTGCACTGCGGTACTGTTCCCCAAGGCACAACTCGCGCTGCGGTGCCAAGCATGAAACCTAGAAAAATTTTCTAAGTCTTTTACAAGCTTGAGACGCTGACTTTGAAATCTAATATCTTATTCGTTATAATCAGAACGAGGTCGTTCCAAAGCCATTTTCTTCCTTAACTTACATAATTTGATTACCCTTGGACAGAACTTCATTCTGAATCCGTTAACATACCATTCAATTGGCTTAATCTTCGCTCTTCGTTCGTTTTACGTTATTAACGTTCTTCATTCGGTCGTCCGTAATTCGGTCCTCCAAACTCATTTGTTCTTGAGTCCACGACTCACGTTTTATATGTTCTCTTACATTCTTATGAAACCCTAAACGTTCGGGTTCATTTACTAACTTTCTAATTCTCGTTCTTCTTTTACAAAATTTTCGTCATAACTTCGTTATAGCTCAATTTTAATCCGTTCTTTATGAACGTTTTTAACGTTCCTAACCAAGCAATAAGCAACTAACTTATAACCGATGGTTTTAAACTTTTCCATCAACAACAATTATCCTACGATGGTTTTAAATTTGTCCATCAACAATGTTCTTCGCGTTCTTCGCGTGTTCTTCGTGTTCTTCATTTTTAATCGATATTTTGGATTACGATTTTACTCTTTCTTGGAATTTGATGTTATAGAACATCATTCCTTACTTATTTGACCTACTCATTCATAAGATTCATTCGGATCGCTCAAAATCCTTACGAATCTTACACTTCCTTAAAAAATTTATAAACTAAATTCCTAATTCTTATTTCTTTGTTTTCTCATGATTTCAACCATATGAATTCATTCTTAACTTCACCTACTTCTTATCTTCATTAAGTTATGTTTTTAACATATTATACTTAAAGAAAATTACAAGAAACTAGGGTTCAGATTATCGTTCTTCTTTAATCTCCTCCGTCAGACAAAGCGTGCACTCGGGCTAGCTTTTCCTCATTCTCTGCCTCTTCTTTTCCCATCCAAGATCTCTCTCTCTCTATCTCTCTAGTGTTGGTTGAAACCTCAAACCAAACAAATGAGCTTAAGGCTTATTTATATAGAAAACCAAAGTTAGGGGTATTTTGGTCATTTCACCCCCACCTCCTTACTATACATGGCTTAGCCACCAAGTTTACTTGGTGGCCAAGTGGCCGCCCCACCTCCTTATGTAGCTTCCCTTGGAAGCCTCGTGCTTCCATCTTTCGGGTTTCGTCCGACAGTTTTAAAAACTGTGATTCTCAAAATCCAAATATTTTTGGATATTTCGTATTTCCTTTATCGATTAACTTTTACTCATTCTTCGGATTTCTGAAAAACTAAAAAACACTTTTTGGTGTCAAGCGTTTTCCTTCACGTTTTCTCCTAACGTAGCTAAACGAGTGAAAAGTACATAACAGTATTTTACGTCATTTTTATTTCGTTCGATTTCTGCACGTTTTTTGAGAAAAACTTTTATCGGCTTAATTAACTTTTCACGATATATTATCATTAAATCTTTTGACGGAATGTCATTTCGACATATCGAACTCTCAGAACGGCTTAGGTTATTCAAACCCTAACCATTAGGTTTCGTCGGGTAAATAGTGTCTATTTCGTCTTTTTCCCCAAAAATATTTTTATTCCCGAAAAATTTTCATTTTCGTCTTGAAAATTCTTACTCGTTCACTCTAGTTCGTAGCCAGAATCCTCCCAATTAATAATCATTCTAGGTTATAGAACGATTAATAAACACATAGCACAGAATAGTATTAATAAAAATTCATTTTATTAATAACTAATTCTTTAAACTTAAATTCTGGACAATCTAATTTTTCGGGTTGTCACAGACTTTGTATTTAATGATGTGATGTAATTATTTTATTTCCACACTTGATTGATATTTAAGGTTAGACAACCTGGGAAGACTTTTTGATTAATGATGTAACCCCTTTAAAGGGATTATTTCTAATTTAATTTTATTATATTTGGGTAGATATATATGAATGAATGGAAAGTGAACACCAAGTCTTGTGGGAATGAAGTACCTAGATTTGGGGATGTCACAGATTATCATAGTATTTTGTATATAATAGGTTATACTTTGACACGTCTCTTAAGACCCTTATGGTATATCAAAGGGTATGCTTGGGTGTAATAAGTTATATATGGAGATAATAAATGATCAATAAAGAATCTACTGCTTCTAGTAAAAGAAGTTATATGTCATATGTGATTCGATAAATGACAACCCAGGAATCCTTGGCCAAAGTGGAATAAAATTAGAAAGGAGTTTATAATTTGCATTTATTCAGAGTTGTGCATTTGGGAATCGATATACATATAATTAAATAAAATAAGACTTGACGGTAATTTTATATCTTATATTTAATTGGGACATTATATGGTGGAATGATTGAATTGTACGGTAACTATTTACTCAAAAGTTCTTTTATGATTAATGTTAAAATATATATTATCTGGAAAGTCATTGATTCCTAAGTAAGCTTATCCTTATTATACAATAAATGTTATTTAGTTAAATAAATTAATATTTTAATTTATTTACTTAAATATGGATAGAATTGTTCTAATTGATTTATTCACAACCGGTTTAATATGGAGAACCTAAAGGGTCACACAAAAAAAGAATAATTATTTAAAAAGTTAATAGCTTAATCGTAATAATAAGTTAAGTTTATTTAATTTAATATATGGTGATAGGATAAATTAAATAGCTTAATATTTATTATTTAATATTTTGAAAATATTAAATATAAATTAATAAGAGGAGTCTTATTATTATTACCATTATTATTATTTTAATTCCTAAAGGAGTTTGGGAATTAATTTAATATTTGTACTCTCCAACATTCCTAATTAGATTAGGAGGCTAATTAATTAAAGGAGTTTAATTAATTATTCCTAATTAAGATTAGGAAGCCTAATTGATTAAAAGTGTTTTTAATTAATTAAATAAAACTCAATTCCTAATAAGGTTAGGAGGGTTGACTAATATCTATATAAGAAGAGTCTTATGTTAGATATCAAATATTGTGTTTTTCCAATTGTTGGGAGAGTACAGAGATTTCTATAGGGATATAAACTAGGATTTAGCCATATACCCTTCTTCTTGACTTCTTTTTCTTCCTTGGTGGATCACCTCTAGAGGCCAAATGCTTGGGTGGCTAACATTTATCAAAGAAAAGAATCAATCCCGCGTATTCAAGGAGAGCACAAAGGAGACTAGGAGTTGAACTTGTACCTGAGGAAGCTCGAATCTTCAAGGGTATGATTCTTATTCTCCATTTTCTTCTATTATTTGATAATATAGCACAAAGCATGATCATGGATATGGGTTTGTATAAAATTTTAAATTCTCATTTCTTCGCGCTTCCGCCATATTTATGTGATTTGATTACGTAATTGTGACATATACAAAACCCAACAGAAAATTTTGGTAAAAGAAGTTAAGAGTTGAAAACGTAGTTCATTATAATTTCCTAACGAAATTGTAATTCCAAATAATGAACCTAAATAATTAAGGTTTCATAAGAATGCCAAAGAATAAGAAAAAATTTAACCATAGGTTCGAAAAAAGAACTCATTTGGATATCGAATGAGTAAATTATGGACGAACGAATGAGAAACACAAATAACACATAATGAACGACAAAGGACTTGTGAGCTAAAATTAAGCTAAGTTAAAGACTCGTGAAAATTATTCTACCTAGAGGAATTAGAATGGAACGTAATAATCTTTCCAACGCCTTTATAACGGATTAATTCCGAGTTAAAACGAAGAAGTTACGAGGTGCAGAAGTAAAAGCTTGAAGTGTTGCTCAATACTTATATTTTTTTTCAAAAGTTTGCACCTAGCGCCAGAAAGCAGAGCTGCAGCACTGGCTTGGCCTCAGGTTCTGTTCTTTTGTGACTCCCCTAAATTTGAGTTACCTGACTCCCGAGTTTGGTGCTCACGATCCACAATATAAATAACATCTAACTACCCATTTAATTATGAATAAACATATAAACCACGTTAATTGATATAGTTAATATATTCATCCCAGGTTATCTAACCTTTATATTACAAATATACCCTTTAGATATACAAAAAGGGTTTACAAATACAACATAATATGTATGTTAAACACAACTATCACAGTATAACACCTTTGCCTTTTATCTTTACAGCTCGTCTAGTTCTTTGTCCCTAGCTGAAATCTTTTATTTAGCAAGGGTGAGCAACAAATTTGCCCAACAAGTTAAGATATACAATAAATGTATCAGAATCAAGATAACAAATTATCTAATTTGATAGAATTACTCCAAAGTTTGGGGAACTTTGAAATAGTTGAACAATTTATTCTTCTCTAACTAATCTTCTCGCAACCTATGCAACAAATTAACGAAAGCATACAATGCTTTCAAAGTTTCTACGATATTCTAATGAATAATCAAGAATCAATTCTACGCAATAGCAAAGTGGAATAATTTCCAGATTTATGCTGAGTGGTCACACAAGACCTTGAACTTATCTTCTCGAGTAGATATCAAAGATTTACGTTGATATATACTCAAGTGTATCAGATAACCATAAAGATTAAATCATACCCCTCTGCACGTATAATAAGTGATCAGCTTTATTATACCCTTATATTATGCATAATACTTAATCATAGCGTGCAGTAGTCGAATTTACGACCAATAAAATGTTCCCTTTATATAAAAGGTTGTTCTTCTCAGTCTCAGAAACAAGATTTTGATTTAACAACGAAATACTGTGATTTCAATTTCTAATTACTTCTCGATATAGCCAAAATAATTAACATCGATCTGTCAATAATAATTGATTTCTATTTTCAAATCTATCAAGTTCTAACAAATGTTCGTCTAGCCAGAATAATTAGCTAAGAAATTTCTTAACATAATTTGACAATAAACAGGAATTATCTGTACTGCCAATTCTAGCTTCTACCGATATGAATATCCAACAACAATTATTCTACAAATGTATATTTTCTGAATCAGTAATTCAATTTGATTTATTAAACATGCACTAACTGCGAATAATCAATAATAAATTCTTGGACGTGGTATAATTAACAATAATTAACCACCATAATAATTGAACAATATTAACTCAAGGTTGAGTTAAGAAAACATATCTTCCGTGTTGATTACTGCTACACAATAAACTTATCTGCTTTTGAAAGACCTATAACCAATAGTATCGGTCTCAAAATTAGCATAATATTTCATAACAAGTAACAATGTAATTCACAGTCAAACTTCTCCTAGACACATTACCACATAGTCACAACAGTGTTTATAACCTATATAAACACTTAACAGATCTAACTATTTTAGACTGGTTGGACTTCGGTCCATTCTCAGTGTTCTGGTCACCCTATCCGATAATTAACACAGTTATTGCCAAGTAAATTCAGTTTCTAAGCTTCAATATTATTTTAGATAAGTCAAATATCATTAATAATATTTTTTTGGAAGCTTTTAATAATTTTCTAACAATTATTATATTTTATAATAATTTTTCAAACATTGAAATTATTTTTAAATAATTTAAATATCAAATAAATCCATGATTATTAATATTTAATAATATTAATATATTAATGACATACTTGTCGAAATATTAAAGTTATTTATAATAACCTAAAATATTTTTAAATCGCCAATATTCTACTTAAATGATTTTTAAATCATCACCATTAATATTTAAATATTAATGAAATTATCATCCAAATATTAAAAGTCATTAATTATAACTTAAAATATTTTTAAATCATTTTTCTCATTTTTAAATGATTCTTAAATCAATAAAATCATTTTTAGTTCATTTATTTAATATAATAATTAAATAAATCCAATATCATTAATATTAATTTATTAATGAGAATTCTCCAAAAATATTGAAAAATATATTTTATAATTCAAAATATTTTCTAACACTTTATTCTCATTTAAAATGATTTTTAAATCAATAAAATCATTTTTATCTTATTTATTTAATTTAATAATTAAATAAATCTAATATCATTAATATTAAATTATTAATGAAAATTCTCTAAAAATATTAAAAGTTATATTTTATAACTCAAAATATTTTTAAATACATTATTCTTATTCAAAATGATTTTTATATAATTAAAATCATTTTTCTCTAATTTATTTAATACACTAATTAAATAAATTAAATACCTTTAATATTGAAATAATTATAAATATTAAAAAAATATTCAAATTGGTCAAAAATTATTTTTCATAATTTAAAATAATTTGTAAAACCATTTTTAATAATTTTTATAATTTATTTCTATTTTTAAATAATTTCCAGAAATTCAAAAAATAATTATATTAAAAACCGTCGCTATAGGGCTTTAGCGACACAAAGCGTCGTTGTTCGAGTTATTGAGCTTAAGAACACTGACAGCTTCGGGATCATCATGCCTTGTTTGACCAGCCTTAGATTTTAATCCATACATATTCTGGGCCAACTTAAATCTCGCTTGTGTAGCTGAAATGTAACACTACAATAAACGACCATCATCTAGGTCATAACACAACAAAACATGACGATCTGGGCAACTAAACTCGTTGTAAGACGTCACCTTGGTTTTCCAAAAACTCAGGAAGTTCGACTTGGTAGTTTCCAGCCCAAATTAACCTAGGTTCTGATCCTTTATTTGGTAGTTTTATGGTTCTTATCTATAGTCCACATGTGAATGAACATGTTTAAAGCAACATAATAGTTCATAAACATCTAAATCTCTAGAATCAATACGGTCAAAGTATGTCAGAAAATGTGTTCATCCAGTTTCTGGGTTTTTCCCAAAAACGTAACTTGTAATCGGATGGTCTAGTTTGACCAGCCACTACATCAATCCTATTGATGTTTTATATGATCTAAAACCATGGATATAAAGTTCATACAACAGGCTACAAATTTGATACAACAACAACATCAAACAAAATCAAAGCTGTCAGATCTGGGCCATTCAAAGGGATGTCAGACACGGTTTAACACTTTCTGGGTTACCAAGAATTTCGCTGGTCATGCCCGGTCAACGGGTTTTGACCAAGCTTAACTTCAAATCTAGACATCCACTGACTGTTATTTTACTTCCAGGTCAACGACAACATGACAAGCTACAGATCCAAAACTTAAAACAACAAAAATCATAAACACATAAAGATCTATTACGACTAACATTTGATTGTCATACCTCTTAACTGTTCTTGGGCAGTTTTGAAAATCAACACTTTTAAAGTATTTTGATGCTATGGATCTATGTTATATCAACATATATCACCAAAAAGAGTATATAATGTGATGCCCCCAAAACAGGTATACATCACCCATCTTGAGTCACCAATTACATGGTACAAAATTCGAATACAACTTAATTATACAACAGTCGTGTAAAATACGACAAAACATAGATGAGAGTTTAAACAAGAATAATGTTATCTAGACAATATCCACACTCAATGGTGTCCTCATTATAATTATTATCACATTATTCCGTAGAATAGTGAGGACTACTAAAGCCATTTATCCTGGACCATCACTCCATTCCCCGACTCGTCCCAGCTATATTCTCATTTCCTAAAGAGAACAATGAAAGAAAGTGTGAGCTCAACTAGCCCAGTAAGAAATATTATGACTAAGATAATACAGAATAAATTATCCTTAGCCTTGAACAATGTTAAACTGATAAAATACAATAGACATCAAGTTTAACTGCAGTGGAATAAGCAATCCATTAGAAGAGTCAAGTAGAGCATGATATCTACTATCTTCTATGATTTAAAATGTTTTCATCAATTTTTATCGCTGAAACTCAGCTTAATAAATAAACCACATCATCGAATCATCCCTGCACTATGGGCCAAGGATATTCATTAAATCATCAATGGTCATGACTATACCGAATAATCCCTAGTCATAATCATACCAAAAATTGTCCATCAATGCACTACAGGCTACTGAGGATTTTTACCACATCATTTATAACATTACAGGTCATGATTATACCGAATGATCCTTGGTCATAATCGTACCGAGTCCATCTATGCACATAAGCCAAAGATGACTTTCATCACAATATAAGCATGAGGATGATGACAATGACATGATAATTCAATAAAACAAGTTCAAGAATAAATTTTAAAGATTTATAAGTTAATTTATCCAAAAATCAATAACGTCCAAATTGTAAACATGATACTGCTTTGTAGAGTAAAATTCAAGAATACTATTCATGTACCAAAAATAATTTGTACAGAAAAGAAATGTATTTTTTGGGTGAATAGTACTTCAAGAATAGTACCCCGTGAATAGTATCCGACACAAAAAGTGTCCCGAATACCCTAGTGAATGATACTAGAGTGAATAGTAATCGGGTGAATAGTAACTCATGAATAGTAACTCATGAATAGTATTCCGGTACGAAAAGTGCCCCGAATACCTGAGTGAATAATACTAGAGTGAATAGTAACTGGGTGAATAGTAACCCATGAATAGTAACTTGTAAAAGAAAAATACCAAAGAAAATGATATTCCATGACGAGTACAAAAGAAATGATATCTCATACAAGTATAATAGAATATACGAAACTGCAAATGGATTTTCACCCGCCATGCGGTAATCCACGTAGACAGATCATTTCCATAATTTAATAAAGAATGATATGAAGGATCATTCACCATGAATGCGGTAATCCACATAGACAGGTTATTCCAATAGAATAATAAAGAATGGAACCAGGTCATGCGTAATCCGCACAGACAGGATATTCCAACAGAATAATAAAGAATGAAATAACAACAGAATTCACCAGGCATGCGATAGACCACACAAACAAGTTATTCCAACAGAATAATAAAGAATGGAACCAGTTCATGCGTAATCCGCACAGACAGGATATTCCAACAAAATAATAAAGAATGGAATAACAACATAATTCACCAGGCATGCGATAGACCGCACAGACAAGTTATTCCAATAGAATAATAAAGAATGGAATAACAACCCTTACGAGTATTGAAAGAAAATAACTCTCTTCATGAATACGAAAGAATAATCCCCCGTACCATAGAAGAAAACTGGATACTGGAATAGTGAGGTAGCAGACTTCTCTTCTTCTTTCTCTTTATAATTTCTCTCTATAATAATTGCTCTATAACTTTAGTGAATTGGTGAGAAATGAAGGAAGAATGAGCTTCTATTTATAGGAAAATATAGTTTCGATAATTGCACGTTTTGGGGCTCAAAATATTACAGTATAATACATTCCTCTTTTCCTTCATTTTTAATTTAGTCCTGCAAGTATTATCAAACTTGCACTATCTCCCCTTATAGTAAATCATGTGAATCAATAGTTATAGACATGTGAAAATACGAATTACAGTATCGTACCTACATTTATACCTCAATTTTTAATTTAGTCATGTAAGTATTATCAATATTGCACCAACTCCCCTAATAGTAAATGAATGTGAATCAATAGTACACACATGTAAACAAATAGTTATTATCATGTGAATCAATAGCAATTAATTGCTCATTTATCCGGTTAATTACCCGATTGGTCAATATAACCTCCAGACATCAATTACTGTCAAAATAAATGTCGATTTTCACTAACACTAATAATTCCAACACAATGGAACTATCAATTTCATCTTTAATTAACATGAACTTATTCATCATTAATATTATAATTCACAATATTTAACAACGAGGTCGTTCCCAGGAAAGAGGGGGCTTTCCGATAAGGATTTCTCCTTATTGGCGCGCAGTTAGGTGACCAAACCTCTTCTTGACAGAACTTCTAGACACTGTCAATATTGCAAATAATAATATGAATAACTTTGTCATCTCAATTATTGATTTAATAATATAACATATTATACAGATGATACTGTGAAAAAAATTGAATCAATAATATGAGAGATATGATTCAACAATTACTATAGCAATAATTGAGTATAACTGAGTAACTTCTTATGTAAGCATCAATAATCAATACCGTGTGCTACTATGCAACCACACGTATTACTGTACTTTTACTACTGAGTAGTTTATTAGTTTTAAGGGTAACACGTTTACCGTTATTTTTATAAAAAGATATGTCGTTTTTTAACTATAACAATACTTCCGTTGTGGGGTCCACCAATGATTGTGTCATCGTACGAATATTCCTGTTAAAATGAATATTTCCCGACCAATCGAATATTATATAACAACTTGCATACTTTACAAAATTTATAAATATTACCCACAACTATAACATTATATCAAATCCACACCATAATATTAAAAAAAATATTTCGAGAAATTTAAATCTTTATTCATAAAATTTGGGGTCTCACATATAACACATGACTAAACACTTTAACATAAAATTTCTCTTAGCATACAAGATCAAAATAAAGTAGGGTTTTATACCTCTCTTATCAAATCTTGATCTTAGATCTCCTTAGTTTTTCTTGGTAATCTAGGAGCAGTTTAGGGGACTGATCTACTTATGAATTTCGGAGGTTAGGAGAGATAATGGGTTTGTGGAGAGTAAGATAGCAAAATGACTAAGTTTATGAACAATCTCTCTCTTTATCTCTTAGAATTAGATACAATGTATCTATAATGGCTAGGTGTCAATGTTGGATCATATTTGGCTTAGATGATTATCAAAATGTCAACTTAGTTGGTCACCTAATAAAGGTTGTGCAATTTCTTACAAGTTAGCTTATTAAAGAAATGAAAAAGGGCATTTTGGGATTTAACATTATGTTTTTAATGGCATACTAGACAAATGTACAAACCCTTAAGGTTTAACCCTAAGGTTCTAACCCTTAGGTTTTACACCACTAACTTCTATAATTTTCAAATTATGGTTTTCAAATTAAAAAATCAAGAATTTCAAAACTATAATTAGGGTTTCCTAATTAAATTAATGTTTAATAAATACATTAGGCTTGCCAATTAAGATCAGGGTTGCCTAATTAGGGTTTAAGAAATCCCAGATTTTAAATTAGGGTTTCTCGGCGTACAATTAGAGTTTTTAACTGTACATTTGGTTTTCTAAATCTGAGATTAGGGTTTTTAATCACTTATTAGGGTTTACAATATAAAACCCTAACCAGTCAATTATTAAACATTAATTGTGATGCCCCCAAAATAGGTATACATCACCCATCTTGAGTCGCCAGATACATGGTACAAAAATACAAATGCAACAGTCGTGTAAAATACGACAAAACATAATCTAAGAGTTTTAATACGTATATTGTCATCTAGACAGTATACAAACTCAATAAAGTCCTCATTACATTTATTATCACAATATTTTATAGAATAGTGAGGACTACTAAGACACCATCTCGGACCGTCACTCCATTCCTCGACTAGTCCCGGCTACGTTCTCATTTCCTGAAGAGAACAATGAAAGCAAAAGGGTGAGCTCAACTAGCCCAGTAAGAAATATTATGACTAAGATAATGCAGAATAAATTATCATTAGCCTTGAATAATATTAAACGGATAAAATACAATAGACATCAAGTTTAACTGCAGTTGAATAAGAAATTCATTAGAAGAGTCAAGTAGAGCATGATATCTACTATCTTCTATGATTTAAAATGTTTTCATCAATTTTTATCGATGAGACGCAGCTTAATAAATAAACCACATCATCTAATCATCCCTGTACTACGGGCCAAGGATATTCATTAAATCATCAATGGTCATGACTATACCGAATAATCTCTGGTCATAATCATACCAAAAACTGTCCATCAATGTATTACAGGCCACTGAGAACTTTTACCACGTCATTTATAACATTACAGGTCATGATTATACCGAATGATCCCTGGTTATAATCATACCAATAAACAATTCATCTTGCACGTAAGCCAAAGATATACAACTGTAAAACCAATCATCAACAGTACATCTTGCACGTAAGCCAAAGATATACAACTGTAAAACCAATCATCAACAGTACATCTTGCACGTAAGCCAAAGATATACAACTGTAAAACCAATAATCAACAGTATATCTTGCACGTAAGCCAAAGATGACTTTCATCACAATATAAGCATGAGGATGATGACAATAATATAAGCATTAATTAAACGAAAATAAGGATAAATATTAAAGACTTTAAATTTATCCAAATATTATCCATCACTTAAATAACTCATAATCTAATATTGTTAATATTATAACAATATTTTAATCACTTCTTAAACTTATAATCAATTTAATTCAATTGTTTACACTTCACCAAATAATATATTTAATCATTCAAAAATGTCAGACTCATAAGATTTCATCACCAATGATCAAATCCCTCATCAAAAATCTGCATATACCTTATATAGGATTTTTAAGCCCTAAAATTCTATTTACCAATTCTTCAACTTCACATAACATATTTAACTCATATGTTTGTAACTAAACTATTTTCATGAAAAATTACAAAATTAACTTATTATTTTTCTATCCTTTTTCCAAACATATATACATATATTTCATACACAAAAAATATTTTTTTTATAATTTTTCAACTCCCTTAAATATTTTTCATAAATCAATTTCTAATTAATTCCTTAAGAAATTAGCTACTTCAAGTTTAACTCCAGAAATTCCCTAATCTTGGCAGGATCTTACACATGTTAACGTGAGCTTCCAGTTTAAATGTCATGGTCATCGGAGTTATAGAACTCCGGCTATAGCGTTTTTCGTCTAAAAAATCTAAATATTGAAATAGTCATAACTTGCTCATTTTAAGTCGAAATGAGTTCATTTTTGGACAGGAGGTACTTTATACCATATATTTCCATTTCCCAAAAGGCCGAAATTTTTATCATAAATTAAGTGGCTGAAAATGCCTTTTTAAATTTCTGGGCAGTAGCTTTTTGGTACTTTGCAGTTTTTGACTCCTTTGCTAAAATCAGTCCACACGAAAATCTACAATACCTTTTCCAGTGATTCCACTTGGATAAGTTAGAAAACTCATAGATCGAACTCTAGAACTTGACCACACTCAAAAATTCGAAATATAATAGGAGATATGGTCAATTGAATTTCATGTTCCATTTTCACCAAAATCTGATTTTCAACCCTTTGTGATTTCTAAGAAACTTTCATGTTTTCACATAATAACCAACATAACTCATCATAACACTTACTAATACTACATATACCTATGATTTTCATCAGTCCAATGCTTTTATTATGAATTTCATCATAATCCACGTAAACAGATTATTTCCACAATTTAATAAGAAACGAATATAAAGGATCATTCACCATGCATGTGGAACTCCACATATACAGGTTATTCCATCAAAATAATAAAAAATAGAATAATAGAAGAATTCACCATGCATGTGATAGATCGCACAGACAGGTTAGTCCAACAGAATAATAAATAATGGAACCAGGTCATGCGTAAACTCACAGATAGGATATTCCGACAGAATAATAAAGAACAGAATAACAACAGAATTCACCATGCATGTGATAGAAAGCACAGATAGGTTATTCCAACATAATAATAAATAATGAAACCATGTCATGCGTAAATGTACAGACATGATATTTTGATAGAATAATAAAGAATGGAACCAGGTCAGGCATAATCTGCACCGACAGGATATTTCAACAGAATAAGTATGCGGTACTTCGCATAAACAGGTTATTCCAACAGAATAATAAATAACGGAACCAGGTCAGGTGAAATTCGCACCGACAAAATATTCTAACAGAATAATAAAGAATGGAATAACAACAAAATTTCACCATGTATGTTGTACTTCGCATAAACAGGTTATTCCAACAAAATAATAAAAAATGGAATAATAGAAGAATTTCACCATGTATGCGGTACTTCGTATAGACAGGTTATTCCAACATAATAATAAGGAATGGAATAATAATAGCTCTCTTCATGAATACAAAAGAAATAATACCTCTTACCTTAGAATAAAACTAGATACTGGAATAATGAGGTAGAAAACTTCTCTTCTTCTTTCTCTCTATGATTTCTCTCTCTAGGGTTTTAATAAATTCGTAAGAAATAATGAAGGAATGAGCTTCTATTTATAGGAGAATGGACTTAATAGTAAAATATGAATGATCTAGATTGATTTACTTTTAAACGAACCGTCCATATTAATTTACTATCAAAACTTAAAGCAACGGTCCATACTGATTCACTATTAAAACTTTAAACCAGCAATCCATATTGATTCACTATTAAAATTTTAAACCAACGATCCATATTGATTTATTATTATAATTTCAACCAACGGTCTGAAAAATTAGCATATCTCCTTATGGAATAATATTGTACCCAAAAATGATTTGGACCGAAAATAAATATATTTTTCGGGTGAATAGTAACCCGTGAATAGTACTTTGAGAATAGTAACCCCATGAATAGTATTCAGACACAAAAATTGTCCCAAATACCCGAGTGAACAATACTAAAGTGAATAGTAATCGGGTGAATAGTAATTCGTGAATAGTACTCCAATACAAAAAGTGTCTCGAATACCCGATTGAATAATATAACCTCCATACATCAATTATTATCGAAATAAATGTCGATTTCCACTAACACTAATAATTCCAACAGAATGGAACTATCAATTTCATCTTTAATCAACACGAACTTATTCATCATTAATATTATAGCTCACAATATTTAACAACCAGGTCGTTCCCAGGAAAGAGGGGGCTTTTCAATAAGGATTTCTCCTTATTGGCGCGCAATTAGGTGACCAAACCTCTCCTTGACAGAACTTCTAGACATTATAAATATTACAATTTAATAATATGAATAAGTTTGTCGTCTCAATTATTGATTTAATAATATAACATATTATACAGATGATACTGTGACAATAATTGAATCAATAATATGAGAGATATGATGCATAATTCCTATAGCAATAATTGAGTATAACTGAGTGACTTTTCACGTAAGCATCAATAATCAATACCGTGTGCTACTATGCAACCACGCGTATTACTATGCTTTTACTACCGGGTAGTTCAATAGTTCTGTTATTTTTATAAAAAGATAATTCTGTCATTTTATTACTACGACAATACTTTCGTTGTGAGGTCCACCAATGATTGTTCCGTTGTATGAATATTCCCTGTTAAAATGAATATTCCTCGACCAATCGAATATTTTATAACAACTTGCATACTTTACAAAATTTATAAATATTACCCACAACTATAATATTATATCAAATCCACACCATAATATTAAAAAAAATATTTCGAGAAATTTAAATCTTTATTCATAAAATTTGGGGTCTCACATTAACTTTATAAAGTACAACCACATACTCATAGTTACAGATATTATAATTGCAATTTTTGTCGAATTCCTATCCAGAAATTAGGGATAGGGTTTCTAAAGCTGTTAAGCACAACTCTACTCTAATTTCTCAGTCAATACACAAATTGACTTATTCTTGAGACTCGTGTCACAGATACACAGTACAATATTAATAGTCAATATTAAATAAAAAAATATTCGTAAATTTTGGATTATTCGAAATCTCGGGTTATTACATTCACCCCTCCTTAAAAGGATTCCGTCCTCGAAATCACCGCTTTCTTACTCCCTACAATCTTTTAAAGTTGCATCATCAATTCACTCTTATCAACAAAATATTCATTTGTGTCTCAACATTCTAACTTGTGATTTGGATCTTATAACAGAAAATAATTCACAGCTTATATCACCAATATTTCTCACTTAATTTAATTATTAAGCGAAATTATTACCTATTGCCACCTCTTGGGCATCCACTGAATCATGAGCCGTCTATTAAATGAACGGGCTATTGATCTACCTAGCTGAGCAGGTTCTTTAATTGCCAAGGTTCCGCTACAGTTTCCTTTGTTGGCACTCCACTTCTCCATATTCCTCTTCAGATAGTTCTAAACCAGATGATCTGTCGATCCACACGCAAAACAACCTTGTATCTTCTTCGGATTGGGGTAATTGGTCAACATGTGTCCCTCTAGTCCACAGTTATAATAAACTCCCTTCTTCTTCAGATAAAGTCCTGGAAGATTCTTTCCACAGTTCGCACAAGGCTCTCCTCCTTTCTTATTCCATTCTTTCTTATTACCCGACTAGGTATTCTTGCTCCACTTTCTCTTGTTCAAATTACTACCAGCACTACTACCTCCTTCATTATCTTCTTCTTCTTCTTCTCTTGATCATAACGGGATGCAGCTCCGCTTCCCCCTTCAGCAATTATCGCCTTCTCCAACAAATTCGCAAATGTATTAATTTGTAATACAGCTACTTTATTATATATACCCGGCTTCGATCCATTCTCAAACCTTCTCGCCTTCCGTAGCTCCCTTAAATTTTAACGTTCCTACCGCTTTAAAATCCTTAAATTTAGTCAATCTATCGACTGGCTGATTTTTCGCTCTTGCTCTTTCTGCTGGAGCTCTATTTCCCATAGCTTGGGCTACCATATCCATAAAATTCTGCATCGTTTTCGCTTGAACTCCTTCATTATTCACAGACTTCTCTTCTCTTTGTTTTCGATTATGTCGTCTAGACGACATTATCTGATTTAGATAAAAATCCTATATTAATTCTATTTCTCTACACAAACTTTTATTTATCACACAATAAGAATTTAACACAAAGTTCTCACATAATCGAATATTTATTCAAATAGCACACAGTACATTTAGTACTTAACATATACAACTATCCCTTTTTCATAGGATTAACAACATAACTTTAAACAAAAGTTGTAATTCTCCGACTTTAAACAAAAAGTCGTAATTCTCCATTCACATACAACTATTCCCAGTTCATCAAACTTACCACACCTAGGGGTTTAGGAACTTACCACAATTATATGAGTTTATGAACTTACCCTATTCAGACCTTTGGCGTCCATTCGCTGAGGGGTTCAAAACAGCTCATAAAATTATAAGTCATGAACTTACCATAAGTATGAGTTTTAAGAACTCACAAATTAATCATAATCTTATATTCGTATAGAAAATAAAGATTTCATTCATACAAACATATATATTTGCATATGTTCACACATCGTTCTCGATATTGCTACCGTTAATATCTCACACTATCCAAAAGATATTATCGCTTAAACATAAGTTGTCTACCTTCCACTCCCTTCACCATTCTTCTTCTTACCAGGAGACTTGTTGAATCCATGACCCGTTCTCCCACATGAAAAACACCTTTTCATATTCAACTTATAACAATGTAGGGAAACATGTCCTTCCTGCCTACAATTGAAGCACACATTCTTCCACATCATGCATTCTCCCGCGTGAGTCTTTCCACACTTGCTACAGACTTTCTTCTTCTTCGGGTTTGAATTTTTAGAGTTATCACTATCGTGATCCCTCTTTCTCTTATTCTTGCACTTCTGCTTGACTATTCCCTCCGACGATTCACCACCTTCAGTCTTCATTCTGTCCACCTGCGCCTTCAACTCATTCATTTCTTCAATCATTTTGCGTATCGCTCGCTCCGTCTTCCACAACTCTTCCAAGAGAAACACTTTATTTCAAAGTTCTTGTACTTCTCAGTTTAAATAACTTCATTAGTACTTCACTAGTACAAACTTCTCACACTATTAGTCCACACATCTTGCTATTGATATGTTTTGACGATACCTCACTTAGTACTCTACATGAGTATTCTAGATTTCACTTATGGTTATAATCCTAGGGTTTTCCCCACCTCACTTAAGGTTTATAACCTATAGCTATACTACCAAATTGTGACACCTTGGTCACTATAGCTTTGATACCAACTTGTGACGCCCCCAAATTCGGGTTACCTGACTCCCGAGTTTGGTGCTCACGATCCATAATATAAATAACATCTAACTACCCATTTAATTATGAATAAACATATAAACCACGTTAACTGATATAGTTAATACATTCATCCTAGGTTATCTAACCTTTATATTACAAACATACCCTTTAGATATACAAAAAGGGTTTACAAATACAACATAATATATATGTTAAACGCAACTATCACAGCATAGCACCTTTGCCTTTTATCTTCACAATTCCTCTGGCTTCTTCGTCCCTAGCTGAAATGTTTTATTTAGCAAGGGTGAGCAACAAATTTGCCCCGCAAGTTAAGATATACAATAAATGTATCATAATCAAGACAACAAACTATCTAATTCAATAAAATGACTCCAAAGTTCAGGGAACTTTGAAATAGCTGAACAATTTGTTCTTCTCTAACTAATCTTCTTGCAACATATACAACAAATTAACGAAAGCATAAAATGCTTTCAAAGTTTCTACGATATTCTAATGAATAATCAATAATCAATTCAAAGCAATAGCAAAGTGGAATATTTTCCAGATTTATGTTGACTGGTCACATAAGACCTTGAACTTATCTTCTCGGGTAGATATCATAGATTTACTTTGATATATACTCAGGTGTATCAGGTAACCATAAAGATTAAACCATACCCCACTGCAAGTATAACAAGTGATCATCTTTATTATACCCTTATATTATGCATAATACTTAATCATAGAGCGTAGTAGTCGAATTTACGACCAATAAAATGTTCCCTTTATATAAAAGGTTGTTCTTCTCAGTCTCAGAATCAAGATTTTGATTTAACAATGAAAAATTTCTAATTCCTTCTCGATCTAGCCAAAATAATTGGCATCGATCTGTCAATAATAATTGATTTCTATTTTCGAATCTATTAAGTTCTAACAAATGTTCGTCTAGCTAGAATAATTAGTTAAGACATTTCTTAACATAATTTGACAATAAACCGGAATTATTTGTACTGTCAATTCTAGCTTCTACGAATATGAATATCCAACAACAATTATTCTACAAATGTATATTTTCTGAATCAGTAATTCAATTTAAATTATTAAACATGCACTAACTGCGAATAATCAACAATAAATTCTTGGACGTGGTATAATTAACAATAATTAACCACCATAATAATTAAACAATATTAACTCAGGGTTGAGTTAAGGAAACTTGCCTTCCGAGTTGATTACTGCTACACAATAAACTTGTTGTAAGACGTCACTTGGGTTTTCCAGAAAACTAGGCAGTTCGACTTGGTAGTTTTCAGACCAAATTAACCTAGGTTCTGATCCTTTATTTGGTAGTTTTATGGTTCTTATCTATAGTCCACATGTCAATGAACATGTTTAAAGCAACATAACAGTTCATAAACATCTAAATCTCCAGAATCAATACGGTCAAAGTAAGTCAGACAATGTGTTCATCCAGTTTCTGGGTTTTTCCCAGAAACGTAACTTGTGATCGATGGTCTAGTTTGACCAGCCACTACATCAATCCTATTGATGTTTTATATGATCTAAAACCATGGATATCAAGTTCATACAACAGGCTACAAATTTGATACAATAACAACATCAAACAAAATCAAAGCTGTCAGATCTGGGCCGTGCAAAGGGCTGTCAGACACGGTTTAACACTTTCTGGGTTACCTAGAATTTCGCTGGTCATGCCCGGTCAACGGGTTTTAACCAAGCTTAACTTCAAATCTAGACATCCACTGACTGTCATTTTACTTCCAGGTTAACGTCAACATGACAAGCTACAGATCCAAAACTTAATACAACAAAAATCATAAACACGTAAAGATCTAGAGCGACTGACATTTGATTGTCATACCTCTTAACTGTTCTTGGGTAGTTTTGAAAATCAACACTTTTAAAGCATTTTGATGCTATGGATCTATGTTATATCAACATAGATCACCATAAAAGATCATATAATGTGACGCCCCCAAAATAAGTATACATCACCCATCTTGAGTCGCCAGATACATGGTACAAAATTCAAATACAACTTAAAATGATTTTTAAATAATTAAAATCAGTTTTCTCTAATTTATTTAATACACTAATTAAATAAATTAAATATCTTTAATATTTAAATAATTATAAATATTAAAGAAAAATATTCTAATTGGTCAAAAATTATTTTTTATAATTTAAAATAATTTTTAAAACCATTTTTAATAATATTTATAATTTATTTCTATTTTTAAATAATTTCAAGAAATTCAGAAAATAATTATATTACAAACCGTCACTATAGGGCTTTAGCGACACAAAGTGTCGATGTTGGTGTTCTTGAGCTCAAGAACACTGAGAGCTTCGTGATCATCATGCCTTGTTTGACCAGCCTTAGATTTTAATCCATGCATGTTCTGGGCCAACTTAAACCTCGATTGTTTAGCTGAAATGTAACACTATAATAAACGACCATCATCTAGGTCATAACACAACAAAACATGACAATCTGGGCAACTAAACTCATTGTCAGACGTCACCTGGGTTTTCCAGAAACCCAGGCAGTTCGGCTTGGTAGTTTCTAGCTAAAATTAACCTAGGTTCTGATCCTTTATTTGGTAGTTTTATGGTTCTAATCTATAGTCCACGTGTCATGGAACATGTTTAAAGCAACATAACAGTTCATAAACATCTAAATCTCCAGAATCAATTCGGTCAAAGTATGTCAGACAATGTGTTCATTCAGTTTCTGGGTTTTTCCCAGAAATGTAACTTGTAATCGGATGGTCTAGTTTGACCAGCCACTACATCAATCCTATTGATGTTTTATATGATCTAAAACCATGGATATCAAGTTCATACAACAGGCTACAAATTTGATACAACAACAACATCAAACAAAATCAAAGCTGTCAGATTTGGGCCGTTCAAAGGGCTGTTAGACACGGTTTAACACTTTCTAGGTTACCTAGAATTTCGCTGGTCATGCCCGGTCAATGGGTTTTGACCAAGCTTAACTTCAAATCTAGACATCCACTGACTGTTATTTTACTTCCAGGTCAACGACAACATGACAAGCAACAGATCCAAAACTTAAAACAACAAAAATCATAAACACATAAAGATCTAGAGCGACTGACATTTGATTGTCATACCTCTTAACTGTTCTTGGGCAGTTTTGAAAATCAACACTTTTAAAGCATTTTGATGCTATGGATCTATGTTATATCAACATATATCACCATAAAAGATCATATCACACATGACTAAACACTTTAACATAAAATTTCTCTTAGCATACAAGATCAAAATGAAGTAGTGTTTTATACCTCTCTTATCAAATCTTGATCTTAGATCTCCTTACTTGTTCTTGGTGATCTAGGAGCTGTTTAGGGACTGATCTACTTATAAATTTTGGAGGTTAGGAGAGATAATAGATTTGTGGAGAGTAAGATAGCAAAATGACTAAGTTTATAAACAATCTCTCTCTTTATCTCTTAGAATTAGATACAATGTATTTATAATGGCTAGGTGTCAATGTTGGATCATATTTGGCTGAGATGATTGTCAAAATGTCAACATAGTTGGTCACCTAATAAAGGTTTTGCAATTTATTACAAGTTAGCTTATTAAAGAAAAGAAAAAAGGCATTTTTCGTCTTTAGCATTATGTTTTTAATGGGATACTAGACAAATGCACAAGCCCTTAGGGTTTAACCCTAAGGTTCTAACCCTTAAGTTTTACAACACTAACTTCCACAATTTTTAAATTAGGGTTTTCAAATTAGAAAATCAAGAATTTCAAAACTATAATTAGGGTTTCCTAATTAAATTAATGTTTAATAAATATATTAGGCTTGCCAATTAAGATCAGGGTTTTCTAATTAGGGTTTAGGAAATCCCAAATTTTAAATTAGGGTTTTCCTAACGTATAATTAGGGTTTTTAACTGTACATTTGCTTTTCTAAATTTGAGATTAAGGTTTCTAATCCCTTATTAGGGTTTACAATATAAAACCCTAACCAGTCAATTATTAGACATTAAATTTATACAGTACAACCACATACTCACAGTTACAGATATTATAATTGCAATTTTTATCGAATCTCTATCCAAAAATTAGGGTTAGGGTTTCTAAAGCTGTTAAGCATAACTCTACTCTAATTTCTCAGTCAATACACAAATTGACTTATTCTTGAGACTCGCATCACAGATACACAGTACAATATTAAAGTCAATATTAAATATAAAAAAAATTATTCATATATTTTGGATTATTTGAAATTTCGGGTTATTACATCTTTAGCACCGCAGTGCTGGATTAACAAAGGATCTGAGTGTTGCGGCGCCGAGGTAGGGAAAGACCCAGAAAATAGCTTTTAACTGCACATAGTGTGGTGAAATTATACGGAACAAATATGAATATATATTTAACTTAATGTAAAACTTTAAGAGGTGATTTAGACCTTAAATAAAAAATGAGTATGAGTTTAAAAGATGATTAATGTAAACGTCAAACGCTTAAAAGCTATGAATGTAAAGTATTTGCGACGAACGGTCGTTTCTAGTATGCAAAAGATCGTATAACTAAGACGTTAAGTAATGATAATGAATTTAATGTTCACATAATGTATCACAATAGTAATTCATTAAAACCTTAAGTATATGTTGAATAAAAGTTTAAAAGATAAACAATGTAAGCATTTAACACTTAA
This sequence comes from Panax japonicus, assembly GCA_020205505.1. Taxonomy (NCBI): domain Eukaryota; kingdom Viridiplantae; phylum Streptophyta; class Magnoliopsida; order Apiales; family Araliaceae; genus Panax; species Panax japonicus. The sequence continues at coordinate 18,762,940 of CM035112.1, read as the reverse complement.
GTAGATGAAAATGTTTACTGTACACTTAAAGATAAAAGTGATTAACATACACACGAGTGTATGGTTTGAACGTGAATTAATGAAGTTGATGAAGGATATATATGAAATTAGTATGCACACAAGCCAATCATATTGATGATAAAGCATATACTTTGTAATAATCTTATTCGTTTATTAATAAAAGTATTCATTTACTAAAGTCTTTAATTTATCTACATGGTGTTGTTCTAATAATATGTAATAAACTCATAGTTTTTAGCAATGCTTTTAGAATCATGATGAGATCATGCTAATGAGATCTAAATTCTTAGATAGCTTAAAAACTAAAATGTTCCCAATCGATGGATTACTAAAAAGGGGATTAGTTAATCCGGATAGATTGGTACATACGTTGCTTGCTCATTGGATGAGGATGATTGATCTCATGATCATTTGTGTGGAGACACTAAAGCAAGTATGTAGGGGCTTATTGGAGAATAAGTTCATTGAATTTGACTCGCTAAGGAATACCTAATAGAGTTTTACTTGCTTAACAATAAGAATTCTTGTAGTGATAGTAGTACAAGTGATCCTTAAACTTGAGATCATCATAGTATCTTGTGTACGATGAGTTATACTTTAACTTATTCCTTAAGACCCTTAGGGTATATCAAAGGGTATACTTGGGTATAATAATTTGTGCATGGAGGTAATGTATGATCAATAAAGAATCTACCGCTTCTAGTAAAAGAAGAGAAATTTCATATGTGATTCAATAAATGACAACCCAGTAGTCATTGGCCAAGGCAAAATGAAATTAGAAAGGAGTTTCTAATTTTCATTATTTGGAGTTGTGCATTTAAGAATTAAAAAACATATAATTAAATAAAATAAGACTTGATAATAATTTCATGTCTTATATTTAATTGGGACATTGTATGGCGGAAGAATTGAATTGTACGGTAACTATTTACTCAAAGGTTCTTTTATGATTAATATTGAAATTTATTTATCTGGAAAGTCGTTAATCGCTAGGTAGGCTTATCCCTATTGTAGAATATATATTATTTATTTAAATAAATTAATAGTTTAATTTATTTATTTAAATAAGATTAGAATTATTCTAATTGATTTATTAACAACCGGTTTAATATAGAGAACCCAAAGGGTCACACCATAAAAGGGAGAATATTTATTTAAGAAGTAAATGACATAATCGTAATAATAAATTAAGTGTATTTAATTTAATCTATGGTGATAGAATAAATTAAATAGCTTAATATTTATTATTTAATATTTTAAAAATATTAAATATAAATTAATAAGAGGAGTCTTATTATTATTATTACTATTACTATTTTTTAATTCCTAAAGGAGCTTGGAAATTAATTAATAAAAGCACTCTCATATCCTAATAAGATTATGAGGTTAATTAATTAAAAGAGTTTAATTAATTATTCCTAATAAGATTAGGGATCTTAATTAATTAAAAGAATTTAATTAATTAAATAATACCCTTATTTCTAATTAGATTAGAAGGATTAACTAATATATTTATAAGAGGAGTCTTATATCAGATATCAGGTTGCGTGATTTCAATAGTTAAAGAATATGCACCCTTTTTCTATAGAGATAGAAAAAACTAGTGTTTAAGCCAAATACACATCTTCTTCATTATTTTCTCTTCCTTGGTAGATCACCTCTAGAGGCTAAACACTTGAGTGGCTAACATTGATCAAAAAAAGGAATCAAACTTGGTGGATTCAAGTTGAATGCGAAAAGGATTTGAGGTGAACTCGTACCTGAGGAAGCTAGTTTCTACAAGGGTAAGAATATGTTCTCCATCTCTTTTCTATTGATTGATAATTATGCACATAGTATGATCTTAGTGATGGGTTTGTATGAAAATTTTAAATTCCTATTTTATCGTGCTTTCGCACCTTTTGTATAATTTGATTGCATGATTGCGCTATATACAAACCCAACAGTGGTATCAGAACTAAATCCTTATGCGAATTATTAATTGTTCAGATTCGATATGTATGTTGATATGTGTTTAGAACAATTTTTTTGGGCATAATTATTTTAATTGGAATTGGATTAAAATAAAGTTGTTTATTTTAATTGGAATTGGATTCCACGTTTGTTTGAATAAAAGAGTTTATTCAAAAAATTTATAATAACTTAGAATTAGATTTCACGTTTGTTTGAATAAAAGAGTTTATTCAAAAGTTTTATAATAACTTCGAATTGGATTCCACGTTTGTTTGAATAAAAGAGTTTATTCAAAAGTTTTATAATAACTTAGAATTGAATTCTACGTTTGTTTGAATTAAAAAAGTTTATTCACATACGGAATAGGATTCCATGTTTCCTATAATAGAGGAGTTTATTCACATATTGAATAGGATTACATGTTTCCTAAAATTAAAGGTGTTTAATTTTAATAAGGAATAAGATTCGACATATTTTATTTTTCCTAGCAATTTTAAGTTCAAATAAAATGGTTTTATTTTGTGCTTGAAATTGGATTCCTTGTTAATTAAAATAAAGGAGTTTATTTTGATTAAAAATAAAAGAGTTTATTTTGATTAAAAATTGGACAAAATAAAATAAAGAATCTTATTATGATTTAAATTTTGATTAAAATAAAAAAGTTTATTTTGTTTCAAAATTAGATTTTATGCAAATTAAAATTGCCCATTAAATCGATATCAATGTACATATTGAATATTTATTATTCATGAGATGAATGTTATTTATTGATGGATATGATGACGTGTATGATAATAAATGAGATTGATTATGGACTATTGACCAATGTGATTGGATTTTATTTTAGTTGGATGCATGAATGTATGGGTTTTATTAAATGGGGTATGCGTACCTTGTCTTCTCTAATTTTTCTTGATGTAAATTTTATCTCCCTCATATGTACTTCCTCTTGACTGCTGATCAAGGTTTCTATTTAAATTAAATAGTTTTGTAATATGAATAGTTAGAATTAATTTTGATGAATTGGAGATCAAGGAGCAAGGAGCAAGGAGCAAGGAGCAAGGAGCGCTTGAAAACCCGTTTGTTATGGAGCCCAGGATTTAAATATAATAGTTATATTTAAATTTAATTCTTGCACCCTAGGTTTGACCTTTTGGTTCACTTTGTGGTTCTAATGAACTAAACTAGAATAAAGTCTATAATCAATCTGGGTAGAATATAGTATTTTATATGTGCATGCTTATACTATATATATATATATGTGTGTGTGTGTGTGTGTGTGTGTGTGTATGCATGCGCGCTAAACAAGATGAGATAAATAATAACAAACCTCTCAAAGATTTTATATTAAGTCCTAAGCATTCAAAGATTTTTGGAATATCGAACGTCACCTTCTAGCATGATAAAAAATAATAAAGTATCAATTAATTATTATAAGTTTGTTGTGTCACCACAAAGCTTATCTTAATTTTTTGATATGTTAAATTTATCACATTAGATGCTTATAAAGAAAATTGAACAATGTTGTTTTGTTGTGTCACTACAAGGATAATATTTTTCTTTTTTGAATATATGGAAAAGCTAGGTTGGACTTAACTTAGATAATTTTGATTCCGATGTTCCACCACTTGATCAAAAAAATCTAAGATGCAAAATAAAAGGAGTTACATGATGATGTAATTGATAAGAGTTGTCCACCTATTTATTTATATATAGTTTGTTGTGTCACCACAAGGCTATAGACATTTGAAATGGGATTCTTATTCTCACTAGAAAATTTTTAATTAGATTTTGCCGAACTATATAAGTTAGGGTAATATAGTTTGAAAAAAATAGTGGGAGATACCAATTTAAAACAAGACTTAAATTATTTTGATAATTAATAAAAGAATGTATGATATAATGTTGTTAAATTACAAATTTATTTACAGAATTTTACAATGTCTAAAATTATTATCACTGTGTAGCATATTTGATACTAAATTAACCGGACCGAATTAAACGGATTGGTTAAGGAATTTGAGAATAGTTCTCATGGCTAAAAAGATATATTATGTCCTTAATATGTCTTTCCCTGCAATGGTTACAGGCAATGCCTCTGAGGAATAGATTGCTACTTTTAGAAAGTGGCAAGATGATGCACAGTTAGCTCAATATATCATACTCACATCCATGAGTAATGAGCTTCAGCGACAGCATGAAACTATGAATGCTCTTACTATAATCTTGCATATCAAGTAGTTGATGGTGAGGAAAGTAGGACTGATAGATAGCAGATATCTAAGGAGCTCTTCCGATCTAGAATGACCGATGACACTACAGTACAAACAAAAGTGCTTAACATAATCAATTTGATTAATCAATTAGGATAACGGGTTTTTCCATGGATGGAGAGTTGAGCCAAGATTTGATCTTGCACTCACTCCCGGACCCACAATTGTTGTGAATTTTTCATATGAACAAGCTAGATATCAGCCTCGCTGATTTGCTTAACATGTTGAAAATGCTGAGAGTCACTTTCCGACCAAGAAAGACTATGTCTTACTGGTAGGGGCCAAAGGATCTTCTGAATAGAAGAACGATTCTAAGAAGGTAAATAGAAAGGCAAAAACAAAGGATAATAAGAACAAAGCTAAGACGGATAGCAAAGGGGCTTGCTTCCACTGCAATAAGCCAGGACACTAGAATGGAGACTGCGAGAAGCATCTTATAGAGGCAAACCAGAAGACGCTTAATGAAGCTTCGGTTACAAATACAGTTTTGTTCATAAATGAATTTTTTTTTTTCTTTAAGTCAAGGTTCTACTAAGGTATTGGATACCGGCTTTGGTTCTCATAAATATAGATTTATAAAGGAACCAAGAAAAAGTAGAAAGCTAAACAAGGGATTAATAATCAATTGTGTGGAAAATGAAGCAAAGGTTGCTGGATTAGCCATAGGAAATTATAGTTTAACACTACTTATGGGTAAGTCTATTAAGTCAATAAGATGTTATTGTATTTCAGTTCTTGTTAAAACATTGTTTCCATTTTGTTGTTGGAAAACAAAATTTGTAGTATTATATTTCTAAACAATTGTTGTTCTATTTATAATAATAATGTTTTGTATATAATTAAAATATTACTTGATGGATTTCGTATACTTGACTTACGTGAAAAATTATTTTGTAAATTGAACAAACTAGTATAAGAAAAGGAGATGATCATTCAAAGAGTTGAATATATGTATTTGATGAAATACAAGTCTGAATTATTTGAAAGGTTCAAAGAATTCAAAAGTGAAATAAATTGGAAAAGTATTAGGATTCTTTGATCGGATCAAGGAAGGAATACTTGTGCAATGAGTTTCTAGATCATCTCAAATGGGTTTCTCACAATGGGCACCTCTTGATACATAATAATTGATTGATGTATCTGAAAGGAAAAATAGTATCTTGTTGGACATGGTGCAGTCCATAATGATTTTACTGACATTCCAGTATCCTTCTGTGGTCATGCCCTAGAAATGGCCGCATATCTACGAAAAAGGTAACCTCAAAATTCAGCCCCAAAACTCTATAAGAGTTATGGACAGAGAGGATTCCTAATCTTAAGCATGTTAAGATAAGGGGTTGTCCAACTTATGTGAAAAATATTTCAAAAATTAGGGTTAGGGTTTCTAAAGTTGCTAAGCACAACTCTACTCTAATTTCTCAGTCAATACACAAATTGACTTATTCATGAGACCCGTATCACAGATACACAGTACAATATTAAAGTCAATATTAAATATTAAAAAAAATTATTCGTAAATTTTGGATTATTCGAAATTTCGAAACAAATATGAATATAAATTTAACTTAATGTAAAACTTTAAGAGGTGATTTAGACCTTAAATAAAGGATGAGTATGAGTTTAAAAGATGATTAATGTAAACGTCAAACGCTTAAAAGCTATGAATGTAAAGTATTTGCGACGGACGATCGTTTCTAGTATGCAAAAGATCGTATAACTAAGACGTTAAGTAATGATAATGAATTTAATGTTCACATAAAGTATCACAATAGTAATTCATTAAAACCTTAAGTATATTTTGAATAAAAGTTTAAAAGATAAACAATGTAAGCATTTAACACTTAAGTAGATGAAAATGTTTAGTGTACACGTAAAGATAAAAGTGATTAACATACACACAAGTGTATGGTTTGAACATGAATTAATGAAGTTGATGAAGGATATATATGAAAGTAGTATGCACACAAGCCAATCATATTTGGCTGAGATGATTGTCAAAATGTCAATATAGTTGGTCACCTAACAAAGGTTTTGCAATTTCTTACAAGTTAGCTTATTAAAGAAATAAAAAAGGGCATTTTGGGCTTTAGCATTATGTTTTTAATGGCATACTAGACAAATGCATAAACCCTTAGGGTTTAACCCTAAGGTTCTAACCCTTAGGTTTTACAACATTAACTTCTATAATTTTCAAATTATGGTTTTCAAATTAGAAAATCAAGAATTTCAAAACTATAATTAGGGTTTCCTAATTAAATTAATGTTTAATGAATACATTAGGCTTGCCAATTAAGATCAGGGTTTTCTAATTAGGGTTTAAAAAATCCCAAATTTTAAATTAGGGTTTCCCAGCGTACAATTAGGGTTTTTAACTATACATTTGTTTTCTAAATCTGAGATTAGGATTTCTAATCCCTTATTAGGGTCTAGAATATAAAACCCTAACCAGTCAATTATTAGACATTAACTTTATACAGTACAACCACATACTCACAGTTACATATATTATAATTGCAATTTTTATTGAATCCCTGTCCAGAAATTAGGGTTAGGGTTTCTAAAGCTGTTAAGCACAACTGTACTCTAATTTCTCAGTCAATACACAAGTTGACTTATTCTTGAGACTCGTATCACAGATACACAGTACAATATTAAAGTCAATATTAAATATAAAAAAAATTATTCGTAAATTTTGGATTATTTGAAATTTCTGGTTATTACATCTTTAGCACCGCAGTGCTGGATTAACAAAGGATCTGAGTACTGCAGCGCGAAGGTAGGGAAAGACCCATAAAAGAGCTTTTAACAGCACAAAGTGTGGTGAAATTATACGGAACAAATATGAATATAAATTTAACTTAATGTAAAACTTTAAGAGGTGATTTAGACCTTAAATAAAGGATGAGTATGAGTTTAAAAGATGATTAATGTAAACGTCTGTGACACCCCCAAATCCGGGTTACCTGACCCCCGAGTTTGGTGTTCACGATCCACATTATAATACTAACATCTACCCATTCATATAGAAATAGTAATACATATCACATTAACATATGTTGTTAATACATTAGTCCCAGGTCCGCTAACCTTAACATTACAAACATACCCCTTAGATATACAAAAAGGGTTTACAATACAACATTATAAATACGTTAATCATAACTAGTTAATAACTATGCCTTTGCCTTTATCCTTCGCAACATCTCCTGTAACTTCATCCCTAACTGAAAAGTTTTATTTAGCAAGGGTGAGCAACTAATTTTCCCCGCAAGTTAAGACATACAATAAATGTATAAGAATTCAAAACAACAGACTATCTATTTTGATATAATAAAACCAAAGTTCGGAAAACTTTGAAATAGCTTAACAAATCATTATTCAATAACAAGTCTTCTCGTATTCTATATAACATAATAATTAATTAATGAAAGAGTACAACGCTTTCAAAGTTTCTACGATATTCTAATGAATAAACAAGAATAAATTCTACGCAATAACAAAGTGGAATATTTTCCAGATTATGCTGAGTGATCTCACCAGATCTTTGAACTTATTTTCTCGGGTATCTATCAAAGATTTACTTTGATACATACCAGGAGTATCAGATAACCATAAAGATTAAATCATACCCCTCTGCAAGTACTTAGAGCCGGCCAACTCTTTGTACCCTATATTATGCATAATACTCAAAACGCGCGCAAAGGTCGAATTCACGACCCAAAATGTTCCCTTTATATAAAAGATTGTTCTTCTCAGTCTCAGAATCAAGATTTTGATTTAACAACGAAATACTGTGATTTCAAATTCTATTTACTTATCGATCTTGCTGAAATAATTGGCATCGATCTACCAATAACAATTGAATTCTTTTCTTGAATTTATCAAGATCTAACAAATGTTCGTCTAGCCAGAATAATTAGCTAAGACATTTCTCGGTGTAATTTGACAATAAACAGAATTATATGTACTGTCAATTCTAACTTCTATAGATATGAATATCCAATAACAGTAATTCTACGAATATATATTTTTCAAATTAATAATTCAATTAGAACTATTAAGCATGCACTAACTGCGAATTATCAACAATAAATTCCCTAGATGTGGTGTAATTAACAATAATTAACCACTATAATAATTGAATGAATTTAACTCAAGGTTGAGTTAGGAAACTTGTCTTCCGCGTTGATTACAGCTACACAATATACTTATCTGCTTTCGAAATACCTATAACCAATAATATTGGTCTCACAATTAGCACAATATTTTATAACACACAGCACTGTAATTCACAGTCAAACTTCTCCTAGACACATTACCACATAGTCACATTAGTGTTTATAACCCATAAAAACACTTAAGAAGTCAAAATAGTTCAGTTTGGTTGGACTTCGGTCCATTCTTGGTGTTCTGGTCACCCTATCTGACAATTAACACAGTTATCTGTCAATTACACTTGGTCTCTAAGCTTCAATATTAATTTAGATAAGTCAATTATCGTTTATAATATTTTTCGGAAGCTTTTAATAATTATCAAGCAATTATTATAATTTATAATAATTTTTCAAATATTAGAATCATTTTTAAATGATTTTATTATCAATTAATCGTATCATTATTAATATTTAAAAATATCAAAATATTAATAACATACTTGTCAAAATATTAAAGTTATTATTAATAACTTAAAATATTTTTAAATCAACAATATTCTCCTTAAATGATTTTATAATAATTAAAAATCATTTTTAAATCATCACCATTAATATATAAATATTAATGAAGTTATCATCTAAATATAAAAGTCATTAATTATAACTTCAAATATTTTTAAATCATTTTTCTCATTTTTAAATGATTATTAAATTAATAAAATCATTTTTAATTCATATATTTAATATAATAATTAAATAAATCAAACATCATTAATATTAATTTATTAATGAAAATTCTCAAAAAATATTAAAAATTATAGTTTATAATTTAAAATATTTTCTAACACTTTATTCTTAATTAAAATGATTTTTAAATTATTAAAATCATTTTTATCTTATTTATTTAATTTAATAATCAAATAAATCTAATATCATTAATATTAAATTATTAATGAAAATTCTCAAAAAATATTAAAAGTTACATTTTATAACTCAAAATATTTTTAAATACATTATTCTTATTAAAAATAATTTTTCATAATATTAAATCATTTTTCTCTAATTTATTTAATACACTAATTAAATAAATTAAATACCTTTAATATTTAAATAATTATAAATATTAAAGAAAAATATTCCAATTGGTCAAAAATTATTTTTCATAATTTAAAATAATTTTTAAAACTAATTTTAGTAATTTTTAGAATTTATTTCTATTTTTAAGTAATTTTCAGAAAAACAGAAAATAAAATAAATAGGAACCGTCGCTATAGCCTATAGCGACAGAAATCTGTCGTCTTTGGTGTTCTTGGCCTCAAGAACACTGAAAAGACCAGTTTCATGGTGGCCCGTTTGACCGTGAATAACTCTTTGATTAAAAAGCTTCTGGGTTAACTAAAACTTTGTTATTGTAGTATTAATGTCACACTACAATATCCAACCAACACTTTGGTTAAACAACATCACAACAAGGAGATCTAAACCTCAAAAGTTGCTGTCAGGACAAATCTGGGTTTTCTAGGCCTAGAGAGATTCGGGTGGTCACTTTCAAGCTTAATTTAATCTATGTTCTGGTTATGGTTCATGTAGTTTGATGGCTCAAACTTGTATTTCTAGTGTCAAGGTACATTACTATAGCAGAAACGCACCTTATAACCAACCGAATCATCATGAAACACATGGTCAAAGATGGTCAGAAAAAATGTTCAAACATTTTCTGGAATTTCCAGAAAATCCAAAAACAGCCTAGGATGGCTAGTTTGACCATCTTTCACGATTGATCTGGAGAAGTTATAAGAGATATAAGAACCCAAATCTGTAGTCCATCCTACAAGCTACAACATTTACCAAAAAACAACATCAAAAACGTAAACTACTGACAGATCAAGAGGCTTAAACTTATTGTCAGGCGCTGTTTTAAATTTCTGGGCTTGCCCAGAGCCGGCTCGGTCATGGCCGGTCAACGGTTTTTGACCGCTTATAACTCATTATCTAGACATCTGATGGTTGTTCTACCACTTCCAGATTAAAGAAAACATAGCAAACTATAGATCTAATACATAACATCTTACACAGATCATGATCAGAAAAAGATCTAGAGCGTCTGACATTAGCTTGTCAGGTGACTTTTTTGACTCAAGAATAGATTTTGAAAACATGCATTTTTATCCATTTTGATGCTATGGATTCATGATAGATCATCATAGATCTTCATAAAACATCCAATAGCTAGATCTTAAACACATAAACATAAAAATTTCTCAAGCATCAAAGATCAAAATTGAAATTTTCGGTTATACCTTCAAGCTTCAATTCTTAATTTTTAATCCTCCAATCTGTTTTTTTTTTTGTTTATCAAGGACTGAAAATATGACTGATCTACTATGAATTTTCGGACACAAGGAGAGAGAGAGAGAGTTGGTAGGAACAAAAGAGCAATAAGACTAGATTTTATGATTTTTCTCTCTCCCACGTCTATATATATTACATAGATTCATTGTATACTTGATGTTTGCTGTCAAATGGAGTGCCCAATAGCTGATACAAATGTCACCAAGTCAAAATATTAGGTCACCAACTACAAATTCACCAAGATTTGCAAGTTAGCTTATAAAATATAATAAAAAGGTATTATGGTCATTTGATAAATATTTTTAATGGCATTCTTGTCCAATACACAAACCCTTAGGGTTTGGGGTTTGGGTTAGGGTTTGGACCCTTTAGGGTTTAGGGTTTAAACCCTTTAGGTTTTAAAATACCAACTACTAAAATTTCCAATTAAGGTTATAATTATAAAAATTAAATTCCTAAATTACAATTAGGGTTTGTAAAATAGAAATTAGTATAACTAAAATATAATTAGGGTTTTCTAATCATATTAAAGTTTAATACACTTTAGACGTTCTAATAAAAATTAGAGTTGTCTAATTAGGGTTTAGGAAATCCCAGATTTTAAATTAGGATTCCTTAACGTACAATTAGGGTTTTTAACTGTACAATTTATTTTCTAAATTTAAGATTAGGGTTTTAAATCCCTTATTAAAGTTTATTAATTACAAACCTTATCCGATCAATTATTGATCAACATAATCAACATACAGTACAAACACATTCTTAGCAATATAATTATTTTAAATTATATTTTCTACTGAATCCCTATCTGGCAATTAGGGTTAGGGTTTCTAAAGCTTGTTAAGCACAACTCTACTCTATTTTATTAGTCAAATCACATATTAACTAATTCTCGAGACTTTTCTCACAAATTCTCAGTATAATATTAACAGTCAATGTCAATATTAAATAAAAAAAATTTATTCCTCAAATTTTGATTATTCTAAATTCCGGGTTATCACAACGTCAAACACTTAAAAGCTATGAATGTAAAGTATTTGCGACGGACGATCGTTTCTAGTATGCAAAAGATCGTATAACTAAGACGTTAAGTAATGATAATGAATTTAATGTTAACATAATGTATCACAATAGTAATTCATTAAAACCTTAAGTATATGTTGAATAAAAGTTTAAAATATAAACAATGTAAGCATTTAACACTTAAGTAGATGAAAATGTTTAGTGTACACGTAAAGATAAAAGTGATTAACATACACACAAGTGTATGGTTTGAACTGTGAATTAATGAAGTTGATGAAGGATATATATGAAAGTAGTATGCACACAAGCCAATCATATTTGGCTGAGATGATTGTCAAAATGTCAACATAGTTGGTCACCTAATAAAGGTTTTGCAATTTCTTACAAGTTAGCTTATTAAAGAAATGAAAAAGGGCATTTTGGGCTTTAGCATTATGTTTTTAATGGAATACTAGACAAATGCACAAACCCTTAAGGTTTAACCCTAAGGTTCTAACCCTTAGGTTTTACAACACTAACTTCTATAATTTTCAAATTATGGTTTTCAAATTAGAAAATCAAGACTTTCAAAACTATAATTAGGGTTTCCTAATTAAATTGACGTTTAATAAATACATTAGGTTTTCCAATTAAGATCAGGGTTGCCTAATTAGGGTATAAGAAATCCCAGATTTAAAATTAGGGTTTCTCGGCGTACAATTAGGGTTTTTAACTGTACATTTGATTTTCTAAATCTGAGATTAGGGATTCTAATCCCTTATTAGGGTTTACAATATAAAACCCTAACCAGTCAATAATTAAACATTAACTGTGACGCCCCCAAAACAGGTATACATCACTCATCTTGAGTCGCCAGATACATGGTACAAAAATACAAATATAACAGTCGTGTAAAATACGACAAAATATAATCTAAGAGTTTTAATACGTATATTGTCATCTAGACAGTATACAAACTCAATAAAGTCCTCATTACATTTATTATCATAATATTTTATAGAATAGTGAGGACTACTAAGACACCATCTCGGACCGTCACTCCATTCCCCTACTAGTCTCGGCTACGTTCTCATTTCCTGAAGAGAACAATGAAAGCAAAAGGGTGAGCTCAACTAGCCCAGCAAGAAATATTATGACTAAGATAATGCAGAATAAATTATCATTAGCCTTGAACAATGTTAAACTGATAAAATATAATAGACATCAAGTTTAACTACAGCGGAATAAACAATCCATTAGAAGAGTCAAGTAGAGCATGATATCTACTATCTTCTATGATTTAAAATGTTTTCATCAATTTTTATCGATGAGACGCAGCTTAATAAATAAACCACATCATCTAATCATCCCTGTACTACGGGCCAAGGATATTCATTAAATCATCAATGGTTATGACTATACCGAATAATCTCTGGTCATAATCATACCAAAAACTGTCCATCAATGCATTACAGGCCACTGAGAACTTTTACCACGTCATTTATAACATTACTGGTCATGATTATACCGAATGATCCATGTTTATAATCATACCAATAAATAATTCATCTTGCACGTAAGCCAAAGATATACAAATGTAAAACCAATAATCAACAGTACATCTTGCACGTAAGCCAAAGATATACAACTGTAAAACCAATAATCAACAGTACATCTTGCACGTAAGCCAAAGATGACTTTCATCACAATATAAGCATGAGGATGATGACAATAATATAAGCATTAATTAAACAAAAATAAGGATAAATATTAAAGACTTTAAATTTATCCAAATATATCCATCACTTAAATAACTCATAATCTAATATTGTTAATATTATAACAATATTTTAATCACTTCTTAAACTTATAAATAATTTAATTCAATTGTTTACACTTCACCAAATAATATATTTAATCATTCAAAAATGTCAGACTCATAAGATTTCATCACCAATGATCAAATCCCTCATCAAAAATCTGCATATACCTTATATAGGATTTTCAAGCCCTAAAATCTAATTTACCAATTCTTCAACTTCACATAACATATTTAACTCATATGTTTGTAGCTAAACTATTTTCATGAAAAATTACCAAATTAACTTATTATTTTTCTATCCTTTGTCCAAACATATATACATATATTTCATACACAACAAGTATTTTTTTATAATTTTTCAACTCCCTTAAGTATTTTTCAAAAATCAATTTCTAATTAATTCCTTAAGAAATTAGCTACTTCAAGTTTAACTCCAGAAATTCCCAAATCTTGGCAGGATTTTACACATGTTAACGTGAGCTTTCAGTTTAAATTTCATGGTCATCGGAGTTATAGAACTCCGGCTATAGCGTTTTTCGTCGAAAAAACCTAAATATTGAAATAGTCATAACTTGCTCATTTTAAGTTGGAATGAGCTCATACTTTATACCATATATTTCCATGTCCCAAAAGGCCAGAATTTTTATCATAAATTAAGTGGATGAAAATTCCCTTTTAAATTTCTGGGTAGTAGCTTTTTGGTACTTTATAGTTTTTGGCTCCTTTGCTAAAATCAGTCCACACGAAAATCTACAACACCTTTTCCAGTTATTCCACTTGGATAAGTTAGAAAACTCATAGATCGAACTCTAGAACTTGACCACACTCAAAATTTTGAAATATAATAGGAGATATGGTCAATTGAATTTCATGTTCCATTTTCACCAAAATTTGATTTTCAACCCTTTGTGATTTCTAAAAAACTTTCATGTTTACACATAATAACCAACATAACTCATCATAACACTTACTAATATTACATATACCCATGATTTTCATCAGTCCAATGCTTTTATTATGAATTTCATCATAATCCATGTAAACAGAACATTTCCACAATTTAATAAGAAACGAATATAAAGGATCATTCACCATGCATATGGTAATCCACATATACAGGTTATTCCAACAGAATAATAAAGAATGGTATAACAAAAGAATTCACCATGCATGTGATAGATCGCACAGCCAGGTTATTCCAATAGAATAATAAATAATGGAACCAGGTCATCCGTAAACTCACAGACAGGATATTCTGACAGAATAATAAATAACAGAATAACAACAGAATTCACCATGCATGCGATAGACAGCACATATAGGTTATTACAACAGAATAATAAATAATGGAACCAGGTCGTACGTAAACATACAGACAGGATATTTCGACAGAATAATAAAGAATGGAACCAGGTCAGGCATAATCCGCACCGACAGGATATTCCAACAGAATAATAAAGAATGTAATAACAACAGAATTTCACCATGTATGTGGTACTTCGCATAAACAAGTTATTCCAACAGAATAATAAAGAACAAAACCAGGTCAGGTGAAAGTCGCACCGACAAAATATTCCAACAGAAAAATAAAGAATGGAATAACAATAAAATTTCACCATGTATGTAGTACTTCGCATAAACAGGTTATTCCAACAGAATAATAAAGAATGGAATAATAGAAGAATTTAACCATGTATGCGGTACTTCGCATAGACAGGTTATTCCAACATAATAATAAGGAATGGAATAACAATAGCTCTCTTCATGAATACAAAAGAAATAATACCCCTTACCTTAGAATAAAACTAGATACTGGAATAATGAGGTAGCAAACTTCTCTTCTTCTTTCTCTCTATAATTTCTCTCTCTAGAGTTTCAATAAATTCGTAAGAAATAATGAAGGAATGAGCTTCTATTTATAGGAGAATGGACTGAATAGTAAAATATGAACGATCTAGATTGATTTACTTTTAAACGAACCGTCCATATTAATTTACTATTAAAACTTAAAGCAACGGTCCATACTGATTCACTATTAAAACTTTAAACCAGCAATCCATATTGATTCACTATTAAAACTTTAAACCAACGATCCATATTGATTTATTATTATAATTTTAACTAACGGTCTGAAAAATTAGCATATCTCCTCATGGAATAATATTGTACCCAAAAATGATTTGGACCGAAAATAAATATATTTTTTGGGTGAATAGTATCCCGTGAATAGTACTTTGGGAATAGTAACCCCGTGAATAATATCCAGACACGAAAATTGTCCCAAATACCCGAGTGAACAATACTAAAGTGAATAGTAATCAGGTGAATAGTAATTCGTGAATAGTACTCCAACACAAAAAGAGTCCCGAATACCCGATTGAACAATATAACCTCCATACATCAATTATTATCAAAATAAATGTCGATTTCCACTAATACTAATAATTCTGACACAATGGAACTATCAATTTCATCTTTAATCAACACAAACTTATTCATCATTAATATTATAACTCACAATATTTAACAACCAGGTCGTTCCTAGGAAAGAGAAGGCTTTCCAATATTGATTTCTCCTTATTGGCGTGCAATTGGGTAACCAAACCTCTCCTTGGCAGAACTTCTAGACATTGTAAATATTATAATTTAATAATATGAATAACTTTTTCATCTCAATTATTCATTTAATAATATAACATATTATACAGATGATACTGTGACAATAATTGAATCAATAATATGAGAGATATGATGCAGTAATTACTGTAGCAATAATTGAGTATAACTGAGTGACTTTTCACGTAAGCATCAATAATCAATACCGTGTGCTACTAAGTAACCACGCGTATTACTATATTTTTACTACCGGGTAGTTCAACAGTTTTAATGGTAACACTTCCGCCGTTATTTTTATAAAAAGATAATTCTGTCATTTTATTACTACGACAATACTTTTGTTGTGGGGTCCACCAATGATTGTGCCGTTGTACGAATATTCCCTGTTAAAATGAATATTCCCCGACCAATCGAATATTTTTTAACAACTTGTATACTTTGCAAAATTTATAAATATTACCCACAACTATAACATTATATCAAATCCACACCATAATATTAAAAAAAATCGAGAAATTTAAATTTTTATTCATAAAATTTGGGGTCTCACATTAACTTTATACAGTAAAACCACATACTCATAGTTACAGATAATATAATTGCATTTTTTTGTCGAATGCCTATCCAGAAATCAGGGTTAGGGTTTCTAAAGCTATTAAGCACAACTCTACTCTAATTTCTCAGTCAATACACAAATTGACTTATTCTTGAGATTCGTATCACAGATACACAGTACAATATTAATAGTTAATATTAAATAAATAAATAATTATTCGTAAATTTTAGATTATTCGAAATCCCAGGTTATTACATTCACCCCTCCTTAAAAGGATTTTGTCCTAGGAATCACCGCTTTCTTACACCCTACAATCTTTTAAAGTTTCATCATCAATTCACTCTTATCAACAAAATATTCTTTTGTGTCTCAACATTCTAACCTGTGATTTGGATCTTATAACAGAAAATAATTCACAGCTTATATCACCAATAATTCTCACTTAATTTAATTATTAAGCAAAATTATTACCTATTGCCACCTCCTGGGCAGCCATTGAATCATGAGCCGTCTATTAAATGTACGGGCTATTGATCTACCTAGATGAGCAGGTTCTTTAATTGCCAAGGTTCCGCTACCGTTTCCTTTGTTGGCACTCCACTTCTCCATATTCCTCTTCGGATAGTTCCAAACCAGATGATCGATCGATCCACACGCAAAACAACCTTGTATCTTCTTTGGATTGGGGCAATTGGGCAACATGTGTCCCTCTAGTCCACAGTTATAACAAACTCCCTTCTTATTTAGATAAAGTCCTGGATGATTCTTTCCACAGTTCGCACAAGGCTCTCCTCCTTTCTTATTCCCTTCTTTCTTATTACCCGACTGGGTATTCTTGTTCCACTTTCTCTTGTTCAAATTACTACCAGCACTACTACCTCCTTCATTGTCTTCTTCTTCTTCTCTTGATCATAACGGGATGCAGCTCCGCTTCCCCCTTTAGCAATTATCGCCTTCTCTAACAAATTCGCAAACGTATTAATTTGTAATATAGCTACTTTGTTGTATATACCCGGCTTCGATCCATTCTCAAACCTTCTCGCCTTCTGTAGTTCCCTTAAATTTTGACGGTCCTACTATTTTAAAATCCTTAAAGTTAGTCAATCTATCGGCTGGTTGATTTCTCGCTCTTGCTCTTTCTGCTGGAGCTCTATTTCCCATAGCTTGGGCTACCATATCCATAAAATTCTGCATCGTTTTCACTTGACCTCCTTCATTATTCATAGACTGCTCTTCTCTTTAATTTCGATTATGTCGTCTAGACGACATTATCTGATTTAAAAAAAATCCTATATTAATTCTATTTCTCTACACAAACTTTTATTTATCACACAATAATAATTTAACACAAAGTTCTCACATAATCGCATATTTATTCAAATAGCACATAGTACATTTAGTACTACTTAACATATACAACTATCCCTTTTTCATAGGATTAACAACACAACTTTAAACAAAAGTTATAATTCTCCGACTTTAAACAAAAAGTCGTAATTCTCCATTCACACACAACTATTCCCAGTTCATCAAACTTACCACACCTAGGGGTTTAGGAACTTGCCATAATTATATGAGTTTATAAACTTACCCTAGTCAGACCTTTGGCTTCCATTCACTGAGGGGTTCAAAACAGCTCATAAAATTATGAGTCTTGAACTTACCATAAGTATGAGTTTTAAGAACTTACAAATTAATCGTAATCTTATATTCGTATAGAAAATAAAGATTTCATTCATACAAACATATATATTTGCATATGTTCACACATCGTTCTCGATATTGCTACCGTTAATATCTCACACTATCCAAAAGATATTATCGCTTAAACTTAAGTTGTCTACCTTCCACTCCCTTCACCATTTTTCTTCTTACCAGGACACTTGTTGAATCCATGACCTGTTCTCCCACATGAAAAAAATCTTCTCATATTCAACCTATAACAATGTAGGGAAACATGTCCTTCCTGCCTACAATTGAAGTAGACATTCTTCCACATCATGCATTCTCCCACGTGAGTCTTTCCACACTTGCTACAGACTTTCTTCTTCTTCGGGTTTGAATTTTCAGAGTTATCACTATCTTGATCCCTCTTTCTCTTATTCTTGCACTTCTGCTTGACTATTCCCTCCGATGATTCACCACCTTCAGTCTTCATTCTGTCCACCTGCGCCTTCAACTCATTCCTTTCTTCAGTCATTTCGCGTATCGCTCCCTCCGTCTTCCACAACTCTTCCAAGAGAAACACTTTATTTCAGAGTTCTTGTACTTCTCAGTTTAAATAACTTCATTAGTACTTAACTAGTACAAACTTCTCACATTATTAGTCCACACATCTTTCTATTGATATGTTTTGACGATCCCTCACTTAGTACTCTACATGAGTATTCTAGATTTCACTTATGGTTATAATCCTAGGATTTTCCCCACCACACTTAAGGTTTATAACCTATAGCTCTACTACCAACTTGTGACACCTTGTTCACTACAGCTTTGATACCAACTTGTGATGCCCCCAAATCCGGGTTACCTGACTCCCGAGTTTGGTGCTCACGATCCATAATATAAATAACATCTAACTACCCATTTAATTATGAATAAACATATAAACCACGTTAACTGATATAGTTAATACATTCGTCCTAGGTTATCTAACATTTATATTACAAACATACCCTTTAGATATACAAAAAGGGTTTACAAATACAACATAATATATATGTTAAACGCAACCATCACAGCATAGCACCTTTTCCTTTTATCTTCACAATTCCTCTCGCTTCTTCGTCCCTAGCTGAAATGTTTTATTTAGCAAGGGTGAGAAACAAATTTTCCGCGCAAGTTAAGATATACAATAAATGTATCAGAATCAAGACAACAAACTATCTAATTCAATAGAATGACTCCAAAGTTCAGGGAACTTTGAAATAGCTGAACAATTTTTTCTTCTTTAACTAATCTTCTCGCAACCTATGCAACAAATTAACGAAAGCATACAATGCTTTCAAAGTTTCTACGATATTCTAATGAATAATCAAGAATCAATTCAACGCAATAGCAAAGTGGAATATTTTCCAGATTTATGCTGACTGGTCACACAAGACCTTGAACTTATCTTCTCGGGTAGATATCAAAGATTTACTTTGATATATACTCAGGTGTATCAGATAACCATAAAGATTAAACCATACCCCACTGCAAGTATAACAAGTGATCAGCTTTATTATACCCTTATATTATGCATAATACTTAATCATAGAACGCAGTAGTCGAATTTACGACCAATAAA
Source organism: Panax japonicus (assembly GCA_020205505.1). Lineage (NCBI taxonomy): Eukaryota > Viridiplantae > Streptophyta > Magnoliopsida > Apiales > Araliaceae > Panax > Panax japonicus. The sequence continues at coordinate 18,742,902 of CM035112.1, read as the reverse complement.
ATGTTCCCTTTATATAAAAGGTTGTTCTTCTCAGTCTCAGAATCAAGATTTTGTTTAATAATGCAATACTGTGATTTCAATTTCTAATTACTTCTCGATCTAGCCGAAATAATTGGCATCTATCTGTCAATAATAATTGATTTCTATTTTCGAATCTATTAAGTTCTAACAAATGTTCGTCTAGCCAAAATAATTAGCTAAGACATTTCTCAACATAATTTGACAATAAATCGAAATTATCTGTACTGTCAATTCTAGCTTCTATGGATATGAATATCCAACAACAATTATTCTACAAATGTATATTTTCTGAATCAGTAATTCAATTTGAATTATTAAACATGCACTAACTGTGAATAATCAACAATAAATTCTTGGACGTGGTATAATTAACCACCATAATAATTGAATAATATTAACTCAGGGTTGAGTTAAGGAAACTTTCCTTCCGCGTTGATTACTGCTACATAATAAACTCGTTGTAAGATGTCACCTGGGTTTTCCAGAATCCCAGGCAGTTCGACTTGGTAGTTTTCAGCCCAAATTAACCTAGGTTCTGATCCTTTATTTGGTAGTTTTATGGTTCTTATCTATATTCCACATGTCAATGAACATGTTTAAAGCAACATAACAGTTCATAAACATCTAAATCTCCAGAATCAATACGATCAAAGTAAGTCAGACAATGTGTTCATCCAGTTTTTGGGTTTTTCCCAGAAACATAACTTGTGATCGGATGGTCTAGTTTGACCAGCCACTACATCAATCCTATTGATGTTTTATATGATCTAAAACCATGGATATCAAGTTCATACAACAGGCTACAAATTTGATACAACAACAACAACATCAAACAAAATCAAAGTTGTCAGATCTGGGCCGTTCAAAGGGCTGTCAGACACGGTTTAACACTTTTTGGGTTACCTAGAATTTCGCTGGTCATGCCCGGTCAACGGGTTTTGACCAAGCTTAACTTCAAATCTAGACATCCACTGAATTTTATTTTACTTCCAGGTTAATGGCAACATGACAAGCTACAGATCCAAAACTTAAAACAACAAAAATCATAAACACGTAAAGATCTAGAGGGACTGACATTTGATTGTCATACCTCTTAACTGTTCTTGCGTAGTTTTAAAAATCAACACTTTTAAAGCATTTTGATGCTATGGATCTATGTTATATCAACATAAATCACGATAAAAGATCATATAATGTGACGCCCCCAAAACAAGTATACATCACCCATCTTGAGTCGCCAGATACATGGTACAAAATTCAAATACAACTTAAAATGATTTTTAAATAATTAAATCAGTTTTCTCTAATTTATTTAATACACTAATTAAATAAATTAAATACCTTTAATATTTAAATAATTATAAATATTAAAGAAAAATATTTCAATTGGTCAAAAAGTATTTTTTATAATTTAAAATAATTTTTAAAACCATTTTTAATAATATTTATAATTTATTTCTATTTTTAAATAATTTCGAGAAATTCAGAAAATAATTATATTAAAAACCGTCGCTATAGGGCTTTAGCGACACAAAGCGTCGATGTTGGTGTTCTTGAGCTCAAGAACACTGACAGCTTCGTGATCATCATGCCTTGTTTGACCAGCCTTAGATTTTAATCCATGCATGTTCTAGGCCAACTTAAGCCTCGATTGTGTAGCTGAAATGTAACACTACAATAAACGACCATCATCTAAGTCATAACATAACAAAACATGGCGATCTGGGCAACTAAACTCATTGTCAGACGTCACCTGGGTTTTCCAGAAATCCAGGCAGTTCGACTTGGTAGTTTCTAGCCCAAATTAACCTAGGTTCTGATCCTTTATTTGGTAGTTTTATGGTTCTAATCTATAGTCCATATGTCATGGAACATGTTTAAAGCAACATAACATTTTATAAACATCTAAATCTCCATAATCAATACGGTCAAAGTATGTCAGACAATGTGTTCATCCAGCTTCTGGGTTTTTCCCAGAAACGCAACTTGTGATCGGATGGTCTAGTTTGACCAGCCACTACATCAATCCTATTGATGTTTTATATGATCTAAAACCATGGATATCAAGTTCATACAACAGGCTACAAATTTGATACAACAACAACATCAAACAAAATAAAAGCTGTTAGATTTGGGCCGTTCAAAGGGCTGTCAGACACGGTTTAACACTTTCTGGGTTACCTAGAATTTCGCTGGTCATGCCCGGTCAACGTGTTTTGACCAACCTTAACATCAAATCTAGACATCCAGTGACTGTTATTTTACTTTCAGGTCAACGAAAACATGACAAGTTACAGATCCAAAACTTAAAACAACAAAAATCATAAACACATAAAGATCTAGAGCGACTGACATTTGATTGTCATACCTCTTAACTGTTCTTGGGCAGTTTTGAAAATCAACACTTTTCAAGCATTTTGATGCTATGGATCTATGTTATATCAACATATATCACCATAAAAGATCATATCACACATGACTAAACACTTTAACATAAAATTTCTCTTAGCATACAAGATCAAAATGAAGTAGTGTTTTATACCTCTCTTATCAAATCTTGATCTTAGATCTCCTTAATTGTTCTTGGTGATCTAGGAGCTGTTTAGGGACTGATCTACTTATGAATTTTGGAGGTTAGGAGAGATAATTGGTTTGTGGAGAGTAAGATAGCAAAATGACTAAGTTTATAAACAATCTCTCTCTTTATCTCTTAGAATTAGATACAATGTATCTATAATGGCTAGGTGTTAATGTTGGATCATATTTGGCTGAGATGATTGTCAAAATGTCAACATAGTTGGTCACCTAATAAAGGTTTTGCAATTTCTTACAAGTTAGCTTATTAAAGAAAAGAAAAAGGGAATTTTTCGTCTTTAGCATTATGTTTTTAATGGGATACTAGACAAATGCACAAGCCCTTAGGGTTTAACCCTAAGGTTCTAACCCTTAAGTTTTACAACACTAACTTCCACAATTTTCAAATTAGGGTTTTCAAATTAGAAAATCATGAATTTCAAAACTATAATTAGGGTTTCCTAATTAAATTAATGTTTAATAAATGCATTAGGCTTGCCAATTAAGATCAGGGTTTTCTAATTAGGGTTTAGAAAATCCCAAATTTTAAATTAGGGTTTCCCGGCGTATAATTAGGGTTTTTAACTATACATTTAGTTTTTTAAATCTGAGATTAGGGTTTTTAATCCCTTATTAGGGTCTAAAATATAAAACCCTAACCAGTCAATTATTAGACATTAACTTTATACAGTACAACCACATACTCACAGTTACTGATATTATAATTGCAATTTTTATCGAATCCCTATCAAAAAATTAGGGTTAGGGTTTCTAAAGTGTTAAGAACAACTCTACTCTAATTTCTCAGTCAATACACAAGTTGACTTATTCTTGAGACTCGTATCACAGATACACAATACAATATTAAAGTCAATATTAAATATAAAAAAAAATTATTCGTAAATTTTAAATTATTCGAAATTTCGGGTTATTACATCTTTAGCACCGCAGTGCTGGATTAATAAAGGATATGGGTGCTGCAGTGCCGAGGTAGGGAAAGACCCAGAAAAGAGCTTTTAACTGCACAAAGTGTGGTGAAATTATACGGAACAAATATGAATATAAATTTAACTTGATGTAAAACTTTAAGAGGTGATTTAGACCTTAAATAAAGGATGAGTATGAGTTTAAAAGATGATTAATGTAAACGTCAAACACTTAAAAGCTATGAATGTAAAGTATTTGTGACGGACGATCGTTTCTAGTATGCAAAAGATCGTATAACTAAGACATTAAGTAATGATAATGAATTTAATGTTCACATAATGTATCACAATATTAATTAATTAAAACTTAAGTATATGTTGAATAAAAGTTTAAAAGATAAACAATGTAAGCATTTAACACTTAAGTAGATGAGAATGTTTAGTGTACACGTAAAGCTAAAAGTGATTAACATACACACAAGTGTATGGTTTGAACGTGAATTAATGAAGTTGATGAAGGATATATATGAAAGTAGTATGCACACAAGCCAATCATGTTGATAATAAAGCATATACTTTATAATAATCTTATTCGTTTATTAATAAAAGTATTCATTTACTAAAGTCTTTAATTTATCTACATGGTGTTGTTCTAATAATATGTAATAAACTCATAGTTTTAAGCAATGCTTTTAGAATCATGATGAGATCATGCTAATGAGATCTAAATTCTTAGATAGCTTAAAAACTAAAATGTTCCCAATCGATGGATTACTAAAAATGGGATTAGTGAATCCGGATAGATTGGTACATACGTTGCTTGCTCATTGGATGAGGATGATTGATCTCATGATCATTTGTGTAGAGACACTAAAGCAAGTATGTAGGGGCTTATTGGAGAATAAGTTCATTGAATGTGACTCGCTAAGGAATACCTAATGGAGTTTTAGTTGCCTATCAATAAGAATTCTTGTAGTGATAGTAGTACAAGTGATCCTTGAACTTGAGATCATCATAGTATCTTTTGTACGATGAGTTATACTTTAACTTATTCCTTAAGACCCTTAGGGTATATCAAAAGGTATGCTTGGGTATAATAATTTGTGCATGGAGGTAATGTATGATCAATAAAGAATCTACAGCTTCTAGTAAAAGAAGAGAAATTTCATATGTGATTCAATAAATGACAACCCAGTAGTCCTTGGCCAAGGCAAAATGAAATTAGAAAGGGGTTTCTAATTTTTATTATTTGGAGTTGTGCATTTAAGAATTAAAAAACATATAATTAAATAAAATAAGACTTGACAATAATTCTATGTCTTATATTTATTTGGGACATTGTATGGCGAAAGAATTGAATTGTACGGTAACTATTTACTCAAAGGTTCTTTTATAATTAATATTGAAATCTATTTATCTGGAAAGTCGTTAATCTCTAGGTAGGCTTATCCCTATTGTAGAATATATATTATTTATTTAAATAAATTAATAGTTTAATTTATTTATTTAAATAAGATTAGAATTGTTCTAATTGATTTATTAACAACCGGTTTAATATAGAGAACCCAAAGGGTCACACCATAAAAGGAAGAATATTTATTTAAGAAGTAAATGGCATAATCGTAATAATAAGTTAAGTGTATTTAATTTTATCTATGGTGATAGAATAAATTAAATAGCTTAATATTTATTATTTAATATTTTGGAAATATTAAATATAAATTAATAAGAGGAGTCTTATTATTATTATTACTATTACTATTTTTTTTAATTCCTAAAGGAGCTTGGGAATTAATTAATAAAAGTACTCTCATATCCTAATAAGATTATGAGGTTAATTAATTAAAAGAGTTTAATTAATTATTCCTAATAAGATTAGGGATCTTAATTAATTAAAAGAATTTAATTAATTAAATAATACCCTTATTTCTAATTAGATTAGAAGGATTAACTAATATATTTATAAGAGGAGTCTTATATCAGATATCAGGTTGCGTGATTTCAATAGTTAAAGAATACGCCCCCTTTTTCTATAGAGATAGAAAAAACTTGTGTTTGAGCCAAATACACATCTTCTTGATTATTTTTTCTTCCTTGGTAGATCACCTCTAGAGGCCAAACACTTGGGTGGCTAACATTGATCAAAAAAGGAATCAAACCCGGTGGATTCAAGTTGAATGCGAAAAGGATTTGAGGTGAACTCGTACCTGAGGAAGCTAGTTTCTACAAGGGTATGAATATGTTCTCCATCTCTTTTCTATTGATTGATAATTATGCACATAGTATGATCTTAGTGATGGGTTTGTATGAAAATTTTAAATTCCTATTTTATCGTGCTTTCGCACCTTTTGTATAATTTGATTGTATGATTGCGCTATATACAAACCCAACAGTGGTATCAGAGCCAAATCCTTATGTGAATTATTAATTGTTCAGATTCGATATGTATGTTGATATATGTTTAGAACAATTTTTTTGGGCATAATTATTTTAATTGGAATTGGATTAAAATAAAGTTGTTTATTTTAATTGGAATTGGATTCCACGTTTGTTTGAATAAAAGAGTTTATTCAAAAAATCTATAATAACTTAGAATTAGATTTCACGTTTATTTGAATAAAAGAGTTTATTCAAAAGTTTTATAATAACTTGGAATTGGATTCCACTTTTGTTTGAATAAAAGAGTTTATTCAAAAGTTTTATATTAACTTAGAATTGAATTCTATGTTTGTTTGAATAAAAAAGTTTATTCACATATGGAATAGGATTCCGTGTTTCCTATAATAAAGGAGTTTATTCACATATTGAATAGGATTACATGTTTCCTAAAATTAAAGGTGTTTAATTTTAATAAGGAATAAGATTCGACATATTTTATTTTTCCAGCAATTTTAAGTTCAAATAAAAAGGTTTAATTTTGTACTTGAAATTGGATTCCTTGTTAATTAAAATAAAGGAGTTTATTTTGATTAAAAATAAAAGAGTTTATTTTGATTAAAAATTGGACAAAATAAATTAAAGAAGCTTATTATGATTTAAATTTTGATTAAAATAAAAGAGTTTTTTTTTTCAAAATTAGATTTTATGCAAATTAAAATTGCTCATTAAATCGATATCAATGTACATATTGAATGTTTATTATTCATGAGATGAATTTTATTTAGTGATGGATATGATGATGTGTATGATAATAAATGAGATTGATTATGGACTATTGACCAATGTGATTGGATTTTATTTTAGTTGGATACATGAATGTAAAGGTTTTATTAAATAGGGTATGCGTACCTTGTCTTCGCTAATTTTTCTTGATGTAAATTTTATCTTCCTCATATGTACTTTCCCTTGACTGCTGATCAAGGTTTCTATTTAAATTAAATAATTTTGTAATATGAATAGTTAGAATTAATTTTGAAGAATTGGAGATCAAGGAGCAAGGAGTGCTTGAAGACCCGTTTGTTATGGAGCCCAGGATTTAAATATTATATTTAAATTTAATTTTTGCACCCTAGGATTGACCTTTTGGTTCACTTGGTGGCTCTAGTGAACTAAACTAGAATAAAGTCTATAATCAATCTGGGTAGAATATAGTATTTTATATTTGCATGCTTATACTATATATATATATATATATATATATATATATATATATATATATATATGTGTGTGTGTGTGTGTGTGTGTGTGTGTGTATGTGTATGCATGCGCGCTAAACAAGATGAGATAAATAATAACAAACCTCTCAAAGATTTTATATTAAGTCTTAAGCATTCAAAGATTTTTGGAATATCGAACGTCGCCTTCTAGCATGATAAAAAATAATAGAGTATCAATTAATTATTATAAGTTTGTTGTGTCACCACAAGGCTTATCTTAATTTTTTGATATGTTAATTTTATCACATTAGATGCTTATAAAGAAAATTGAACAATGTTGTTTTGTTGTGTCACTACAAGGATAATATTTTTCTTTTTTGAATATATGGAAGATCTAGGTTGGACTTAACTTAGATAATTTTGATTCTGATGTGCCACCACTTGATCAAAATAATCTAAGATGAAAAATAAAAGGAGTTACGTGATGATGTAATTGATAAGAGTTGTCTACCTATTTATATATATATATATAGTTTGTTGTGTCACCACAAGGCTATACACATTTAAAATGGGATCCTTATTCTCACTAGAAAATCTTTAATTAGATTTTGTCGAACTATATAAGTTAGGGTAATATAGTTTGAAAAAAATAGTGGGAGATACCAATTTAAAACAAGACTTAAATTATTTTGATAATTAATAAAAGAATGTATGATATAATGTTGTTAAATTACAAATTTATTTACAGAATTTTACAATGTCTAAAATTATTATCACTGTGTAGCATATTTGATACTAAATTAACCGGACCGAATTAAACGGATTGGTTAAGGAATTTGAGAATAGTTCTCATGGCTAAAAAGATATATTATGTCCTTAATACGTCTTTCCCTGCAATGGTTGCAGGCAATGCCTCTGAGGAATAGATTGCTACTTTTATAAAGTGGCAAGATGATGCACGGTTGGCTCAATACATCATACTCACATCCATGAGTAATGAGCATCAGCGTCAGCATGAAACTATGAATGCTCTTACTATAATCTTGCACATCAAGTAGTTGATGGTGAGGAAAGTAGGACTGATAGATAGCAGATATCTAAGGAGCTCTTCCGATCTAGAATGACCGATGACACTACAGTACAAACAAAAGTCCTTAACATAATCAATTTGATTAATCAATTAGGATAATAGGTTTTTCTATGGATGGAGAGTTGAGCCAAGATTTGATCTTGCACTCACTCCCGGACCCACAATTGTTGTGAATTTTTCATATGAACAAGCTAGATATCAGCCTCGCTGATTTGCTTAACATGTTGAAAATGCTGAGAGTCATTTTCTAACCAAGAAAGACTAAGTCTTACTGGTAAGGGCCAAAGGATCTTCTGAATAGAATAACGATTCTAAGAAGGTAAATAGAAAGGCAAAAATAAAGGATAATAAGAACAAAACTGATACGGATAGCAAAGGAGCTTGCTTCCATTGCAATAAGCCAGGACACTAGAATGGAGACTACGAGAAGCATCTTGTAGAGGCTAACCAGGAGACGCTTAATGAAGCTTCAATTACAAATATAGTTTTGTTCATGAATGAAATTTTTTTTTTCTTTAAGTCAAGGTTCTTCTAAGGTATTGGATACCGGCTTTGGTTCTCATAAATATAGATTTATAAAGGAACCAAGCAAAAGTAGAAAGCTAAACAAGGGATTAATAATCAATTGTGTGGAAAATGAAGCAAAGGTTGCTGGATTAGCAATAGGAAATTATAGTTTAGCACTACTTATGGGAAAGTCTATTAAATCAATAAGATGTTATTGTATTTCAGTTCTTGTTAAAACATTATTTCCATTTTGTTGTTGGAAAACAAAATTTTTAGTATTATATTTCTGAACAACTATTGTTCTATTTATAATAATAATGTTTTGTATAGAATTAGAATATTACTTGATGGATTTCGTATACTTGACTTACGTGAAAAATTATTTTGAAAATTGAACAAACTAGTATAAGAAAAGGAGATGATCATTTAAAGAGTTGAATATATGTATTTGATGAAATATAAGTCTGAATTATTTGAAAGGTTCAAAGAATTCAGAAGTGAAATAAATTAGAAAAGTATTAGGATTCTTTGATCGGATCAAGGAAGGAATACTTGTGCAATGAGTTTCTAGATCATCTCAAATGGGTTTCTCGCAATGGACACCTCTTGATACACAATAATTAATTGATGTATCTAAAATAAAAAATAGTATCTTGTTGGACATGGTGCAGTCCATAATGATTTTACCGACATTCCAGTATCCTTCTGTAGTCATGCCCTAGAAATGGCCGCATATCTACGAAAAAGGTAACCTCAAAATTCTACCCAAAAACTCTATAAGAGTTATGGACAGAGAGGATTCCTAATCTTAAGCATGTTAAGATAAGGGGTTGTCCAACTTATGTGAAAAAGGTTTCAAAGGATAAGTTTGGGATAAGATTTGACAAGTGAATATTTATGGGGCATTCTAAAATAAAAAGGTGTTTATTTCAAAACACGCTACCTTCTAAGATAAAGGTGTTTATCATTGAAGGGGATAGTGGAGGATAATAGATCTTGAAGAGTTCAAGAACCACAAAGCACTATAAGTCATATAATGGGAACCTGTAAATAGACCTGTTGTACAACAACCGAATTGTAAATCTAGAATAATACCGAAGATACCTGGGAGGTATGGATTCATCATAGATGATGATCCAGCTACATATGATGAGGTAAGAGTTGTAGACACTCAGAGAAATGGATTGAAGCAAGCTTCTCAAAAATGAAACATTCTTTTTGATGAGATAATCAAAAGGGTTTGGTTTTATCAAAAATAAGAATGAACATAGTGTGTACATTCCTAGTATTATATGTTGATATACTACGGATAAGGAATGACATACCAATTCTACAATCAATAAAGATAAAGTTGTCTAAATATTCCTCCATGAATGATTTGGGAAGAATATCTTAATTGGGGATACAAATCTATATAGATAGATTTAAAAGGATTCTCGGCTTAACCTAATGAACGTATATTCATTTGATGCTAAAGCCTTTTAGCATGGAAAATTCCAAGAGATGTCTCATGATGATGAGTCATGGAGTGTGTAAGACCTCGAATTTTATGAAATAAAAGTATTCAATTTTTTATAATTATTATTTCATTTAGTAAATGGTTAAATTGATAAAAGGATTAAAGTTAAGGGTGATATGTGAAAATTTTGCAAAGTAAAGCAAGTTGATAAAAGGATTAAAGTCGTGGAATATTCTTGTTGTCGGGGAATATTCATACAACGGCGCAGCCATTTGTGGGCCCCATAAAAGAATAACTATCGGATGAAGAAAATTACAAGTTTGAGTTTTATAAATAACAGCGTAGTTGTTACCATTAACACTGTTGGAATACCTGGTGGTTAAAATACAGTAATACACATTGTTGCACAGTAGCACACGGTATTGCACAGTATTTCGAATTATTAATTCTTACGTAAGAAGGCACTACTAAATAATTGTTACAGTAATTACTGTTCAATATTTTATTTTATTGATTCAATAATTGTTGCGTTGATATTTTATATTATTGTTGTTTCAATAATTATCACTGCACAGTATTTCCCATTATCAAATCAATAATTCATATTATTTGAATAATATTATTAGATAGTATTATTGGCAATGTCTAGAAAGTTCTGTCAATGAGAGGTTTGGTCACCTAATTGCGCGCTAGTAAGGAGAAATCCTTATCGGAAAGCCCCTTCTTTCCTGGGAACGGCCTGGTTGTCATTATTGTGATTCTGTAATATTATTTGTGAATAATTAATTATTAATTTATATGATAAGAAAATATTTATTTTATGTGGACATAAATGATGAATAGGAAATTATTTATTTTATGTGGTTATAAATAAAGGAATTAATGTTGAGGTGTTTTATCAGTATTTTGTCGGATTGGAGGTATTTACAAAATTAAATCGGTGTTCTTAAGCTCTATTGCATGAGTTATAATTTTGATCCGACCATTGGATCATTGTGATTTTTGGATATGTTATACATATATAAGTTGGGTATATATCCACAAATTTTGAACCGTTAAAAATTAATGTATTATTTGTTATGAATTTTAAGAGATGTTGAAAATCATCCGTTTGTGGATTTTGGATATTTTCTGTTTGAAATTTGGAAAAAACTTTCTTCTACAAAGTTGTATAGAATTCGATTTTGTAAGAAATAGACATAAAATTTGTATTTTTATGATAAAAGTGCTACTTATTATAAATTGTTGAAGTTTCAGAAATTAAAATATTTTTATTAAAAATATGGGTGGGCCCCACTTTTGGTTGTTGGGAAAGGTGGCTGATTTTAGTGGGCCCCACTTGTGGTGGCTGAAATTTTTTCAAAGAACTGTGCGCAAAAAAAATATTATTTTATTATTTAGTCTCCTATGGCGTTCTAGCATTTTCCTATAAATAGGCGCTTAAGTTAGAATTGAAAATCACACAAGAATCAGAGAATTCTTCTTCTATAATTTTGAGCGTATTTCTTTCGAGTTTTAGAAAGCTTTGAGCGTAAAAAATAGTGAAAGTTTTCTTCAAAAATATCCCCATTATACCAGTTGGAATACTCTTCTTTTCAAGATAAGGGATGTTATTTTTGTTCAATATTCGCTTGAAATAATATTTTCTTCCATACTCTGTAGTATGTAAGTAATATTATTTTATTTCAGATTTTGAATTCTATACTCGTTTTGTTAAAATTTTGACTTCTATAATCCATGAAATTAGTAGAATATCCTTGATATTTGTGCTTTATCCAGTATCTTTTCATGAAAATATTATTCTGAGCATTCTTGATAAGTTTTAACTTTTTTATGTTGGAGTACTATTTACGGGGTTACTATTCCCGAAGTACTATTCACTCAATTACTATTCACCTAGGGTACTATTCATGATAAAATTGATTCGTTTTCGGTCCAAATTATTTTTTGGTACAATATTATTCTTGAATTTTACTCCACAAAGCAATATCATGTTGACAATTTGGACGTTATTGATTTCTGGATAAATTAAATTAGAAATCTTTAAAAATTTATCCTTGAACTTGTTTTATTAAATTCTTATATCATTGTCATCATCCTCATGTTTATATTATGTTGAAAGTCATTTATGGCCTAAAGTGCATAGATGGACTTGGTATGATTATGACCAGGGATTATTCGGTATAATCATGACCGTAATATTACAAATGATGTGGTAAAAGTCCTCATTGGCCCGTAGTGCATTGATGGACAGTTGTTGGCATAATCATGACCATTGATGAATACACGAATATCCTTGGCCCGTAGTGCATGGATAATTTATGGTCGTGATACTAAAGAATATCATTTGTCGTAGTGCAAGGGTGATTCGATGATGTGTATTATTTATTAAGCTGTGTATTAGCGATAAAAGTGATGAAAAACCTTTTAAATCATAGAAGATAGTAGATTTTATGCTCTACTTGACTCTTCTAATGGATTGCTTATTCCGTTGCAGTTAAACTTGATGTTTGTTATATTTTATCAGTTTAACACTGTTGAAGGCTAACGATAAATTATTATGCATTATCTTAGTCATAATATTTCTTACTGGGCTAGTTGAGCTCACCCTTTTGCTTTCATTGTCCTCTTCAGTAAATGAGAACGTATTCGGGACTAGTCGGGGAATGGAGTGACGGTCCAGATGATAGCATTAATAGTCCCTCACTATTCTATGAAATAGTGTGATAATAAATGTATTGAAGAATCCATTTGAGTTAAATACTGTCTAGAAGACAATATTCGTATTAAAACTCTCAGTTTATGTTTTGTCGTATTTTACACGAAAGTTGTATTTGAATTTTGTACCATGTATTTGGCGACTCAAGATGGGTGATGTATACCTATTTTGGGGGCGTCACAGAGTGTATCGTTAGTGTTTATGCCCTAGAGGCCAATTATTTGATATAATTGCTTAACATTTTGATATTATATTTGACTGAATAAATAAATGATTTTATTATGATTTTATTTACTGCGTAATATAATTGTTAACATAATAAAATTCCTTAGAATAGTGATACAAATTATATAGATTTCAAGTATGTGACTTGAACATGAGATTATATAATTACAATTAGTATCATTGTTCTTAAATGTCCCTAGTCGAGTATCATTGTTGATGGGACAACATTGATGCATTGAGACTAGTATGTGGATTGACTGATGACCAAATCTCATTGGTCATAAATATATGAGATATTAATTCAATGCATAGGTACATGTTAGAGAATGATGTACTGGACAGACCCACCATAAGAATTCTATGTTGAGCATTATGCGAAGTGTCATTAGAAATTCTCATAGTGACAATGATGTAATGGTCCTCCGACCTAAAATCACTATATTACTACACGGGAATTTATGTACTTTGATATCATCAAATGTCACCTTTAATAGGGTGAACTATAAAGGTGATTATTGGGTACATCATGAATCGTGTGAGGAATATGAGTGATCTAGATGGAATTTAACCCTCCTATATATTAGGGATGATATCCATAGGCCTCTTGATTGAGTAGGACTATAAAATGCATGGCCATGCTCAAATAATGATTTGTTTCATATAGTCTACTCATTGATCAAGAAAACTCAGATTAAATTATGAAGAGTATGACACATTCCATGACTCAAGTTTAATCTAGGATATTAAGGTTAAAAGGATTAAATTACATTGAAACATTGGTCACGAAAAGGTTGCATCGAATCATCGATTTTATTATTACTTGGCTAGAAGTGATGCATTACTAGATGTCGCTCACTGTTTATAATTTTATAATATGATTTTAAAATTATTGCCAACGTAATAATAACCTATAGGGTCACACACATATAACGTTATTAAAAGGGAATTAATTTAAATTATAAGGATTTAAATATATCAATATGATTGATAGTATTTAAATCACGAATTTAAATTAAAAGGATGATTTGTATATGTATATATATATATAATTAAGTAAGACTTAATTAAGATATAATATATATATATATATAAATTCGGATTTTATTTTAATTAGATTATGGTTTTGATTAATTCTGATTTATTGCTATATATATATATATGATATATTGGCATTTTGGGAAGTTAATCATAACCAAAACCCTAGCCGCTCTTAGAGAGAGACTAGAGAAAAATTTCAAAAATCCTAATCCTTGGTGGCTAGTATCACAATTCTCTTCACTGCAGATCGTGCGACGATTCACGGGGCGTTCGTGTGGATACCGTAGAGGCACGGTTCTAATTGGATTGTTTAAAGGATTCGAAGTCATTTCAAAAATCTTTCATAATCGGTATAATATCTAAACCACTGAATTAATTATTTTCGCATGGATCCTATTTAGGGTTTCGAATTTATTTTAAATTGTTCTATTTTTGCTGTGCGTTTCTGTGTTGAAACCCTACATGTATCTCTCTTAATAGTCCCCATAGACTCCTAATATAGAGATCGTATGAGTAACTACCATGTATGCAATGAAATGTACAGGACCTGATGTTGATCAGTTATATTCTGGAGAAGATCATTGTAAGATAGTAAAAACATCTTAAAGTACTTAACTGACACTAAGGATGTGATTATATTCATGGTGGGTCTGAATTAAAACTAGAGGGCTTAACCGACTCAAGTTTTTAAGATAGGCCAAGACGACAGAAAATCCACTTTAACGTAAAGCATTACTTTGAACGGTGGTGCAGTGAATTGGAAAGGTTCCAAACAGCAATGAGTTGTTGGTTTAGTGATAAAGATAATGTATATAGCTGTAAATGAAGCTGCAAGTTAATTGTTTAGATGAAAAGTTCATTACAAAACTAGGAATAGTTCCTAAGTCTCATCTTGGATCAAAACATATGTTGCGGCACTTTTATTTAATTAGAGGAATCATTGAAAGATGGGAAATCATTATAGAGATAGTGGACTCTCAAGAAAAACATTACATATCTATTTATTGAAGCTCATCCAAAAGCAGAATGATTGTCACTTAAAGAGTAAGGGTATAAGATACCATGACGATTGGCTTTACTGCAAGTGGGAGATTGAAAGTAGTATGCTCACAAGCCAATCATGTTGATGATAAAGTATATACTTTGTAACAATCTTATTTGTTTATTGTGACGCCCCCAAAACAGGTATACATCACCCATCTTAAGTCGCTAGATACATGGTACATAAATTCAAATACAACTTAATTATACAACAG
The DNA here is from genome assembly GCA_020205505.1 of Panax japonicus. Classification (NCBI taxonomy): domain Eukaryota; kingdom Viridiplantae; phylum Streptophyta; class Magnoliopsida; order Apiales; family Araliaceae; genus Panax; species Panax japonicus. The sequence continues at coordinate 18,727,491 of CM035112.1, read as the reverse complement.
TCATGTAAAATACGACAAAACATAGCTGCGAGTTTAAACAAGAATATTGTCATCTAGACAATATCCACACTCAATGGTGTCCTCATTACAATTATTATCACATTATTTCATAAAATAGTGAGGACTACTAAAGCCATTTATCCTGGACCATCACTCCATTCCCCGACTCGTCCCAACTATATTCTCATTTCCTGAAGAGAACAATGAAAGAAAGGGTGAGCTCAACTAGCCCAGTAAGAAATATTATGACTAAGATAATGCAGAATAAATTATCCTTAGCCTTCAACAGTATAACAACTGATAAAATACAATAAACAACAAGTTTTAGATCAACAACTGCAGCGGAAATAAGCAATCCATTAGAAGAGTCAAGTAGAGCATAAAATCTACTATCTTCTATGATTTAAAAAGTTTTTCATCTACTTTATCGCTGAGACTCAGCTTAATAAATAAAATCGAATCATCCCTGTACCACGGCCAAGGATATTCATGTAATCATCAATGTTCATGATTATACCGAATAATCAATAGTCATAATCATACCAACAACTATCCATCAATGAACTACAGGCCAATGAGGACTTTTACCAAATCATTCTTCACATTAAGGTCATGATTATACCGAATAATCCATGGTCATAATCATACCAAGTCCATCTATGCACGTAAGCCAAAAATGACTTTAAACACAATATAAGCATGAGGATGATGACAATGACATAATAATTCAATAAAATAAGTTCAAGGATAAATTTTAAATATTTATAATTTAATTTATCCAGGAATCAATAACGTCCAAATTGTCAACATGATACTACTTTATAGAGTAAAATTCAAGAATAATATTCATATACCAAAAATAATTTGGACAAAAAAGAAATATATTTTTCGGGTAAATAGTACCCCGTGAATAGTACTTTGGGAATAGTACCTCGTGAATAGTACCCCCGACAAGAAAAGTACCCCAAATACCCGAGTGAATAATATTCGGATGAATAGTAATTTGGGTGAAAATAACTCGTGAATAGTACTCCGACACAAAAAGTGCCCCGAATACCCGAGTGAATAATACTAGAGTGAATAGTAACCGGGTGAATAGTAACCTGTGAATAGTAACTCGTAAATAAAATATTAAATAAAATAATATTTCATGACGAGTACAAAAGAAATGATATCTCATACGATTATAATAGAATATACGAAACTACAAATGGATTTTCATCCGCCATACGGTAATCCATGTAGACAGATCATTTCCACAATTTAATAAAGAATGAATACAAAAGGTCATTCACCATGCATGCGGTAGTCCGCGTAGACAGGTTATTCCAACAAAATAATAAATAATGGAATAACAAAAGAATTCATCAAGCATGCGATTGACCGCACAGACAGGTTATTCCCAATAGAATAATAAAGAATGAAATAACAGAAGAATTCACCAGGCATGCGATAGACCGCACAGACAGGTTATTCCCAACAGAATAATAAATAATGGAATCAGGTCATGCGTAATCCGCACAAACAGGATATTCCAACAGAATAATAAAGAATGGAATAACAACAGAATTCACCAGGCATGCGATAGACCGCGCAGACAGGTTATTCCAACATAATAATAAAGAATGGAATAACAGAAAAATTTCACCATGTATGCGGTACTTCGCATAGACAGGCTATTCCAACATAATAATAAAGAATGGAATAACAACTCTTATGAGTATTGAAAGAAAATAACTCTCTTCATGAATACGAAAGAATAATACCACTTACCTCAAAAGAAAACTGGATACTGGAATAGTGAGGTAGCAGACTTCTCTTCTTTTTTCTCTCTATAATTTATCTCTATAATAATTGCTCTATAGCTTTAGTGAATTGGTGAGAAATGAAGGAAGAATAAGCTTCTATTGATAGGAAAATATATTTTTAATAATTGCACATTTTGGGGCTAGAAATATTACAGTACAATACCTTCAACTTTTCTTTCATTTTTAATTTAGTCCTACAAGTATTATCAATCTTGAACCACCTCCCCTAATAGTAAATCATGTGAATCAATAGTAAATCATGTGAATCAGTAGTTCTACACATGTGAAAATATGAATTATAGTATAGTACCTCCATCTATACCTCCATTTTTAACTTAGTCATGCAAGTATTATCAATCTTGCACCAACTCCCATAATAGTAAATGAATGTGAATCAATAGTACACACATGTGAATAAATAGTTATAATCATGTGAATCAATAGCAATTAATTGCTCATTTATCCGATTAATTACCCGATTGGTCAATATAACCTCCAGACATCAATTATTATCGAAATAAATGTTGATTTTCACTAACACTAATAATTCCAACACAATGGAACTATTAATTTAATCTTTAATTAACACGAACTTATTCATAATTAATATTATAATTCACAATATTTAACAACCAGGTCGTTCCCAGGAAAGAGGGGGCTTTCCGATAAGGATTTCTTCTTATTGGCGCGCAATTAGGTGACCAAACCTCTCCTTGACAGAACTTCTAGCCATTGTCAATATTGCAAATAATAATATGAATAACTTTGTCATCTCAATTATTGATTTGATAATATAAGATATTATGTAGATAATACTGTGATAATAATTGAATCAATAATATCAGAGATATAATGCAGCAATTACTGTAGTAATAATTGAGTATAATTGAGTGACTTCTTAAGTAAGTATCAATAATCAATACTGTGTGCTACTATACAACCACGCGTATTACTGTACTTTTACTACCGAGTAGTTCAATAGTTTTAACAGTAACACTTTAGCCATTATTTTTATAAAATGATAATTCTGTCGTTTTCTAACTGCGACAATACTTTTGTTGTGGGGACCACCAATGATTGTGATGTCGTACAAATTTTCCCTGTTAAAACGAATATTCCCCGACCAATCGAATATTATATAACAACTTGCATACTTTGCAAAATTTTTAAATATTACTCACAACTATAACATTATATCAAATCCACACCATAATATTTAAAAAACATTTCAAGAAATTTAAATCTTTATTCATAAAATTTGGGGTCTCACATTTATTAATAAAAGTATTCACTTACTAAAGGCTTTAAATTATCTACATGGTGTTGTTCTAATAATATGTTATAAACCCATAGTTTTAAGCAATGCTTTTAGAATCATGATGAGATCATGCTAATAAGATCTAAATTCTTAGATAGCTTAAAAACTAAAATGTTCTCAATCAATGGATTACTAAAAAGGGGATTAGTGGATCCGGATAGATTGATACATACGTTGCTTGCACATTAGATGGGGATGATTGATCTCATGATCATTTGTATGGAGACACTAAAGCAAGTATGTAGCTGCTTATTGGAGAATAAGTTCACTGAACGTGAATCGCTAAGGAATACCTAATGGAGTTTTACTTGTCTGCCAATAGGAATTCCTGTAATGATAGTAGTACAAGTGATCCTTGGACTTGAGATCATCATAGTATCTTGTGTACGATGAGTTATACTTTGACTTATTCCTTAAGACCCTTAGGGTATATCAAAGGGTATGCTTGGGTATAATAATTTATGCATGGAGGTAATGTATGATCAATAAAGAATCTACCGCCTCTAGTAAAAAAAAGAGAAATTTCATATGTGATTCGATAAATGAAAACCCAATAGTCCTTGGCCAAGGCAGAATGAAATTAGAAAGGAGTTTCTAATTTTTATTATTTAGAGTTGTGAATTTAATAATCAAAAAAAATATAATTAAATAAAATAAGACTTGAAAGTAATTCCACGTCTTATATTTAATTGGGACATTGTATGGTAGAAGGATTGAATTGTACGATAACTATTTACTCAAAGGTTCTTTTATGATTAATGTTAAAATATACATTATCTGAAAAATTCGTTAATCGCTAGGTTGGCTTATTCCTATTGTAGAATAAATATTATTTATTTAAATAAATTAATAGTTTAGTATATTTATTTAAATAAGATTAGAATTGTCCTAATTGATTTATTAACAACCGGTTTAATATAGAGAACCCAAAGGATCACACCATAAAAGGAAGAATATTTATTTAATAAGTAAATGACATAATCGTAATAATAAGTTAAGTGTATTTAATTTAATCTATAGTGATAGAATAAATTAAATAGCTTAATATTTATTAATTAATATTTAGGAAATATTAAATATAAATTAATAAGAGGAGTATTATTATTACTATTATTATTTAATTTCTAAAGGAGTTTGGGAATTAATTAATAAAAGTACTCTCATATATCCTAATAAGATTATGAGGTTAATTAATTAAAAGAGTTTAATTAATTATCCCTAATAAGATTAGGGATCTTACTTAATTAAAGGAATTTAATTAATTAAATAATACCCTTATTTCTAATTAGATTAGAAGGATTAACTAATATCTTTATAAGAGGAGACTTATATCAGATATCAAGATACATGATTCCAATAGTTGGAGAGTACGCCCCATTTTTCTACAGAGATAGAAAAAAATAAGGTTTGAGCCAAATACACATCTTCTTGAATATTTATTCTTCCTTGGTGGATCACCTCTAGAGGCCAAACACTTGGGTGGCTAACGTTGATCAAAGAAAGGAATCAAACCCGGTGGATTCAAGTTGAATGCAGGATTGGAGGTGAACTCGTACCTGAGGAAGCTAGTTTCTATAAGGGTATGAATCTGTTCTCCATCTCTTTTCTATTGTTTGATAATTATGCACATAGTATGATCTTGGTGATAGGTTTGTATAAAAATTTTAAATACCTATTTTATTGCGCTTCTGCACCTTTTGTGTAATTTGATTGCATAATCGCATTATATACAAACCCAACAATATAAAAATCAAAAAGCCGAGTTAATTTAATAACTTGTAAAGTGTTACGAGTTAATTTAACTCGTAAATGATGATTATAAGAATTTTGACATCTCCGAATGTCGTAAAGCCAAAAGATGATAAAGAAAGATTGGTTGCGTGAATGTAGGTTATAAAACGTGAACCATAAGAATTAAAATTAGTCTAAACCAATGTGTATATGACTAATTGGTATATGTTATTCTTATGTGATATATAGGTATTTCGACGAGCAGTATAGCGTAAACCGTAAACTGTAAACTGTGCTTAAGGCAAGTTTTCTAATTTCATTCATTTTTTGATTGAATGCTAGTTTCTTTAACTTACTTAAAAGGTGTATCTGAGTAAGTTATAATCTATGTGCAAATGTTTTATGTTTGTGCAAGATGTGTTTCATGAATTGTGTTGCTTGCCAATTGTTTGCACTTGTGTGCTTTTGAAATGAATTGTTCTATGATTAAACTGTATAAAGAATGAGTCTGTGTTGATTATATCAACAAGATAAGGGCAAAGATAAGAATAATAAGCTAAGTTTAAGTTGTAATATAATTGTACTCTTTAATCGTTGATATGTAGTATTTGAGTTAAACGACTCCTTTGTTCTGAGAAAAGGTTGAAGATGAACTAGTAACCGATCTAACTCGCTATAAAAGACAGTGTAGATGAGATGGGAAACTAATTCATTAGTGTTTAGTGGGGAACCACTCAGTTTACTATATTGATAACTTTTGGAGACTCGATGTGTGCTGAGTATTAGGTTTGTGCATATGTATGATGAAAATGTGATTCTTTTCACATATGTAGTTGTGTAGGATGAGTTAAGTCCTAGAAGCGTTATAAGAAATGATGTTATGTGAAGATAAAAGTTGTTAATGTTTTAAATGATGGGAATAAGAAAGTATTCCTGTTATTCATGCTGCTTCATAACTTTAGTTCAATTTTTGAAGTTTTCTAAAGAAAGATTATATGATTCTTGATTTTGTTGTTATACAATTGCTAGAACTTGCTGATTAATCGAATGCTCACATTTGCTTTTAAAATTAAAAATATTTTCAAAAAATTTAGATGGAACTGAAGTAAGGTAGAGATCAAGCTGGTAGGTGCCACTGTAAGTTGTTATTTATCAGGTCGATGCGCATTATAAGTTGGTATAACCATTGTGACGAATGATTTGTTTGAGTTATGATTCTGGGGACAGGATCCTTGTAAGAGGGAATGATGTAACAATCCGAAATTTTAAATTGTAATTTCAAATATTTATTGAATTATATAAATATTTTAATTGATGTGTTTATTGTGGAATAAATATTTGTTTGATTTGATTTGATTTGATTATTTATTTGTTTAATAAATAATTTATGAGTTAAGGAAATTAATGGTTATGAGATAATATTCTAATTTAATTTAATAATTAAATTAGAGAGTTGATAGGGATTAAATGGATTATTATAATATTTTTAATTTAATTTGGTAATAAAAGTATGACAATAAACTATGTTATAAATGAGTTATTAAAATAAATTAAAGGAGTTTAATTTAGTTTTGCCAAACAAGACTTAAAGATATTAAGTCTTTATTTTTAAAGTGTTTTGCCGAAACATAGCCTTATGGCTTTTAAATTTTGAATTTGAATTATAATAAATAAAATAAATCAAAATAATATATATAATATTTTATAACTGATATGTAATTATTATAATAATAGTTATATGGCAGTTACATACGTTTTAGGAGCGTCTGTCTTATTTACGTGAAAAGCTTTTGGACTTAAGCCTAATGAGAGAAAAGAAAAGAAAGAATACAGAGAAAAGAAAATAGAGAAAGTTTGCAGAGAGAAGTTTGTGAGAATTTGAGAGAGAGTTCTGTGATTTTCAAGCAGTTGTCTGTGGTTAGCAAGGATAATCCAAGCAATTGAAGATATATTTTCAAAGCCTTAATATTATATATATGAATATTTTATATTCACGAGTTTTATGGTTTTTGTGAATTCATGTTGGGTGAATTATTATTATAAACTGAATTGTTATATTTATATGAATTTGTGATGTTAGAACTAGCATCTAAGATAAAGATTTAATGTACTAATTACTTTCTTTACGTTCAAAAATAAGAAAAAAACTGTTTATAGTGCATATGTGTATGAATATGGCTTGTTAGAGTTCAAAATTAATACTTAATTTGTAAGCTAATAGATAAATTGAGCCTTGAATATGTTAATTCGGTAAGAAATGAAGAGGACGTAGTTTGAATGAATTAATTTGGTGTATAATTGTGATCACAGTGTTAATTTTTGTCAACAATGTCAAAAATGGAGTTTTTTGTTTAAAACATCGCATTCAAGGATTTAAATTTTCTGAAGTTGTTGTTTAGTTGTTTTAAATCAGTATATATATGATGGGTAATGTTTATGTGTAATCTATGTAAGTTATACGTGTTAAATTGGGTGCTATAAATTAAGATGCGGGACAAATTAGCTTTGTTTCTGTTCTTCGTGCCCAGAACTGTAATTCGGCGTCGCATCGCCAACCTTAGAGCTGCAGCGCCAAGTTTCGTACCGCAGTGCAGGTACCAGGCTTGTGTCTCACGCCACAGCGCCGTTCCTAGTGTAATCTGGGGCGCCGCAGCACTGGTTAGCAGAATGGCCAAAAAATTTATTTTTATTACACAAAGTCTGTAATTATTGATAAGGTGATATATTATGATTGTTAAGATGAGATTTTGGTATTATAGTACTATGAATGAGAATTTTATTAACAATTAACGAGTTTTGTTATTATATTACTAGTGTAACTTGACTGTGTGGTTAAAAACCAAGCCATAAATGAAGTAGATACTTAATTGTATACAAAGTATATGTAGTAACTAATTATATCATATGACATGTGTATAGGATATTGTGAATCAAATTATTACGGTTTAGCTTACACGCAATGCAAGTTTCTAAACCTTACCTCTTGATATTGAACAAGTTTTCTTATCTTTAACTTTTTTATTAGTATGCAAGTTCTCTAATTCTATTGTTACAATTGTGCAAGTTTCTTAACTCTAATCATATTATTCAAGTTTATTTACTCTACCTTGTTTATTATTGAGCAAGTTATTCCAATCCTATTTATACAATTTAATTATGTTCGTGCAAACCTATTTAACCTAACTCTTACTTTGAGAAGGTTTCCTACTTTAACTTATTTCTTAGCATGCAAGCTTCTAAATTATAATATACTTATGTTGAACAAGTTTTATCGTTCAATTTGCTATTTACTATGCATGCTCAACAACTCAATTCTTTACTAAAAAAATTTCTAGCCTGAGCTTAATATTGTTCAAGCAAGGTATGTTACGTGATTCAATGTTTATGCTTTTAGTTCATTTCTAAAGCATGATCTTACTATACAATGTTGATTCATTTATGACTTATTCCATAGCATATTGTTATTACATTTTATTCAACTAATCCTCAGTTGATGTTCGTTAAACTCTAAATCACCTTGAAACTTATCCAAACCAAACTTACTTTGGTGCGGACTTGTATTCTAAATGCTGAGATGAACAACCCTATTACAGGGGATAATTTACGCGTAAGCGTTTAGATGTTTGTGCACAATACATTGTACGAAGGGCTGATCACCCTAAGTACGAGGAGTCCCTACAGTCTTATGACTTTTTAGGTTTAAGTTGAAAGAATACTTATAAATTTGGACATAGTTCGTGGTCTTATGACCCTCAGATATATATTTCAAATTTTGTTCCTGATTATAATTGATAGAGCACATTATTCAGTTCTATTGATCCTATTTATTTGGCAGTTGTTATGATGTTTTATTCATTGTCATTCAAAATAAGCATTGTTTGCTCACTCTTGCTTATATAAATATTACAGCTAAAGTTGGGAAGGTCGATGAACCTACCATAAGTAAAGGGAAAGGAAAGTTGAACAAGTATTGAAGACTTGTAAACCTGTTGACTTTTATATTGTCAGACTTTATTTTAAATATTTTGATGTAGTTATTTAATTTTTCGCATTTGACATTTGTATTTAAAGGTTAGATGACCTAGGAGATTTTTATTGAACTTAGTGATATAATCCTTTAATAGAAAGGTTTATTGTTAAATTTTATTATATTTGGGTAGATAGAAATGAATGTTTTTATTAAGTGAATACCAATTCTTGTGGGAATGAAGTACCCGGATTTGGGGGTGTCATAACCATGAGCATTATAAGTTCAATATATGGATGAGCATGAAGATTTGAAAAGAACAATCCAGTCAAGTCTTGTAAATGTAATTAGTTAAACTTTTATTTATCTGTTATCAATAGCCGAGTCTAAGATTTTCCCAGAGTGGCGCAGCTGCACCACTTCTGTATTGTAAACCAGCGTAGTTGCGCCGGTGGAAAAACTTAGAAAATAATTTCTATTGTATGCAAGGACTACAAGGATGGATTATTAACATTAATGAAAGAGGAGAAAATAAGTGATATAGTGGACCAAGTACCGGTATTATTAATGTGAACATAATTATTAAATATTGTGACATCCCGAATTTTTAAGAATTAATAAATGAGAATTTAATAAATAAAATTCTTATTTTAAGATGTTTAAATACGAGTATGTGTTATATATTATGAAATATGTGAATTGGTGTGAAGAGAATTTAAATGTTAATATAATATTTATTGAAGTAAATAAATATTTTAATTAAATTATTTATTGAGATTGTGTGATTAATATGGAGTAATGTAATTAAGTGTATTATATTAATTAAATGATTATTTAATATTTAATTAATATGTAATGATTTTATGTTATAGTTCTAATTTAATTGAGATAATGTAGTGATGTGATAATTGTTACATGAAGTTATAATTAGCGAGTAATTATAATATGAAAATTTTATGTGATTAATTGATGTTAAACTTTTAATTAATGAAATTAATGTTAAGATTTAATTAATTAAAGGATAAAATTAAGAATATGTGTTAAAGGATCTATTAAAAGAGTTAAAAGACTTTTTAAAACCGTTTTCCCAAATAAGGCCTTACTTTTGTTTTAAACATGTTTTATCCAAACAAGACCTTAACTATTAAAACTCGATTTTAAAATAATATGGTTTTGCCAAACAAGCCTTAGGGCTTTTCTATTTATAATTTTGTAACTTATATATTAAATTGATAATTAGTATATATAATTATATTGGGAGTTGCTTATTCTATAATTATATGTGTTATATGTATAATTGTATATACACTAAGTTATGTTAGATTTCTAAACCTAAGTCTAAACTAAGAACAAAGAGAAGAAGAGAGAATAAGAGGAAGAAGGCTGCCATTGATGGAGAAAAAGAAGAAAGGAGAGAAAAAAATTAAGAAGGCTTGCAAGAAGAAAAATGTAAGAAATTGAAAATTTATAATTTTTGTGCTCTCTTTTGTTAGATCTTTATGAACCAAGCAACTTATGTTTCGAATCTTTAAAAAAACTCATGATTTACATGAGTATTGGTATTTTATATGTGTATCAAAGTATTTTTAAAATCAAAAGTTAGATCCAAAGTGAGAAAATCAAGTTTTGTACCAAAAGGTTTAAGAAAAAGCTTTCCTTTGTATGCTATATATATTTTATGTTAGATTTTTTTGGGTTCATTTGATTAATGGTTTAAAACATGTTATCATGCTAGATACATGAGTTAAAGGCAAAATCCCTTTGGAATCACTCAAATATGTTAAGAAATGAACAAGTTATGAATTAAATCCCAAACTAGCCTAACTGCTGAACACAAGCTACTGATCAGTCACTCCTGTCCATTTTTCTAGGACAAAACCAGAACCAAAATGGATGTTTGATATATGGAAACTATATTTCGGGAAAATAAGAATCCAATGATACCTATTGGACCTAAATCCGATTTGTAGACTTTGCTTTATAAGTGTTTCCGTTAAGGACCACAAATTTGGAAAATGAACCAACTGTTGAAGAAAACCTTGCGGACCAGTCAATTTGGACCTGATTTCCGGGAAAGGGACGGATTGGAATTTGGTGTTTGATAACTGAAAACTATAGTTCAAGAAGATACAGATCCAATGAGTCTGATTGGGCCTCAATCGGAGTTGTGGATCTCGTAATACAAGCATTTCTGTAAAAGACTCCAAAACTAAAAATGTTTACAAGGCATGTAATGGTCAGTCGGTAGTGGACTATTTTCAGGGTTCCATACTAGGCCAAATAGACCATTTCTTGAGCCTAAAACGTAGCTCGGGAAGTTACGGTTCTAACGATACCGAGTGGGCCCAAATCGAACTTGTAGATTACCGTCTACAAGTGTTTCTGTGGAGGACCCCAACTTTAAACGAAAATTATAGAATAAATAGAAAATAAATATTAGAAATTTATAATAAATTTGTAAAAATTATTTTAAAGCCTAAAAATGAGTTTTTAATAATTTGGAATATATTTCATTAATATTTTTAAATATTAATGATAGTTAATTTATTTAATTATTATATTAAATAAATTACTTAAAATGATTTTAATACTTTAAAAATCATTTGAAATTATATTAAAGTGTAAGGAAATATTTTAAGTTATTTTTAATGACTTTTCATATTTTGTGATGAATTTCATTAATAAATTAATATTAATAATAATGGATTTATTTAATAAATATATTAAATAAATTATGGAAAATTAGAATTAATGTTTTAAAAATCATATAAAATGATTTAAGGGTTAGAAAAATATTTGAAGTCATAAAATATAACTTTTGATATTTTGTCATGAAAACACTAATATTTTAATATTAATGGCAATTATCAGGTAATGGATTTAACTGTTTAAAAATCATATAAATATGATTTTATGGTATTAAAAATACTTTGAAATATTATAATATTATGACATGCATTTCATTAATATTTGATATGAAATAAATATTAATGATAATGGAATTAAGTAGTATTTAATTCATATTAATATGATATTAATGATTGAAAAATCATGATAAATGATAATAATTATCTAAAAATTATTATAAGTCATTGAAAAATATTTTGACTAAAAATAAAATTATCTAAGGTAAATGTAAAGCATTTAGGCAAAGTCTTATGGAAATTAGACTCATGAATTATCTGATTAGACCATCGAGATGTTAGAAATTGCACTGAATTCAACTCAGACTGAAATAGTTTGACTTGATACCGAATTTTAGGTATTTTATCGACTGATAGGATTATGTGGTAATTTGTTAGGTTATATTATAATTGTATTTAACAGTTCTATATTGTGATGATATTATTCTAATATTTAAAGATCGGTATTATCTATATTAGGTCTTCAGACAAAGCGATATAGGTTGTGTAACGGTAATCAACGGTACATGCAAGTTCTCTAACTTGATCTCGAGTTGATATTTTTGAAATATGCTTGGGGTTAATCATTACTGATTATACCATGTCTATGAATTATTGATTTCGCACTCTGTGCACATTGCATGTATTCATCAGGTATGAAAGGCTGATTACCTTCATTACCATTTGCTCCAGTTAATTTATTCATGTTCATTATTCGTTCAGCTATGAAAATTTATTCATGCTCTTTCACAATGTATATATTGTATAAAGTTAGCCAGCTTATTATTCAATTCTTTCAATCATGATATATCCTTAATTGAACTTATACTTGCTGGGCAAAATTGTTGCTCACCCTTGCTATATCATGATAAACATTGTAGATTAGGACGAATTCGTTGGATACAGGAAAAGTCAAAGACAAGTTAGCTTTGGATTATATGTGCAGCTAATTTTGTAACAATAATGTATGATAATAACTTTGTATGTCTGATAGGATATTGATTTAGGTATTATGTGAAGGTTATCGACCTTGGGGATAGTGTGTAATGTTTAATGTATAAACAGTTTATGTTTATATATTTCGTAATAGACATAGAAATAGTACATCAGATTCGTTTGGGTATTACAAATATTGTTATGTACCACCATATGTGTTATAGGAACATATAAGTAGTGGTACCGTATAATTACTTCATGTATTGGCATAGTGTAAGGTGGGTTAATTAAATGTGTATTTTGATATATAGGAATAAATAAATATGTCTTATTTAAATATTTATTTCAATAATGAGGTGTAATTAAATAATAAGGTTTTATGGAAATATTGGATTATCAATACCTAATTAAATGTTGTTCATACCTATTATAAATATTAACTGGACTAGACTAATGAACATGGATTATATGAGATAAGTACATAAATAATCCCTAAATTTTCATTATTTAGTAACATTAGTATATTAAAATCACATGAGGGAACCAAAGAGGAACTAAATTAAGCATATTGGAACTAAGTGGTGTGATTTAAAAAGCTTATCCCAAATCAGTTGGCTAGCTAGGGGAGGTTATCATGTCTATGGAAATGGCTAAGGGGGGGGGGGGGGGGGGGGGGGGGGGTTGGCCAACTCTTCCTTTACCACTGGCTTCTCCTTCTACCTCATGGATTCAAACCTTAATGTAAAGCCAATAACTAGTCACTTAATCTTCTATAAATAGCAGTTATCTTCTTCATTCTTCTTGTTGTTGTGATTATCTGATAAATTCTAAGTTGAGAATGTGAGTTGCTTTGTTGATTAAGAAAGAATCTAGAATTGCAGAGAGTATGAATTAAGCTTCTTAGAAGGTAAATTTTGTGCTTATGATCTTAATTCCAAACTTGGTAAAGTGTAGAAATTCTCATCAATTCTTGTGAATTTGATTTGGAAATTGTAATCAATGTGTTTAAGAAGTTTATATACATGAATAGAACCTCTAAGAATAAGTTTTAGCATGTTTGGAATGAAGAAAGTTGAAGTTGGTTTGATTCCTGCCGAAGCAGAAACTCTTCTGGACTGTCCAGGGTAGGGTGTAGCTGCGTGCTCCTTGTAGTTCAGAATGGCGCAGCTGCATCATGAACCATTCAAGAAATTTGATTTCTGTTAAAGCACTGATAAATCTTAATAAGTTAGTTTGACTTAGATATGCATAAATACATGATTGACCTAAAGACTTAAGCCCTTTAGTTTATATCCAACTTGTTTGGTGTTGAGATAGATGACTTTCTAAAAGGGAATCTTGACATACTTGAGACTAATATTCATGAATGTCATGTGGATTATATTCTGACTTTGTGGACTTATAGATATTATCTAAGAATGTATAAGATGTGATTCTAAGAAGTTTTGGTATAACTTGAATGCATGGTGTAAGTTTAAAATAAATTCTAAAGAAGGGCTTAGACATTTTGCGAGCTATTACTATAGACATTGTTATGGTCAGATTCTGAACGTAAAAGATTGCATACTAATACCCTAATCATGACATATATGTGCATCCATCTAGTATGACATAACATAAGATCATTTAATCATGATTTTATACAAGTTTTCAAAGGATAGACAAGACTAAATATGTGTATACAATGAAAACCTTTGTGAGCATACATACTAATTAATTTTATGATTACCTAATATGGATACACGGTGAACATAGTATTCCTTGTGATTTCATGACCCTAATTGACCTTAACTCATTTGAAATCTCAAAGTAGAACCATACGTTTCAAAGATGAACGTAGGATAATCTTAAAAGCATGCAAGACCCTTTAACATGCGTGTATGGTATGTGTTAATATCTATGTATGCTTAGAGTGAGACTGATCTAGGAAGAGCAAAGCCCAGCTCTAGTCTAGCTAGGGGACAACGTAGTTGCGTCGTCCCTAAGCCTAACTAGGGCACAGATGCGCCCTCCTGCAGTTTGGTCTAATTGGTTTGTTGAAATTTGCGAACTTGTAACTTGTATGTTATACTGCTTTCAGTCTTATTACATAATTACCATGATGTTTATAGCGTCCCCAAATCTGGTACTAATCACCACGAACCTGGTACATCATTTCTATAACTATTGTGGAAGATATAAACATAAATTGTTTATACAATATAACCTTTACAACATAATCCCCAAGGTCGATAACCTTAGCTTAATACACATATTCATATACTACAGGACTTATAATGTTATTTATCTTCAATACTATTACAATTTTAACTGTACAATAATCCAATCTTGTAACTTATCTTTGCCTTTGCATGTGTCTGAAGTTTCGACTTAATCTGAAATGTTTATCATAATATAGCAAGGGTGAGCAACAAGTTTTTTCAACAAGTTTAATTTCAAAGAAAGATATATCATGATTGAAAGAATGAATAATAAGTTGACAGACTTTCAACAATATAATTATTGTGAAAGAATATGAATCAATTTCCATAACCGAATAACCAAGTCAATAATAATGAATGGACAACAATGAACATGAACAACTATAACTGAACCAAATGGTAGAAGGTGATCAACCTTTCATACCTGATGAACATATACAACGTACACAACGTGCAAACCAATAAAATCATAGATGTGAAGTAATCAACAATGATTAACCACTAGCATACTTGAAAAATCACAACTCGCATTTGAGTTAGAGAACTTGCTTAATTAAAAGTATAGTTCGAGAAACTTGCATGTACCGTCGATTACTGTTAAACAATTTATTTAGCTTCATCTGAAAGACCTATTATTATTAATATCAATCTCTCAATTAGAATAATATCATCACATACACTACTATTAATTATAGTCAATATACAACTTAAACACTTATCACATAATCAAATATTAGATTACTCCTTAAAAAATCATTATTATTATCGTCATTTGATAATTCTTTAATCACTATATCATATACATTATGATTTAACACTTTAATCTTATATATTATAAGTTCTTCTTTAAAATCCAATAACTCAAATACTAATCCAGCAACCTGGATTATCCAAACATACCAATCCAGCAACCCAGATTGTAATCTAGGAAACCAGATTGCAATCCAGCAAACTGGATTCCAAATCCAGCAACAAGATGGCCAATCCAGAAACAAGATGGCCAATCCAACAAAGTGGATTCCAATTCCAGCAACCAGATTGCAATCCAGAAAGTTAGATTCAATAGGTTTTAAATTCAGTAAACTGCTTTTCAATCTATCATACTGGATTCAACAGATTTTCAATCCAACAAGCTAGATTCATTAATTCTTTTCACGAAAATACCAAATCAACTTAATATTTTTCTATTCTTTGACCAAACATATATACATATATTTCATACACAAAAAAATTTCCATAATTTTTCAACTCCTTTTAGTAATTTTCAAAAATCATTTTTAGTTTGTAGATTAAAAAATTAGCCCTATCATGCTCAAATCTAGAAATTCTCATTTCTTGGCATAATCTTATACGTGTTAACATGAGCCTCCATTTTAAATTTCGTGTCCATCAGAGTTATAGAACTCCGGTTATAGTCATTTTTGTCGAAAAATCCCAAATATTGAAATGATCATAACTTGGTCATTTTAAGTCGGAATGAGCTCATTTTTGGAAAGAAGCTACTTTATATCATATATTTTCATTTCCCAAAAGGCCTGAATTTATTTCACAATTTAATTGGCTAAAACTTCCATTGGAAAGTTCTGGGCAGTAGGTTTTTAGAAAAAATGACTTTTTGTACTTTGCTAAAAATAGTCCATACGGAAATTTAAAACTCCTTTTTCAGTGATTCGACTTAGAGATGTTAGAAAACTTGTAATATTATCATCCTAAATTTTTCCTGAATTTTTTAATATCAAAAAAATGATGAAACTACCCCTAGCAATGACTGGACCAAAACAGTTTGTTTATCTTTAAAAAAACAAAATTGTTTTGGCTAAAACAGCCACTACGAATTGTGTACTTAACATTTTTGAGTGATAACACTTGGTTTAAGTAACAAACTTACATATCTAGCACCTCTCTTTGACGGATCTCAAAAAGAAGTTGTAGATCAAAAACGGTGGAAATCCAAAGTACATAAAAATTTATGGTTTATAAACTAGAAAAATTACTTTTCTTTTCTTTTGATTTCCAAACAAATCAACATCCAATATGGGTATATCTAAACATAAAACACTCATTAACAATTAAATACCAAGTTTTTGAGTTTAGAAACATAGATTCAAGTTTTGATTTAAAATAATCAAAAATACATAAACACAAGGTATTTATACCTTTGATTCCAATATTCTCCTTCTTCTTCTTCCTAGTTTGATTATGAAACTTGGTACCTTAGCAAAAAATCTCTTCTTCCTTCGTTTAATGGCATCACTCTCTTTCCTTTTCTTTCTCTAAGTGTCGTTCTTCTCCTCTTCCTCTCTCTCATAGCTTCCTTTTTGTTTTGATAAGAAATGAGATAAAGAAAGAAAGAAGATAAACTTCTTTTATTAAATATAGATATCTATAAATATCTACATTCACCATTCATTCTCTTCCACATTTTAACCGGACATGTGGCCTATTTTTCTCCCACCATTTGGTTTAATTCCATTGTTAATATTTTATTAATTGCCCAACATGTGTCCTCCTTTTCCTTTCTTTGTGGCCAATTATTGGTCATTCCTTTTCTCTTCTCCACTAACCGGTCATTTGGCCATTCATTCACCACATTTTGGTCTTCTTTAATTATTACAATATTACATATCAATCTAGCTAAATGTTGTGGCTTAAAATGATGATATGCTCCCTCCTTTTACTCTCCACAATAACCGGCCAAGTGACCTTAATATCATCCAAGTTTTGTTTTGATTTTTATTTCTTATTTAGTATGTCAAATGTCTAAAATACCCCCTCTTTAATTGGGCTAAGCTTGGGCTTTGAATTAAATTATTTTGGGCTTCCTAAATAATTCTTTGGGCCATGTAAATTAACATAGTCCAACACTTTTTAATTTTATCCTACCCTAATCATTTAATTAGGGTTTCCATTCACTCAATTTTAATTTAAATCCTTATTCATGTACACTTAATTTCTTAACCCAATTATACTTGCTATAATTAGGTTATAAAATTAATTAATTGAGATGTATAAAATAAATCCCTTAGAATTAGTATATATTTTATATACTATTATTCTCCCGTACCATAACCCTTAAGTTATTCAATTTTTAATTCCTAATATATAATTAGGTTACTTAGTTTCTTTTATTTGTTTATATAAATAAACAAATATAAATCATCACATAATATTCATATTCACTTACTCACATATTCACAAAGTATTTATCATTATCATTCCTCTTACTAAAATATATAGCACATCACTAAATATATATATATATATATATATATATATATATATATATATATACACACACACACATATACACATTCACTTTATCCTTATAATATCTCTTTATTGGAATTTATTTCCTTAATAATTTTTCACATTCATAATTTCTTTCTTTTCAAAATTTCAATCATTCTCATACTTTCTTTCATTAATTCACATAAACTTGAAGGTAATATAATACATTATTCTTAACATATTTCTAAATATAATTCCATTCTAGGTTTTTAATTTTGTAACCTTTATTTTCTCAATTTTATTCAAATAGCAAACCATATAGGTTTTTCTTTAAAAATTTTAAATCATTCATCTATTTCCACTCTAGGTTTTATTTTTTAACCTTTAATTTAATCGTTTAAAATCTTATGAATTTTTGGGTTGTCGCAATGTTTAAAGAGTTCTAATAATTAATGGCTATGTACAACCAAAAATCTAAAGATTTTTACAAACTTTAGTATTACTTTTATACAAACTAAGTAGATGATGATTATATAACTACGCGGTGTGATAACATGTTAATGTGACATTCCATTTACATTACTAAGATAGGAATAAATGTGTGTCATTGACTTATAAATTCGAGTAACTAATAAATGTGTTGTATACATAACTACATTACAATAGGATTCCAAAGTGTTGATAAGCTATATAGTTGATAAACTACGCTTGAGGCAAGTTCTCTAACTTCATTTAATTTTCATATTGAATGAAAGTTCCCTAAAATCTTTACGCTTTACATATTGTATAATTTCCAATTTTTGTCATATCGACCATATTTACATCGAGCAAATATTTATTACTATTCAAAAATCGAGTTATATATTGATGTTATTGCAAGCATTGAATTTATCGTTCCTAAATGCATTATAAAAGGTGTATAAGTTATTGATTCGACTAGACTAATATCATGTATTAAAAATCTATCCAAACCAATTGATTTGGTGCGGATTCTTAAATATGCTAAGATGAATAACCCTCATTGAAGGAGAAATTATATAATTATCAAAGATCCGACATGAGCACATACTAGCATGTTTAAATGTTATGCATAACGTAGGGTATTTAGGCTTGATCACCTGTTGTACTCGTTTTATTGGATTTTCAGTGTAATACTATTAATTCTAGCAGAAGTTCTTAGTCTCTAGTGACTGCTCAGTGTTCATTATTCTTGAACCTTGACATGATTAACTCTTTGAATCTTGTTGATATTTTTCAGTCCATAGCGACACTTATTGAGAATTTTTGATAATTCCTAAACTATTATTCATCGTCATACCCTTGATATTTGAACTTATAACTGTTCACCTTATTGCTATATTACTTTCTAGGCAAATTTGTGATACCCCCAAATCTGGGTACTTCATTCCCACAGGATTTGGTGCTCACTATCCAAACATTCTTTTTTAACTACCCAAATTAATAAAATTTAAACAAAAAATCTTCCCATTAAAGGGTTAAATAATTAAATCCAATAAATCCCAGGTCATCTAACCTTTAACATTCATCAAATGCGAAAAATTAAATAATTACATCACATAATTAAACCAAGTGTCTGAAAACATAAATGTCAATAGATTTACAAGTCTTCAACACTTGTTCATCTTTCCTTTCCCTTTTTTAATGGTTGGCTCATTAACATTCTCAACTTTAGCTACAATGTTTATATATATATATATATATATATATATATATGCAAGAGTGAGCAAAACAAATGCTCACTTGAAAGGATATAATAACTGGCAATGAATAAACTTAATTGAATTGAATAACAAATTTTTAATATCAATATTCAAGAACTAATATTGAAAATCATCTGAGGGTCACAAGACCATGAACTATGTCCCAGATTATAAGTATATCTACTTAAATCTTTAACAGTCATTAGACTATATGGACCTTCTTCTCGTACTTAGGGGGATCTGATAAGTAGGTTTTATACCTACTTATCCGGTATCTTTTACTTGAATTATTTGTTTTTATTCATGTGTCTTAGTTACTTTTCATGCATTTTGTGTTCGTTTTGTAGGTTATACGTTTGGAAGCGATGTGAGCGATTATTGGCAAGGAAAAAGCAAGCCGGATATCGTTTGTGCTTTTATGTCATTTCATGTTCATGACTTGGAGCTTGGACTATATTGTAGAGCGTTTTCTTAGCTTTTCGGAACATCTTGAATCATTCAAATCGGAGTTCGGATGAAAGAGTTATGACATTTCTACCGACGGACGTTGAACTTCACCGTTTTGGGTGGTCATTTTGCGTAGCAGTCACTTCCAGTTCAATTTCGACCATCATGCGTTCGTTATTTCTCAAAGCTCAAAGAATGAAAGTTGTAGATATCGTCGATAGCTTCGATTTGATATGTCGCAGGCCTCATAACTCCTCTCGGTTTAGAAGTTATGGCAGTTTTAGCAGAGGAGGTTCCAGCAGAAAATATTTTTGGCAGATTGGTACCCAGCCGGGGCTGGGCGTTTTTGTGCTTAGTACCCAGCCGGGGCTGGGTGTCTGGGCGTGAAATCAGTAGCCTATCCAGCTGGGGCTGGGCTTTTGCAAAGGAAATACCCAGCCGGGGCTGGGTATACGCGAAAATGAGCGGATTTTGTCCGAATTTGAGTCCGAAAAGGATTGTTTCAAGTTGTTTGATTCAAGGACTTCCAAGAGGACTTAAAGACATGTACAAAGACTTATAAAAGGAGGGGAATAACATAGATTAGAGGGGATTAGAGAGATTATTAGGGGATTAGAGAGATTATTAGGAGATTAGAGAGCATTCTATTAAATTAGATTAGAGTAAATTAGAGAAAAACACTAGTTCTAATTAGATTTGGAGATTGAAGCAACTTGGAGACCATTAAATATTTGAAGTAGGAGCGAGGAGGGAGCATCAAATCTACAGACAATAGATTCTATCTTCTTTACTTCTTCTATTTTTGTCTTTTAATGATTATTCAATTGTGGATTCTTAGTTTTAATTCAATGAACTAATTCTTTGTTTGAGATTACAATGGATCTTATTGTGTAGTTTATTTTAATATGCTTCGTTATCAATTATTATGTTCTATTTAGAGGATTGTCTATTGTGATTTGGACTTAATTGTTTAATTGTTTGGCCATCAATTACCGTGATAATCTATATGAACTCGGGAGATGAAGTATAGATTTAGATCTAATCATGATAGCATGTGTTCAGGATTTTGTTAATAGCTTAAACTTGATGTGTGTTAAGGTAGAGATATGCTTGACATCGCATGTAATCGGATAGAGAACTTATTCTTCAACCTTCTTCAATTGTAATTCACATAGAGATATAGTGGGTTAGTTGATTAAGGTGTTTAACGGATTTCTATCTTAATTGTGGATTGACGTTAATACGATATTAGTGCATCGAGAGGTGGTTAATATTACTTTCGTGTTCTTGATTAACAATTCGGGATAGAGAATAATTGATGAGAAGTGTGTTAACTTAAATGAGGCAATAAGTGAAGTTGTGATCTTAAATCTCCGTTATCTTAATTTAACTAGTTGAAGTTAATAGTAGTTTAATTTATTTAATTTGAAATTCATTCGTTTAAATAAGATTGAGTTGGTTACGGGTTAGTACTTGGTAATTTTTATTAAATAATTCTCTGTGGGAATGATACTCAACTTATCACTTTATTACTTGTTGACCACGTATACTTGCGTGTTGTGCGTATATAGATTTTACCCAACAGGATCAGCCCTTCGTACCATGTATTGTGCACAAATATCTAAACGCTTTCGTGTAATAAATCCCCTATAATAGGGTTGTTCTTCTCAGTTTTAACATACGAGTCCGCACCAAAGGAAGTTTGGTTTGAATAAGTTTCAAGGGTAATTTAGAGTTCAATGAACATCAACTAAGGATTAGTTGAATAAAAAGTTTAATGATAATACGAGGATTCAACAACGACATGATATAGAGTAGTTATGAACCATAAATGAATAGTATAATACATCAAAGTCATGCTTTAAGAATAAATTTCAAAGCATTGAAAAGACATAATAAACCTTGCTTGAATAAAATGATAAGCTAAGGTTCTATTTTCCAAATAAGGAAACAAATTTAGAGCTTTGCTCAATAGAATTCAATAACTTGTGTAATTTATAAACAAGATAGGATAAAAGGACTTGATCAAATACAATTAGGGTTAGAGAACTTGCATAAAATAAGTAAGGTATGATAAGCTCAAATAGAGATTAAGGTTCAGAAACTTGCCTTGCGTGTAAGCTAAACAGTATAACTTGATTCTCAATATCCTATACATATGTCATCATGACATAATTAGTTACTACATGATTTCAGTACATAATTAAATATTTATTTCATGTACGACTTGTAGTCTTTTTAATGCAATAACACAATCTTCAGTTTATCACATAACTCATTAATTTACTAATAATAATGTTCATATTTGGTATTATAATAACACCACAATAAGATTAATCGCATTTTATAGTCATAAGATGACACTATATTAACAATTATAAAATTGTACATTAAAAATCAATTTCTTGGGCCAAACTGCTAACTGGCGATGCAGCGCCTCAGTTTGCACTGAGGACCAGCGCTGCAGTGCTGGTCTGGCACTGCGGCGCTTCTGTTTACTCACAGAACCGGCACTACGGCACTGCGGCGCTGCGGCACAGTTGCACGTAGACAGTGTTCGCGAAGAACACAAAACAAAGCCAAATTAGCCTAAAAACACATAAACTTTACAGAAACATAAATTAATATT
The DNA here is from genome assembly GCA_020205505.1 of Panax japonicus. Taxonomy (NCBI): domain Eukaryota; kingdom Viridiplantae; phylum Streptophyta; class Magnoliopsida; order Apiales; family Araliaceae; genus Panax; species Panax japonicus. Next base: position 18,704,602 of record CM035112.1, on the reverse strand, counting down.
ACTAACATGTTTCTAAATATATAAACAGTATAAACATCAAATTAAAACCTCTAAATTCATTATTCTTGCTATTTCTTCACTTTTTGACATTCTTAGCGAAATTAATCATTGTGAATTCGTTTCTCAACCAAAACAGTTAGTTTAAATTACTTTGTTTTCGTTTCTTCATGTATTTTCACAATCAATAGTCAATTTACACTTTATACTATTAATTGAGTATTAATTTTGATTTTAAAATTAGCCATATCATACATATATCACTGTAACCTGCTGTAAACATGGTTTCTTCACATATATCATGTTTATGTTTTTATGAATTTAACAACTTTAAATCGCATACTAAATATATAGAAACAATTTATATGAACAAATTAACATGTTTAACCCATATTTTTAACTAATTGTTCGTGAAACTCAAACACAAAGAACTTTTAAAATAAATAAAACTAAACTTTAAAAATTAAAATTATATCTTCAATTGCTTGTTTAGCCAACAAAGATGATATCAACCTCCTTGTTTTCTCCAGTTCACAGATAGCTTTATCTTCATCCTTCTCTCTTTTCTCTGTGTTTTTCTTCTTCCCTTCTCTGTTTCTTTCTTTCTTCTAACTTTAACGTAGTATATAATATAACTGGTATATAATATACGTAATATAACTGACATATATACATATATTACATATTAATACATATTATAATTGATGTCAGTTATAATTTTTGTTTTAAAAATCAAAAGTCATAAGGCTTGTTTGGCAAAACTAATTTAAAATTAAAGACTTAAAATCCTTAAGAGCCTTGTTTGACAAAACTGAATTAAAACTCTTTTAATTTATTTTAATAACTTATTTATTATATAATTTAATTGTCACAATTTATTTAATTAAATTATAATATTCAAATTCAATTAAATTAACGTTAACATCAACTTATTAAATCAAAATGTCACATAATCAAATTACCACAAAATTATAATTTTCATTATAATTTTATTTAATAAATTAATACGTCACTTTTACTTACTAAATTAAATTAAAACAACATCATTACAATTCATTCAATCATTATCAACTCTCCAATTTAATTATTAAATTAAATTAGAATATTATCTCATAATAATTAATTTATCACTCTTTTAATTTAATTACTTCAGCACACAAAATTACCGAATATTAACTTAATTAACATATTACACTTACTTAAGTTAATTTTCCACAACTCATCAATTATTTATTTAATTAATAAATAATCAAATTAAACAAATATTTATTTAACAATAACCACATCAACTAACACATCAACTAAAATATTTATTTAATTCAATAAATATTTGAAATTACATGTAAAAATTCTGGATTATTACAAAATTTGTTGCTCATTCTTGCTTTCCTTAAAACTTTCAGTTAAGGTAGAGCGCGATGAACCCTCAGGCAAGGACAAGGGTAAGGACAAGGCTACGGAATAGATTTGTTCCTTAGCGCTAGGAATTTAATATTATCATATTGTATTAAGTGTAGACACTCAAAATTTTGCATTCATATTACTAACATTTCAGGAGGGCAGAATCGTCTTTCAGATATAACCCATGAGGACAAGACAGTTCTAGTTTCGAAAATCCCACCAGAGAAGCCTTTTCTATTTCAGAGATAACCCCGAGATATTCAATCCCGTAAACAACACAGGGAGTTTCAGTCTCAACCTCAGAGATAACCCCAAGGAGTGTAATTGCAGTTCCAGAGATAACCCCGGAAAAGCTCCTTTCAACCCTTCCAATCAACTTCAACCTCGAAGATAACCCCGAGGCACTTATTCCCTAACTCAGAGATAATCCCAGGAAGTCAGGCACTCCTCAAAGACAACCCCGAGAATATCCAGTACTTACAGCAGCCCAATCTCAGAGATAGCCCTGAGCAACGACTGCTTTATCAGCCCAAACTGAAGATAACCCCGGTGAGGGGCAAAATCGTCATTTTGCCACCTCGATCCCACATGCGCGCTGTCTTAACACATTTCAATATACATTTTATATAGCAGTGTCCTACAAGAACCAAATAGCTGCAATCCCGAGTGACTACTACACAAGACAGCACACCAGATGGAATTTGAAGCTTGAAGACCAAGAGCATAGTCCCATCTTTCTGACTTCTTACAACCTCTAATCCCATGTCATTTGTGTAGCTCTCGACAATAGCACTCTGAAACAGGTCTTATACACCTCGATCAGATGCCCGGATTGAAGTTCTGAAAGTTCGAACGGACATCATGTTGCACGCTGTGCACATACTTCGAGACGGCGGGACCTGCGGAGCTCAGGGCACCCCGGACAGCCGCAGGTGCATCTGCGGCTACCGCAGGTACACCTGCAGCTCCCCCCTCTATAAATAGAGGGCTTGGGGTGGCCATTTTGTAAGATAAAATAGCGAGGAAGCCCTATCCAATTTGCTCTGTACACACTATAAATTGAGTACTTTCTCATTTTAAACACTTGTGAGCTCATATATTGCTACATTTTTTTCGGTGGGAACTGAGTGTTTATCCATTTAAAGTTATTGAAGTCTTTTTTGATAGTCCAGTGTAAGCCTTTATACCTTTCTTAAAGCCTTTTCTCCACTACTATGCACACACCATTTTTCACATTGAGAGTCGTGTTGCGTGTGTATGCCCGGACTTTGGTCTGTGGCTTTTTATTTCATTTTGTATATATATTTATATATATGGACTAACATTATCAAGTTATGCCTCGATTGAGCCTGGACTCACGTTCCGGAGCGTTTATTGTTGTTATATATATATATATGTTTATATATAAATTGTGGTCGAACTCTGTTCGATGAGCCTGGATTTATATTCAGAGCATTTATTGCTTATATATATACACGTATCTATAAACTATTGTCGAACTCTATTCGATGAGCCTGGATTTTATATCCGGAGCATTTACTGCTTTTATATATATATAAATACTTATATATATATTATACCCATCAAACTCTGTTTGATTGAGCCTGGATATAATATCCAGTGTGTTTACCGCTTATATATATATTTATATTTTTGTCAGGCCTGGAGTTTACTTCGTGACCTTTTACTGCTTTCTTTACATTTCATCCCGCCTGGAGTTTACTTCGTGGCGGTTGATCATTTTTACTGTTTTATTTACATTTTGTCCCGCTTGAAGTTTACTTTATGGCGGTTGATTGCATTTAATACTTTATTTACATTTCCAATCCCCCATGGAGGTGCTTCGTGGTGGTTGATCTTGTCCCTATATATATATATTTACCGCTTTTATATTTTTATATTCACAGTCCCCCATGAAGTTCGCTTTGTGGTGGTTGACAGTCTGTATATATATATTTACAGCTTTTATATATATAACTGCTTACATCTTTCATATAAACTGCTACATCATGTGAGCCTAGGAATCATGTGATCACAGATTCAGTCTCTTGAATCTAGATTCGGTTCCCGTGATGGACATTTTCAGCTGTAATCAGTTTGTACATTATTCACGGTATCTGAATTTCCTTAGATGACTCTCATGCCCACAAGGAATTCGGCATTGCTATATATATTATTTTCTCAAAATGCTTTGCATCTCGAAAATAAAAGCAATTAAGCCGAACACTTAATAAAATGGAAGTATCAAAGGCCTCAATTACTATTGAGCATAAGGGTTTGAAAAATCTCTTTTATAAAACATCATTGCTATATCTTGTTAAAACTAATTTTTTACATAAATTCAAACCCTTTATATATAGGTGCGAACGACGCATAACACTACTTCTAAATAACTGCACATTGACCCCCCCCACACACATTTATATAACAATTTAATTGAAAAGTGGCGGTCATCGTGGTAACACGGATGTAGGGGGTGCCTAACACCTCTCCTCCGCATAAGCAAGTCCACGGACCCTAATGAATCTTGGTTTTATAAACCAGTTTAACAATGTTACATCACGTGGTTAATGTGCAAAACTTTTCTCGGTTGAGTTGGTGCAACCATTTAAAAATATCAACTGGCGACTCTTACAGTCCAATCATCGACATATAAATGTCGAACCTTTCATAACTTGTTTTTGCAAACAAATCTCACCTAACATGAGAACACCAAAAGACAAGAACAAAAAAGGAACAGTAAAAATCTCGACATCGACATTAAGACTTATGTGTTATGATGTAATAAGTTATATTTAAATTAAGTTGTGATGTTGTAGTAATGGTTTTGAGACTTTGGGATAAGAATAATTATGTTATGACAATATAAATTATTTTATTTTTTGTTGTGTGAGATTTTGATTTATTATTAGAATTAATACGTGATGTACCAAATTCGAGATATGAGTGTCTGAATTTGGGGGCGTCACAGAATATATCCATAGAAATTGTTGTGTGGAAATAAGGGGACATAAGTTAAGCGTGAATTTGATTCTGATACGCTTAGGAGAATTTGATGTGATACTAAGAATGGATTGGTTGTTTGACCATGAGGCAATTATTGATTGTCAGAAGAAAAACATACGTTTTAAGACACCAAAGAAGTCTAAGGTTGTATTTTATGGTAGCAAGTCGCCATGAAAAATGAGTTCTTTGACGATGATGCAGGCCGAAAGAATGTTAAAGAAAGGATGTGAATGTTATTTGGCTCATGTAGTGGTACACGGATGGTAAATTCTGACATGAGACAGATACATTTAGTTAACGAGTTTAGAGATGTCTTTCCAGAGGAACTGCTGGGACTTCCACCAGATAGAGAGATAGATTTTGTGATCGATTTAGTACCGAGGACATCGCCGATATCGAAAGCACCGTATAGGATGGCTCCAGTAAAAATGAAAGAGTTAATGGACTTGATGAATCGAGTGTTCAAGCAATACTTGGACAAGTTTGTGGTTGTGTTCATTGACGACATTCTGGTGTATTCAAAGACTGAGGAGGAGCACGCCGAATATTTAAGAATAGTATTGGAGACATTGAGGAAGGAGAAGTTTTATGCAAGATTTTCAAAGTGTGAATTCTGGTTGAAAACAATTCAGTTTTTGGGGCATGTTATCGACAATGAGGGAGTATCGATAGATCCAGCAAAGGTAGAAGCGATGAAGAATTGAGGATAATCAAATACACCGACAGAAGTCAGAAGTTTTATGGGATTGACAGGATATTACCGAAGGTTTATTCAATATTTCTTGAAGATAGCGACTCCATTGACAAATCTTACCAGGAAGGCGGTTAAATACGCGTGAACAGAGAAATGTGACCAAAGTTTTCAAGAGTTAAAAAAAGCGACTGAGTTAAACACCTGTGTTATCCTTACTAGATAATACGGGAGGTTTTACAGTGTACAGTGATGTGTCACATAAGGTATTAGGTTGTGTGTTGATGCAGAATGGTAAAGTCATTACGTACGCATCACAATAATTAAATGACTATAAGAAGAGATACCCTACCCATGACCTAGAATTGGTCGCGGATAGTGTTTGCCCTTGATATATAGAGACATTATCTCTACGGAGAAAAGTGTGAGATATATACAGATCATAAGAGTGAAATATATCTTTACACAAAAAGAGTTGAACATGAGGCAAAGGAGGTGGTTAGAATTGATCAAAGACTATGATTGTGAGTGTAATGACCGAGAAAATCGGATAATTTGTAAAATAATTTTATTTGATTAAATAATGAATAAAATTATATTATAATGAGTAAGCAAGATGAATGTTATTCAATAACCTAAACATGTTGGAATATCGTAGTATTTTGGCTACGTGGTAGAATTAAAGTGTTTGAATTTTCAAGATGAAAATAAAAGTTTTCTGAAAAATACTATTCATCAATATCTGCTCGAGAATTATTTTTGAATTTCTGAGAAATATGTAACGATAGAATAATAAGGAAGAATGAATTATGTAATAATAATTCAAGTATGACAAACGCAGTTTTTCGCCTGCGTACTAAATTCGAGAACATTAGGAAACGTGAAGATTTAATAAACGATTATCGTATGATACGTAAGTATTGTACGAAGTAATGAATACGAGCATGATAAGAGGTATTATACAAGTATGTATGAATGATGGTATATCGCATATGATGAGTGAGTATACGAACTAGCGTATGAGAAGAATACGTAGACTTTACGTTAAAAAGGCTTAAAGCTAATTGTATTTGATTTGTAGGATTTGTGTAAGAATTGTACAAGCCCAAATGCTAAGCTAAAGTTATTAAAACCTAAGCCCAAACCAAGAATCGGATCCGTGGATCGAACCAATGGGTTATCAGATAAGAAAAACCCATGGGGCAACCCATATGGGCCCCATGGATCACATGGAAACCATCTTGGTGACCAAGTAAAGTGATTTACTTGGTGACCAAGGTTGTGTTGGGCTTCGACACAGAAACGCACAGCAGAAATTAAAATTTTAAAGCAATTTCCGAAACCCTAAAACAGGATCCATGCAAAAATCAATTAATTCAGAGGTTTAGAGATTATACCAGATATAAACAAAAACGAAAATCTGAAACCGACTGCGCCTCGAATCTCCAACGCAATACAAACCGATTGCGCCTCTACGGTATCCACACGAACGTCGCACGAACCGTCGAACGATTCTGCAATAAGAAGGACTTGCGGTACTAGACACCAAAAGGAATGGATTTTTGAAACTGTTTTCTCTCTAGTCTCTCTCTAAGAGCTGCTAGGGTTTTTCAATTATGATATCTTACCCTAAGTAGCTGCTATATATCATATTTATAGTAGTTAAAAGGAATTAATCAAAATCAAAACCTAATTTTATAAAATCTGAATCTATATATATATATATATATATATATCTTAATTAAGTCTTACTTAATTAATATACATATATACAAATTCTCCTTTTAATTTAAATTCGTGATTTAAATACTATTAATCATATTAATATATTTAAATCCTTAAAATTTAAATTAATTCCCTTTTAAATAACGTTCTATGTGTGTGACCCTATAGGTTATTATTACGTTGGCAATAATTTTAAAATCATATTATAAAATTATAAACAGTGAGCAGCATCTAGTAATGCATCACTGCTACCCAAGTAATAATAAGATCGATGATTCGATGCAACCTTTTGTGACCAATGTTTCAATGCAATTTAATCCTTTTAACCTTAATATCCTAGATTAAACTCGAGTCATGAAATGTGTCATACTCTTCATAATTTAATCTGAGTTTTCTTGATCAATGAGTAGACTATATGAAATAAATCACTATTTGAGCATGGCTATGCATTTCATAGTCCTACTCAATTAAGAGGCCTATGGATATCACCCATAATATATAGGATGGTTAAATTCCATCTAGATCACTCATATTTCTCACATGATTAATGATGAACCCAATAATCACCTTTATAGTCCACCCTATTAAAGGTGACATTTGATGATATCAAAGTACATAAATTCTCGTGTAGTAATATAGCGATTTCAGGTCGGAGGACCATTACATCATTGTCACTATGAGAATTGCTAATGACACTTCGCATAATGCTCCATATAGAATTCTCATGGTGGGTCTGTCCAGTACATCGTTCTCTAACATGTACCTATGCATTGACTTAATATCTCATATATTTATGACCAATGAGATTTGGTCATCAGTCAATCCACATACTAGTCTCAATGCATCATTGTTGTCCCATCAACAATGATACTCGACTAGGGACATTTAAGAATACTGATACTAATGGTAATATATAATCTCATGTTCAAGTCACATACTTGAAACTATATAATTTGTATCACTATTCTAAGGAATTTTATTATGTTAACAATTATATTATGCAGTAAATAAAACTATAATAAAATCATATATTTATTCAATCAAATATAATATCAAAACGTTAAGCAATTATATCAAATAATTGGCCTCTAGGGCATAAACTCTAATAGTAAGGAGGTGGAGAAAGGAGGTGTAGAAAGGAGGTGGGATGGCCTAAGTTACAATTAAGCCCTCACTTTGTATTTCCTATTAATAGAAAATTGCTAGATCATTTGTTGCCTTATTCAAATACACCAACATCCTAGATTATTGAGAGAAAAGTGAGAAAAGCTAGAACGTTGCTATATCAAAAAGGAAGAAGAAGAACTAAGCTAAAGAACTTCAAGGGTAAGAAATCTTTGACCATTAATCTTCCTCTCTTCAATTGTAGTTTGATAGAGAAGTGATGATTGATGGAGTATGTATGATAAGAAGGAACAAGGATGGTTATTAATGGAAGTAAACTTTAATAAACCATGTTGAAAGTGAATCATAAGTATAGAAGTTATAAACCTATGAAAGACATTGAAGAATTGTAATATTGTTATTGATGGACAAGTTTAAAACCATAATTTGTAGGCTTAGATAATATATGTTGTGATAATGGAATGAATCCATTTGGAATGGTGTAAAAATCTCAAGTAACGAAGTTATGTCGAAATTTACGAGATTAGACGATAATTTTCGAAATTGTTAAATTCTCGGGATGAAAGTCAAAAGTTAACATTGAACTCAAAAACGTTGGTTTTCGATGGAGAATAGTCTAAGTTTGCATTTTAGAGTTGCGGACTCGAAAATGATCAAATTTTGACTTAGAACAAAGAAACAAGCTATGAACGTTCACAAACATTTATCATTTTCGTAATAACGAACTTAAACGGTGAATTCTGTGTTAACGTATTAGAAAATATAAAATTCTTATATGAACACTTAGTTCATGTGATTTGTGAGCTAACGGCTTTTGAACGAGCCAATTTGAACTTAAAATGAACAATTTATGAGTCCGGGAAGTTCACAAAGCAAGAAATCTGTCAAAGTTGTCTGAGGCACAGGGCCGGAGCTGCAGCGTGGCCCAAGGCTTTAAAGCTGCAGCCACAGCGCCAGGCCAAGACCATAACTTACTGGAGAGTGGCGCCGCAGCGCAACCATTTTTACTGAGAATGGCGCCGCAGCGCCAGGTCCGGGCAAAAGCTACTGGAGACTCACGCTGCAGCGCGAGTCCTATAATGGAAGCTGGCGTCGCAGCGCCAGCACTAGGTAAAGCCTAGTAAATAAGGTTTATGAATATAAAAAGAATGACAGTTGATTAAGGGTGAATTATAACATTAATAAACTTGAAGTAGCATCCTCAATGATGATTATAAGGTTGAGAATTACAACTAAAGGTTAAAGAAAGATTACTTGAACGTAAATGTAAAATAATGCGATAAATGTAACCAATGTTAAACAAATCTAATGAACGATTAGATTGAGAAGAAGGGTAAGATACGCTAGGGACCATACATGATTGATTATGACCTAATGTGGTATGTTATGTGATTATGCATTGTAGAATCCTTAAAGACTCAAAAGGAAAAGTATTTAATCTGTAGAAGACGCTAAAGACAAGTGTTCTAACTCTTGTCTATGTTCATTCTAGACAAGCTTTGTGATTTATGTCTCTTACGCATGAGTTGATGTATAATGAAGTCGAAGCCAATTCCTTCGGCAAGACTTAATATGTTTTGATGGATTACTTTATAATCTATCGAAATGCTATCAATGTTGCTATCTTTTGTCAAACGGTTTTGGTATGGATTTCAAAAAAAGACTGAGTATGTATAAATAAACGTTTTCTCGTCAAATGATAGGCACGTGAGGTTACCAAAACTTAAACGTAAATACGTTTACCAAAAGAAGTGTTGTACAACATAGAGTACTATAGACTGATCACATAGACGTGCTCGTAAGGTATACTGGACTAATGGACTTGGGGCCGGGTTGTCCTTTTCAAGAAAAGAATGAAATGCTCAAGGTCTTGGACCAAAATTGATATTTAATGAACGTGGTTCATTGTGAAATGTTTTAAAGAAAAAGAAGTGTTATTTTGAAGTGCTTGAGCTAGTTATGCTTACTCTTTCTTAAATCATATGAATGCAGCTAAGACCGAACGTCCTGAAGGATCGAATAAGGATAAAGGAAAGGCTAAGACAGACCACTAAGCTATTTTTGTAATAGTATAGTTTGAATGTTGTAATTATTTGATATTATGACCAAGAACATATGTAATGGTTATAAAGAATTTGGGAAAGGGAATATTGTTTTTGAATATATAGAAGACATATTCACTCTTTTGAGTTATTTCAATTGAATGTATATGTGAATGGTAGTACCGTGTAGCATCATTTGTCGGGTTGGAAGATACCCGACAAGGTGAAAGAGGCATACAAACGACGAAGAATGTGGTAACATCAAGAATCGGTTAGCTGAAGGCGATGAGTTGAAGTTTAAGATTGATGGCATCGGAATGCTGAGATTTGAATGATGAATTTGGGTACCTTTAGTACCAGAGCTAAGAGAGGAGACTTTGTAAGAAGCACACAGTACGAGATACTCGATACACCCAGGAAGCACGAAGATGTATCAAAATTTGCGTCAACACTTTTGGTGGCTAAACATGAAAAAAGAGATTGTAGAATGCGTCAGCAGATGTTTAACTTGACAAAGGGTCAAGGCGGAGCATCAACGATTGAGTTGTGATTCAATTAGAATGAATCTGAACCGTACTTGTATTTTTTCGCTCAAATTTAAAATGAATTTTATCTTATTAATATATATATTATTAGGAATTAAAATTTGATAACATACCATAATAAATATGTAATTTTATTTATTTAGTTAAGTCTAAAAATTTGCACAGTACCAACGCTAATTTAAAAAAAGAGAATAGTAGTGTTATTATGGTTATGTAACTTATTTTACTCATTTTAAATTATAAAATTATATTTATTTTATTCGGTGACGGACTTTCTCCAAAGTCAAAACCCTCTTTCGTCTCTCTATTTATCTCCACTATTCCCTCCCTCTCTTGCACTCCAGTCGCCTCCCGATCTTCCTCACGGTTCCCAAGTGGCCGCGTCCGTCGCCGTCCGTCACCGTCCCAGCGTGACAGCATCCCTCACCGTGTCACTGAGTACTTTTATGATTACGCTGTAAGGTATGTAATAACTTGAATCAAATCATTAGTTGATTGCTTCATTAATTGATTAGTTAATTTGTTTTTTATTTGTAATCATTTATTAGTTGATTCATTACTTCCTTGTTCTTCGTGTCTTTAATATTCTGCTGTAATTTGATGCCGAACGGGCTCATAGAAAGAGTCCTATATGTAAAATTTTCAAATTTTAAGGATTTGTTTTTCTTTCATTTTCATCCCTAAATATAATGAGTGTATAGTTTAATAGTGGTGGCATGGTAGTGCAATTGTATTGAAATTGTGTTGATATACTTTGGACATAATGTCATTTTGTTTTGTCATCAATAAAAATGAACTCTATTTGTGGAACAACTTCTATCTCTTTTTACACGGGACTTTCTTTTGTGGAACTGAGACAGTAGTAATATAAGCATCAGATGAAAAGTTTGAAAGGACAAAAAAAGAGAAAAGAATTAACTATAAGACCAGTGATAAAACAGTATTGTCTTGGTTCCAGACCAGCCCCACCGGTGGGTTACTTGTTTTTGGGTTAAACGGTACAGTTTGGATTGGTATGGTACGGCTTTTTACTGTTGTACACTCTTAGTACTATAAGGAATAAAATCTTACGACGTCGTATTATTGCGTTCACAGGATATAGCAGTATAGTACATACATTTAGACCTCCTCCTTCCTGTATTACGACAAACAGTTTTCAGCCTTCTGTATTACAAGGCAGATAGAGGTCAATAAAAACAATGGGGGTTGGTCGTGAAGTGACAATCTCGTTAGATGGTGTGAGGGACAAAAACTTGATGCAACTGAAGAAGCTCAATTCTGTCCTCTTTCCTGTACGATACAATGATAAATATTATGCTGATGCTCTTGCCTCTGGCGAATTCACCAAGTTAGGTGAGATTTCCTCTTCTGTGTTATGATTAAGATTCCATTTTATGAATTGGGTTTCCGTTTTTAACTGTTTAAAACAAGGCTTTATTGATGTTATTGATTAATTAGATTTTCTAGGGTTTTTGGTTCTCTGAAATTATTGGTTAATTGAGGGTTTGGGATTTTGCTTTTTATGGTGTTTAGTTTGTTTCAATTGCAATACTGCTCCAATGCCATTTCCTTTCTCAAATTGACAAAGATGGATTTGGGCTATATTTGAAATGTATACACACCTTATGGCTTAGTGCCTTATTGGCTTAGTTTTAAATGATATAATTGGGGATATCATGCTATACAGTATTAGAAGTGTACATTGGGATATGGATATTTGGTACTTTAGTATGAGGTAGAGATAAAAGACACATTCTTTAACAACTGGACCTTGCTTATCTACGTAATAAAGCAAACCAAGCTTATATTTGGCTTGGACTCAAAATTTCAACCATCCGAGCCTGTGCGAGGAAGAGATAAAAGACACATTCTTTAACAACTTAACTATGTTTATCTATGTAATAAAGCAAACCAAGTTTATATTTGTCTTGAATGATCAAAATTTCAATCATCTGAGCCTGAGCAATGTCTCAAGCACACAAATCTAACTTCGGTTTAATATTTTTGCTGTAGTCAATGTTCTAAAAGATGCTAGGTGGGAGGCGGGCGGCCGAGGGGGCCTAGGTGAATTTTTTTATTTTAAGCCAATTTTAATATTTTATCTTACATTTATCCAAACAAAACAATAATATAAAGCAAAATAATCTATAATAAAAATAATAAAAGCACTTGCTTAAAGTTCAAACACATATCCATATTGCTAATGTCAAAGGTCAAACACAAACATGCAATTGTTTAAAGTTCAAACATATTTTTAACGTATTAGTTTTATTCATAAATAAGATTGTTATTAAATAATAAAATTTCAAGAATTTAATTCAATATTAAAACTTAAGAAACTAAACATAAATTGAAGAATTATATTGAATTAAACTAAATATTACAAATGTATAATCATTTATATAATTTGAAGTTGATACAAGTTCAAAAAATTACAACTATAATAAAATTATCCATTTTGACTTGATATTGTTCACTTCTTGTTGTGATTTGATATATTACAATCTGTATTATGAATATGGTAAATCATTAGAAAAATAAATATATCAAGATCTGGTTTGGGTAGTTATTAAAATAACAAAAACTCTCCGTCTAGGCTCCGTCTAATTTTCTGGAGGAATTTGTTTGCTTTCTTGAGCCTAGGTGAGGCGCCGGGCCTAGGCAGGGATTTTTAGAACACTGGCTGTAGTTAAGTCTATATTTTACTAAGTTCCTCATATAGAGTTGTTTGAATGCGGCTGATGCCATGTCATAAGCATTTCTTTGAATTTTTAAAGTGAATGTCAAATAGCACTCAGTTGTTCCAGGCCATCGAATTTCTTCTTATTAATGAGCAAAAGATGGAATGGACAATCTGCACTAACAACCTCTCAAACCATGTGACTCCAATTTCTGGAAACCTCTTAATTAATAAAGAGATGCCTAGGTTTTTGTTTGTTCTATAAATGGCCCATGGCCTTTCAGGAAACCTATTTTTAAGTCCAAATAACTAGTAGGGGTCCACTTCTCTAAAGACTGAAGTACATATGAAACATTCTCTTTGTACTGTGTATTGACATGAACACATTTGTTACGTTAGCTTGCTTAAATCCATTTAGAGCTTAGGGTTTAAGGATTAGGGTGGCAAAAAGGGTGAATTCTTACTTAAAGCTTTCTAAAGTCACTCATGGAGAATACTCTTGATTTTTGTAAAGATCGGTTTGGTGCACAAAAACTAAATGAAGTTTGTGTTTTGTACGTGTGGAATACATCTTGAGAAACAACTTTTTCTTGGTAAGTAACTTGACAAACAATTTGATGTGTGAATTAAGGCAGAGAGGTGAGCACATTGTTCAATGGTAATTCATGTGCAATGAGGTGGAAAAAAGTTAAGAGGTTGTTGCTCCACTCCGGGATTTCTTAAGATCTTTAAGTCTTCTATTGTCGTTCACACATGAATCATTTATTACATTGAGTTTTGTTATACTTGGTGAATGACTTGAAGAGGGAGGCGAGGGGTTAGGCCAGGAATTTCCCAAGGCAACCCCTGAGTTTTTAATTTAGGTTGTGGCACATTTATAGAGTTTGCTCATGTGTTTTGGATCTCACTCATGTTATTAAAGGCACGAGGTGCACCGAGGGGCAAAAATATTTTGAAATATAGAAATATGTATAACCATATCTAAATTTATTATATAAGCTCCTAAACAATGATAACTTATAAAATGGGTATTATGAACTTAAAGTGTCAAGTATGTTATCACTTCATTAAGTAGATAATTCAACAAAAATAATCCAATTAATTATAATAATCTTATTATAACCTGAATAATATAATCAATTAAATTACAATAAAAAGATAACTTGACCAAATGTAACTAATAATAATCTTATCAAAACCCAAGTAAAAGTATAATTTATAATATGAAATTGTAATTTAAAGAAAATAATTTTGAACTATAGTTACTAACTACATATTTTATTAAATTTCGGACTATGGTTCATGTGTTGTCTGGACCTTGGACTAAATGGAAGCCATCTAGAAATTGCCTAACAAACAAAAAATAAAGTAATTGAAAAAATTATTGTCATCCATATCCATCATGGATACATTAATAGTTCAGGATAGTTGTTGCTAATAATCAACCCATTAAGGAAATCTTTGTCTTTTCATTTGTTTTTGTTGAGTTCTAGGAAGCAGGGGTGCGGCACTTGCGACAGATGCCGTATTCCCAAGTTTAATGGCTGGAAATTGAAAAAAAGAAAGAAAAAACGTTGTGGAGAAACGAACTTACCCTTTAGGAGGCGATTGGAGGAGGGAGAGGAGGAGGAGATCTGACTTCTCTCTCTTCACTCCTGTTGTCGCTACAAAGTGAGACCCAAAAGTGCGTCTCGCTATGCCTCGTGTGCCTCAGGTGCGCCATTAATAACTATGAACTCCTTTTCCTTGTCTTTTGTCTCTTGTGATACATTTTTACTTTTATGTTTTAGTATTAGAAATTAGTATCTAGTATATGATTTATTTCATGTTATAGAGATAAATACATTTACTTCTTAAATATTGAGAAAAAAATTACCATCAAATTAGATATTAACTCCTGTGACCAAAGCGAGAATTACCACTATGGTTCAAAGTTTTGGCGTATCAGAGCAGTTTCGGTTCAAAGTTTCGGCGTATCAGTGATAATTAATGTAAAAAGTATGCTTCGGCTAAATTTCGATGTACCGGTGTAGTGGAACGGTTTTGGACCAAAAAGAAGAGAAATTTCGGCTTAAAGGGAAGAAATGTCACATGCAAAAAGAAATCGTATTTAATACATTTTAACTAGTATCAAAGTTAGTACTAAAACGTAAAATAAAACGATTGAATTCAAGCTTACTACAACTTGTAAAATTATACTTAAAACTACTTAGCAAAGAAACTATTATACATACCATATAGTACCTAAGTTAACTAAAGCTTAAAAAAATTGTACTCATTTTATGTAGAAAATAAATAAATAAATATATGTATATATATTATACATATTAATTAAAAAAATAGTAACTATATAGTACGTAGTTAATTATAACTTGAAAATATATTAAGAATTTACTTACTCAATTTTTATGCAATGTGTTGTTTTCCGGAGGCACAAAGGAGATCTAACATGGGGTTCAATAGATCTTCTAAACTTTTGTTTGTTTAAAGATTTGTTACCAGATAATTAATTAGTTCAATTTATCTTAGCTTAGCGGAATATTAGTTTGAAAACTCCCCTTCAAGATTTAAAGAAAATTTCAGTTCTAAATTTAGTCCAATGGATGTTAACCACTTAGCAGATATAACAAGTATAACATATATAACAGATAAATGACTGAAAGTGAGACAAAATATATTTTTAAGTGGTTTGGAGTACAAACAACTCCTAGTTCACTTTCTACTTCAACAAGTAGGATATCCACCAAGGATAGGTCACAAATAACAAATCATTAAGATCTATTACAACAGAACCAATAAGGTTTCTTCGAGTAACCGAGTCGAAAATTTGGTCACACAGAACAGGACACTTAGTCCTCTGAATCACTTGGATTCCTCCGAGTCACTTAGTCTCGGTATAGTGGTCACCAAGACCAAGTTGATCACTACTGAATGATGAACGGTTGAAGTGTTGCTAAGCTTTGCAATGAGGCTTGATTTCTTTAGGTACTTGGCAACTTTGAAGTTTGAACAAGTTGTTATGAATCGTAGAGTAGAACTTTGAATATTTCGACAGAGGTTCAGCTTTGTGTTGTGTGATTTGTACTTGGATTTGAATCCCCGTACGCCTTTTGTAGACCTCTGGAAGTTGTCCCGTTAGAGAGTTCTCGTTGGTGCATTTAATGCTATGCTCTAGATGTTTTTTGATGTTGACTTCTAGATTTACTGCTAGACTTGCTTTCGGTTCTGACCAGGTTACATCAGATTGCAGTCTCACCTACAACATGTTCGTGGTGTCGCATCTTCTATATAGCGGTTTAGACTAAACCTCATTGGATCTTCTAATTTGAATTTGAAGACGGTGAGAAGCATCTAGAAATCTTTGTATGGGGATAATCTGAAGTTGTCAGTTTGAAGACAGTTCTGACATGCTTTACGAAATTAGTTGATGGTAGAGTGATGGGGAACATAGAGTTCAACTTTACGTTACGATGCATGAGCAGACTTGCTTTAGTAGCTCTACGATGCCGAAGACAGCTCTACGATCTTGCTGTCTTTTTGTAACTTTACTTATTCTTAGTTGTTGCTCTACGAAAACTAAGTTAACTCTGCGAACGTCATTGACTATACGAAATGGCAGAGTATACGATCGTTTAACAAGACTATAAGATCGATTTAATTCTATTACATGTTTATAAAATCAACTCAAAGGATCAACCTAACAAGTTTAATCGTTCTATTTCTAAGTCCTTATACATATATCACAGATAAGGACTTTACAAAAAACTATTAAACAATTATACATTATAATTACATCATCATAGAGCTTGGTAGCTTTACTGCAAGGTGTGCGCCTTGGTAGCTCGGCGTCTCATGTTGTTTCCTAGGGGGCTTAATTGATTATTTTAGCACAAATATGAGACTTATCAACACAAGCACTAATTATAAGCTCATCTGCCTTTGTTTGTAATAATAGAATCTGCTGAAAACTGTGTATCATGTCATTTAGGGACTCATTGGGCTTCAATATTTAATTTGTTCAAATAATAAAACCACTAATTGATGCTCCTAACAAATGATGTGTAGATCTAGTTTTGACAAGTGCCTAACAGAAAACATAAATACTTGGAACATATTAACATTGTTTTGTGAAGCACTGTGACAAACTAAATAAGTAAACCCGTGCCTATGTCTCAGGCTTTTGGGGATTTTCCACGTTCAGCATCCAGTGTTTTACAGTGCCACATATCAGTTTAATAAATAAGTAAACACGTGTCCATATATCAGGGTTTTGGGGATTTCCACGTCCAGCATCCAATGTTTTACTGTGCCACATCAGTTTAAATATCATAGGGACTGGCAAGTTGTGCTCCTTTTACACCTGGATGGTTGTTTTACTTATTTTCTTCTTTCATTTGTATTTTCTTTTGGGAGGACTTGTGGTCCTCCATCGACATTGTAGTTCCACTATCTTCTCTAATATAATCTCATTCTTTTTATCTGAAAGGTAAAACAAAACATGAATCCCCCCCTAGAAATTAATAATATTTTGATTTTTATTCCCCAGCATACTACAGTGACATTTGTGTTGGTTCAATTGCATGCCGTCTTGAGAAAAAGGAAGGAGGGGCTGTTCGTGTATACATTTTGACATTGGGTGTTCTGGCGCCGTATCGTGGGCTCGGTATTGGTGAGTTATCAACTTATTTAAGTATAGCTGTCATTTGTAGTAATTGTTTTAAAAGCTTCTAACATGTCACTCTTCTAAATCTGTTACTTATGCTTTACCCTAAATGCCTGGGATTAGCTTATTTAAGATTAAGTTGATTGTGTTTTAGTTGGCAATCACCAATCATCATGTACGCAAAGCAAGGTTCAAATTTCAAAAAGGTAGATCACAATGCCTTATTCAAATGTTCCAAGTAATTCTACCTTGTATCCTACTAGATTAAGGTTAGTGTTTTGCTTGTGGCCCAATGTTTTCTTTTAGGCTATGTATGTTTGCAAGGATTATAATCTCGGGTTTTAATCCTAGTATTAAATAGTCCTAATAACATGTTTGTTTTTATAAGATTATTCATGGGATAACTTAAAATAATCACATGCTATGTTTGTTTTTTTCAGGATTAAATAAAGGATTGGATAAAAAAATATTAATTGGACTATTATACCATTATCAATAATAATATATTTTAAACTTGTTTAAATATTAAAAAATGATGAACAATTAATTATAAACTTTTAAATACTGTTGAAATAAGTTAATGAGTTCACATTGTTTCACCATGTAGCTTTTAAAAATATATGAAATATTATGCATAAATAGAATTATTTTATATTTTACTCTATGTACAAAAATAACACAGAATGAGTGATACTAATATATTTGTTCCTTGGTTAGGCAAATTTATTATATTTTATGTAAACTTTTTTTATTTGGGCATATTTACTTGTATAGTTGTATATCTCTAGTAAATTTTATATTTATATATTATTTTATTTTAAATTTTTATAAATTATACCAATTTTAAAATTTAATATGTCGTAATTTGACCTCAAAAATAAAATTTATCTTTAATTTTGGAACAAAGTGAGTATCATTTATAGCCATTAAATTAGTGAACTTGAACAACGAAAAATTAAAGATGGGTTTTGCAAAATTAAAATCAAATGCACAGTATGTCATGTGATGCCAATGCCTTTATAGTTGTCCCATTTGGTAGTATTTTAACAAATTATTGATTTTATTTATTTTTTATATAAAAAGCATTTTTCTTTATTCAAGTTCAAAGACTTGTGCCCTTAAAAAACCAGAGCACAGTATGATTTTTAAGTTTCTATCAAACAATCAAATAAAACCATTAAAATCTGTTTTTTTAATTTTATTTATTCAAGTTCGAAGACTTGTGCCATTAATACCGTTAAAATCTGTTTTTTAATTTTGTTCTGCTGATTGATTTTACGTATCATTTATAACCATTAAATTAGTGATCATTTGATTCCTAACCTACTGGATTGAAATTGAAAATGAGGTTAATTGTCTAGAAATTTTTAGTCCCAAATGATGGGATTATAATATCTGGTTGAACATGATATTAAATAATCCCCTACATTAAGTCATTTTATAATCCTGGATCAAATTTGTAAACAAACAAGTCACTTGGGATTAATAGTCTTATCCCAAGTGTAATCCTCGCAAACAAGCATAGTCTTAGTTTTGGTGTTCTTAGATTTTCTGGCTTACTGAGCTGCACGGTACTAGAGTCTGATGTTACAAGTACCAAACCAGATATGGCTGGTTGAACCACTTTAACTGTCAAGCTGCAAAATAGTCTCCCACATTTGTCTTTCATTGAATTCTTTGAGTTGGTCTGTTCATCTGTAAACCGGGCACAGTGAATTGATCCTGACTTCTAAGTTTTCGTCTGTACACATGACAATAAGACAGTTGAACTATGACCAAGTTTTTGTTTTTAATTTGAACCAATCCTTCCATTCCCACTTGAACGAGATCCAACCACGTGAACTTTTACGAACTCCCACACAAGATGCATGTCTGAAGCTTTTCGGTTTTGGAGATTATCATCTATATAAAAGTTAGTGCTTCATTCACAGTTCAACTACAAACAAAGTAGAACTGCTGGACTATGAGCCAGTCCTTTCTGCGGGTTGATCTGCTTCCAGGTTTACTTTGATGTTATTATTTTGACCTTTGATTTTGAACTGTGCAACAAAAGTCAGTTCCATAAAGTATGACCATAATCAAACTTCACTGGAATTGGCTGAAAATTGTTTTTCTCAAATCATTAGTTCAATTTTTATAGACTAGGGACCAAGGTTTGGGAGAGTTTAATATGTTTATTGTTTGTCTTTAAATTTGAATAGAGAATCTTATGCTCTTATATTTGAAACTGAAATCCTGTTCACTGGTTTCGGCATCTATTTGAGAAAAAAGTGTCGCATGTTTAGTTTATGAGGATTTTGGTATTTGTGCAGGTACGAAGCTCTTAAATCATGTCATTGAGCTCTGCTCCAAGCAAAACATTGGCGAGATCTACTTGCACGTGCAGACCAACAATGAAGATGCTATCAACTTTTATAAGAAATTTGAGTTCAAAATCACGGATACCATCCATAACTATTACACAAATATTACTCCGCCAGATTGCTATGTCGTCACCAAGTTCATCACCGAGCAAACAAAGAAATAAATTGCAGGTGCCGATTTCTTCAAACTCCACCTTGCAATCAAATGAGCTTGGACTGCAATATTGAAATCTGGTAATGAATCATCGATAGGCAGGAGCAGGAGTGGGCGTCTTATTTTACTACAATGTTTGGGATGTTGTTCTTCAACTCCTTTATTTAAGAACAGTTAGCATCTTTCTTTTACTCAACTAGTTGAAGGGTTACCTCTTATTTAAGAAAATATACACAATTTACTAAAGCAAATTGAGTTTATTCAGTATTCCCATCTATCATTTGTCTCAAAGGTTGCTTTGCTATAGTTTAGAAAAATTCTCGTCTTTGTGCTGAATTTTGATGCATTTAGGTCTTTTGTGTTTCATGTTTTCTCTTCATGTGTGTTATTTTTTATTTTTTATTTTTAATTTTTTTTACTTACCATTTTACGTAGCTAAAATTTATAATTTATTTTGAAAATCTATTTTGTTTTTACACATCATCACTGATTTGTCCTATATGAATGTCACGTCTTTACCCAACTAAAAATCACAAGTAACGAATTAATTCTAAAAATAAAATAATTAACCTAAGCTAGAATAATTACCACTATTAATTAAGATAAGAGAACAAATTTTCAATATTAATGTGGCTAGTGACTAATTTGACCTTAGATTTAACACAAACTAACATGGCCTACTTTCTGTCCAAACAAAATCTTATCTTCTGCTAAATTATTTAACAAAACTGCTCTTAGAGTCTCTTTTTAATAGAACTAACGTTAGTTTGATGGTGAGCTTTGCTTAAAAAAATGTTTTAAGAAATGTGTTTGTAAAAGTCATACAAAATAAGGTGTAAATTTGGAATTCAATCTCCATAACACAAAAGAATCTCTTTACAACTAAAGAATGTACGAACTGTTGAAATCTGTTATCTAAGATGATACATAATAATAATATTACCGCCTGAATCGAGTGGTGATTACTCTTTTCTTAAGGCTATATTCGTCCTTTACTTTTGCTACACACAGTTACTGCGAATTAGTCTCCCAATATAAGACAAATCCAGATTTTACTTTATACTAGAATTTGTTGTGTAGTAACAAAACTAGTGCAAACTATAAATGAGAGAAAAATTATTTAGAAAAATTATTTTTTATGAACGTGAAAATGATTTAGAATGATTTGAAGTTTTAAAAACTTGAGAAGGATTGAAGTTGAAGTGATTGTTTGGGTAGACTTGGAACCTATTTATAGGTTTCTAAACACCCATTTGAAGAGGTGTGTTAATATCGGATCCGGATAGCATAAAGTGAACTTACCATAAACTTTACTTCATGCTAACCACTCCCGTTAATATCCAAACATCTCTGTTTGCCATATTCCCAATTATTTGGTTGTATCCCAATTGAGTTGCAGTATCCCATCCCAACTATGTTTGTTGTATTCCCAATTATTTGGTCGCATCCCATCCCATCCCAACTCTGTTTGCTGTATTCCCAATTATTTGGTCGCATTCCAATTGAGTTGTAATATCCCAATTTTTGGTCGCATCCCAATTGAGTTGACGTTGGCATCTTACCGTTGGCCTTTTTTAATAATTAATTAAAAAAATATTATAAGAATGATGTTGTCATGACTTGAACCAAATTTCTTAACATTGCAATACATTTCTCTAATCCAACTAAACAAATTTATTTGTTAGCTACATGGATAACATATAATATATTTATTATATACTTTTTTAGTTAATGAAAATATCCAACAATCCTCCCCTATTTTCATAATTTTTCAATCCTTTTCTTTTAACCATTTTCTTTCTCTTATTAGATATAGTATACATAAGTAAGATGTGTCTTTCGACTTGAACATTTACTGAGTTTATATCACAAGATATCTGAATTCTTAGTAGCGTTAACTTTGAACTAAGAATAGACATATACTGGATCCCTTATAGTTTAAAAAATCCAACACATTTATGGTCTTGTGTTTATCTCTTTGGTTTCGTAAGTGACTTAGAGACAAACCTTAAGTTAAGTTCGCAGAAGCGGCCCCACTTCCTTCACTTACATAGGTGAATCTAATTAGATGCACTTGTATAACCTGCATCCTCTAAACCGGACATAGATTCATTAAAGTTTTGCCCTATCCTATTTGTTCTACATATAAGCATAAACTAGCTTTGAGATGGTTTCAAAGAATTTCTTCTTCATACTTGTCTAGTGTATAACAGGTTATTACTATAAGTATTTTCCATTAAACTAATATACTAGATGTTATTCTAGTCTTTAGTTGGGTTCCACTTATAGGTTGCCTTCTCATTTAAAGGCTTTAAATCCATCTCCCTGGAAGTCTTACATATTACATCCTTGCCTAGGCCTTTTGTAAAAGAATTCGTCAATTTCCCTTTGACTTGACATCGTTAAAAGTAACAACCCCTTTATTGATTTGCTCCTTTACATAACTATGTCTTAAACTTATATGTCTAGACTTCTCGTTTAAACCTTATTATAAGATTGTAATAATGATGCCTCATTATCACAATATATTGAGATAGCTGTCATTGGCTTGGGTCAAAGTGTTATCTCAAATAATAAATCCTTAAGCCATTCAACTTCTTTTATAGCAGTTGATAATGCAACAAACTTGAATTTCATAGTTGAATGTGTTTTCAACGTTTGTTTCTTGGAACCCCAAGAAATTGCCCCTACTCCTAAAGTGAATATTCTTCCACTTGTAGACATTATTTCATCTGAATCCGTTATCCAGTTTGTATTTGTGTTCCCTTCTACCACAACTGGGTATCTTATATAGCATAATGTATAGTTCATTGTGCCTTTAAGATATTTAAGTATCCTTGATACTGCATCCCAATGAACTTGACATGGATTATGAGTAAACCTACTCAATACTCCAACCGCAAATGATATATCAGGTCTAGGACACTGCATTGTATACATTAGACTACCAATTACACTTGTATACTATAACTGAGATATGCTATTCCCTTTATTTGGAAATAACATAATAGAATGATCATATGGAGTAGAGGCTATCTTGCAATTCTCGTGAATAAATTTCTTTAACAACTTCTCAATATAATGAGATTGAGTTAAAGAAATGGTATCTTGAGACCGCACAATTTTAATATCTAAAATTACATTAGTCTCCCCCATATCTTTCATATCAAAGGTAGCAGACAAGAATGCTTTAGTTTCTAATACTATCTTTTTACTAGTACAAAAAATAAGCATATCATCAATATATAAATAAATTATAACACCAAAACCTTTACTAAACTTAGATTAAACATATTTATCCGATTTTTTAATTTTAAATCCATTGGAAACAATCATTTGGTCAAAATTTTCATATCATTGCTTAGGTGCTTGTTTTAGATCATATAAAGATTTAACAAGTTTATTGACTTTTTTTCTTGGCCTTTCAAAACAAATCCTTCTAGTTGTTCCATATAAACTTCCTCTTCTAAATCACCATTTAGAAAGACAGTTTTAACATCCATTTGGTGTATAACAAGTTTATGAATTGATGCTAATGCAATTAATAACCTAATGGTACTAATTCTTGTTATTTAAGCATATATATCAAAGTCATCAATTCCTTCCTTTTTCTTAAAACCTTTGACTACCAATAGATCCATCTAATTTTCTTTTTCTTTTAAAGATCCATTTACTGTTAATGAGTTTACAACCAAGAGGTAAATCCACCAAGACCCAAGTCTTGTTACCCATGATAGAATCCACTTCATCATTAATAGCTTCTAGCAAAAAACCTGAATCTAGAGAGGATATAGCTTCTCTAAAAGTTAATGGATCTCTATCACTAGAATCATGCTCAGTCACAAAAACACTAGAAGAAACAATATCATCCCTTTTTCCTTCTACTAGGTACATGTAGAAATCAGGGCTATAAAATTTTTCTATCCTTACTCTCTTACTTCTTTTTGGTTCTACTTCTTCAGTAGATATAATAAGTTTTATTTCATCATTTGGTTCATGATAAATTGTTTCTTGATCCTCTTTATCAATGTCTTCTCTTGACCTTTTCCTAAAGAATAAATTCTTAAAGAACTCAACTTCTCTAAACTCCAAAATTATATTTTGGCTAACAGAATATGTGGATTCCATGGTCAAGAATATATAGGCTTTGCTATTTTGTGCATAGCCTATAAAAGCAAACTCAATTGCTTTAGCTCAAATGGTCAAGAAAATATTTTCTCTTTTTTCACAATTCATAAGGTGTAATATGAGTTTTCTTATGGGGTATACGGTTAAGTATATAACAAGCAGTCATTAATGCTTCCCCCATAAATTTTTAGGCAAACCAGAAGTAAGAAGTAATGTATTAATCATTTCTTCAAGTGTCATATTTTGTTGTTTTGCCACTCCATTTTGTTGAGGACTATAAGGGGTTGTAGTTTGATGAATTATACCATGATTCTCACAAAAATTATTATAAGAGAAGTATTCCCCTCCTTAAGCCGATCTAAGAATTTTAATTCTTCGATCTAATTGATTTTCAAATTCAGCCTTGTAGATTTTAAATTTTTCTAAAGCCTCATCTTTAGTCCTTAACAAATAAACTTGAGTGTATCTAGAGCAATCATTTATAAATGTTATAAAATATCTTTTACTTACCCTAGTTAATATACCCTCAAATTCACAAATATCAGAATGAATCAATTCTAATAATTGTGAATTTCTTTCTACCTTTTTAAAAGATTTCTTGGCAATTTTAGATTTAACAGATATAACACATTTTTCTAAATCAGAAAAATTAATCTTAGGAATTAAACTAAGATTACTCATGCTACATATACTTTTATAATTTACATGTCCTAATCTACAATGCCAAATATTAAAAGTAGAACCCATATAAGCAAAAGATAAATTTTCATTAATAACATTTAGTTTGTACATGCCATTAGATTTATATCATTTTCTGACATACATGTCGCCCTTGGACAATACAATACAATACAATTAGTGTCGAACAAGACTTTTATGACACGTTTGTTTAAAAGACTAACAGATACAAGGTTTTTCCTAATTTCTGGAACATGAAGAACATCATTTAGGGTTATTGTCTTCCCAGATGATAACTTGAGAACCACCTTGCCTGTGACTCCCCCAAATCCGGGTATCTTCTAACCCGACAGATGGTGTTACACGGTACTACCATTCACATATACAATCAATTGAAAAGCCTCAAAGGAATGAATATGTCTTCTATATATTCAAAATAATAATAAAATTCCCCAGGTTCTTTATAACCGTTACATTTGTTCTTGTCATAATATCAAATATTATGATTACAAACCTATACTATTACATAAGTAATCTACGGGTTCGTCTTCGCCTTGCCCTTATCCTTTCTGGAGCCTTCGGTCCGTTCGGTCTTAGCTGCTTTCATATGGTTCAAGCAAGAGTGAGCATGACTAGCTTAGCAAGTACAATAATTCTATTTAACAATATGCTTGAATCATACAAATCTTATATCTTCAATAACTGAACAATAGTTATGAAGTACTATAGATAATTCAAAATAGCACTTCTCTTTTCTTTAAAACATTTTACAATAACAATATTCATTAAAACATCAATTCCGGTCTAAGACCTTGAGCATTTCATACTTTCTTTGAAAAGAACATCCCGACACAAAGTCCGTAACTCTGGCATTTCTTATGAGCACGTATAGGTGATCAGCCTATAGTATTCTATGTTGATCAACACTACATTCATTAAACGTATGTATGTTTAAGTTGTGGCAACCTCACGTGCCTGTCGTTTGACGACAAAACATTTTAGCATACTCAGTCTTCATTTGAAAACCACACCAATATAACTTGGTATAACATTGACCATACATTGATAGATTGTAAGAAATCTAACATATCATAAGTCTAGCCGAAAGAATTGGCTTTGATTTTATCATACAACAATTCATGCATAAGAATACATGAATCACAAAGCTTGTCCAGATTTAAACATAGACAAGGGTTAAAATACTTGCCTTCAGCGTCTGTTACGGTTACTATACTTCCATGTTAAGTCTTTAAGGTTTCTACAGTAGATGATCACATCACATAACACATTAGGTTATGATTTAAACATACATAGTTCTTAAAAAATCTTACCCTTCTTCTCAATCTAATCATGAATTAGATTTGTTACTATTGGTTCCGGCTTGCTGATATAGTTCACATTGTTCTTACGTTAATGTTAGATTGATTATGTTTAACCCTAAAGTATCATACTTAAGGTTTAAACAATACCTTATAATGTTATAATTAAACTTTACTTCTTTGTTAATCAGTTACCATTCTTTCTCTACTTGTAAACCTTCCTTACTATGCATTCCTTTAAGGCTGGCGCTGCGGTGCCAGTCATCCTTTTATAACTCAGGCTGCGGCGAGAGTTTCCAGTAGTTGATGGTCGAACCCGGCGTTGCGGCGCAATAATTACTCTTCAAACCGCGCCGCGGCGTGAGACTACAGAAGGTCATGGTAATGCACACGGCGCTGCAGTGCCACCATTATGCCTTGGGCTGGCGCCACGACGCCAGCTCTGTTCACGAGATAATTAATTTTTTTTATTTAAATAATGAACTTCTCGGACTCCAAATTTGATCATTTTAAGTTTGAATTGGCTCGTTCAAAAGCCATTAGCTAACAAATCATATACTCTATGTGTTCATGCAAGAATTTGTATTTTCAACTTTGTTTACTAAAAATACACCTATTGGTTCATTTTAACGAAAACGATAAACGTTCGTAAACGTTCAACGCTCGTTTCTTTGTTCTAAGTCAGAATTCGGCCATTTTCTAAGTCCGCAACTCTATAATGCCAAATAAGACTTGTTCCCATTGAAAACCAACGTTTTCGAGCTCAAAATCAAAATTCGACCTCTAATCCGAGAATTTCACGAATTCAACGGTTATCGTCCAATCATGTGAATTCCGTCAAAACTTCGTTACTTAGGATTCGATCATCATTTCAAATGGATTCTATCCATCATATGGACATTTCAACCTACACATTACCTCAACTTATTTTCATAATAAGTTATGACTTATTCATTATGAGTTTATAACTTATCAAAGTATTAACTACATATAGTTTTAATTCTCATGACTTATGATAGTTTAAGTTCATTAACCAACATTCTTACATACTTTTATCATGCTAACAACATTCATGCCATCATGACACAAGTCTTACAAGTTCTTACTTAATTCATAGCTTATCTATAAATAAAGTGCTTATTCTCAGCTTATTAGGACTTAAGTCCTTAGATTATTTATTCCTATCATTCTTAACATACATAATTATTAATCCACACTTCTCTTATCAACCTATTATGGTAGAGATGAAAGACTAATAACATAGAATCATTACCTTTGATGAACTAGCTTTCTTCTTCTTTCCTATCAAATGAAAGTCTAACTTATTCTTGCTTATTTTCTCTAACAATTAAGTTTTTTGTGTTGGATGAAAATGAACAAGCAAATAATGAAATCCTAAGCTTGCTATTCATAGGAAAACCAAAGTGAGGGCGTTGTAGTCCTTAGGTCATACCACCTCCTTAAGTACCTCCTTACTATTCATTACTTCTTAATTAAGTTAACTTGCTTCCCAAATTAAATACTTTGCCATCACACTAATATCTTGGTCATTACTTAAATGTCTTGGTCACCAAGATTAACCATATTAACATGGGTTGCCCCATGGGTCACTATAACCCAATGGATCCTAGCTTGGGCTTGGATTTAATTAACTTAACTGAACTTTGGGCTTGTATTACCTATTTACTTGGACTTCTCATTAACAACCATTTGGGCTCTAACATTATACACACTTGGCTTGCACATTGCATTACATTGGACTCAACAAATTGCTAACAATCCATAAGTCCATTCCATTTGGCTAAAAGCCTTATTACAAATTCTCTACATATTATTCTCATATTCTCTCTCGTATATTAATTCATAATATACTATATCTCATCCTTCATACATACTTGTATCATACTTCGTATTCAATACCTCGTACAATACATATGCATCATACGATTATTTCATTAACTTCTAACGCTTTATTTTCTTAACATTCTCTAATTACGCTCGCATAGTGAAAAATTACGTTTTCCATACTTAAATTATTATTACATAGTCCAACTTACTTTGATAATTTATCATTACGTATTCCTCGGAAGTTCAAAAATAATTCCCGAGAAAATATAGATGAATAGTATTTTTCAGAAAATTTCTCAAAAAACTTTTATTTTCGTCTTGGAAATTCAAACACTTTGATTCTCTCACGTAGTCGAAATACTACGACATTCTGATGTTTTTAGGTTATAGAACGACATTCATCTTAGTAACACGTAATAATAACAAGTAATATAATTTTATTCATTATTTTACTAAAAAAATTATTTTACAAAGGATCCAAATTTCTCGGTCGTTACATTCTTCCCCCTTATAAAGATTTTGTCCTCAGAATCTCGTCTCACATTATGCAAATAACTGAGGGTAATCCTTCCTTATCTTTTCTTCCAATTCCCATGTTGCTTCTTCTGCATCGTGGTTTTTCCATAACACCTTCACGGAAGGTATGACTTTGTTCCGCTGAACTTGCTCTTTTCTATCGATAATTTGAATCGGCATTTCTTCATACGTTAAGTCCTTCTCGATATGAATAGGCTCATACTCTATTATGTGCTTATAATCCGGCTTATAAGGACGTAACACGGATACGTGAAACACATTATGTATTCGTTCTAAGTCTGGAGGTAATGCGAGTCCACATACTTCTTCTGTCTATCTTGAGCTATTATGAGACGCATTCATATCAATTTTGCCACATCTGCTGTTTGCTGCACCAATTCTGGCCCTAACATTCAGTGTTCTCCAACTTCATCCCAACACAGTGGTGTTCTGCATTTCCTTCTATACAAAGCTTCGTAAGGTGGCATACCTATGCTTGCATGATAACTATTGTTATACGCAAACTCTACTAATGGTAGATGATCGTCCCAACTACCCTTGAAATCCATGACGCAAGATCTTAACATATCTTCTAACGTTTGAATTGTCCTCTCACTCTATCCATCCATTTATGGATGATACGCCGTACTCAGCTTTAACTGCATTCCCAACTGCTCCTGCAGACTCCTCCAAAAGTTTGATGTGAATCGTGGATCACGATATGACACAATCAATACTGGTACTCCATGTCTGGAAATTATTTTCTTAACATAAAGTTTAGCTAAATGGTCCAAGTTATACTTGACCCTAATCGGCAAAAAGTGAGTCGACTTCGTCAACCAGTCCACTATTACCCAAATCACATCATACCCTTTTGTTGTAATCAGAAGTCCCACCACAAAGTCCATTGTGATATGCTCCCACTTCCACTCCGGAATCTCCAATGACTGTAACAAGCCACTTGGTCGTTGATGTTCAACCTTAACTTTCTAACAAGTCAAGCACTTAATCACATACTCGGCTATTTCTCTCTTCATGTTCGGCCACCAAAAATTCTTGTCGAAGGTCTTAATACATCTTAGTACTACCAAGATGAATCGAGAACCTCGAACTATGAGCCTCTTGTAATACCTGCTCCTTTAATTCCATCTCATTCAGAACCCAAATTCTTCCTTCAAATCTCAATAACGCCTCGTTATTAAGACTATACTTAGTATCTTTTTCATTGGTTAACTACTCCTTTACTCGGTCACACTCATCAGTTTTGAGCTGCACCTCCTTGACTCTCTCTACGATGGTAGATTGAATCTCTGTTACAAATAGTATATGCCCCGATTCTCTTAGAAACTTCACTTCTATTTCCATCCTAGCCATCTCTGTTATTAACTCAGTTTGAGCTGTTAACATAGATAACTTCTCCCGACCCTTCCTACTTAAGGCATCGATGACTACATTGGCTTTTCTAGGGTGATACAGGATTTCACAATTATAATCCTTTATCAACTCCAGCAATCTCCTTTGTCTCATATTCAACTCCTTATGTGTGAAGATATATTTTAGACACTTATGATCCGTGTATATCTCACATTTTTCTCTGTAAAGATAATGTCTCCATATCTTTAAAGCAAAACTACTGCGGCTAGTTCCAGATCATGAGTAGGGTAAACTTTCTCATAATCCTTCAACTGCCTTGATGCATACACAATGACCTTGCCATGCTGCATGAGTACATAACCAAGTCCTCTATGCGAAGCATCGCTATAAACTACGAAATTTCCTGTGTCATCGGGTAATGACAAAACAAGCGCTTCACTCAACCTCTTTTTCAGTTCTTGAAAACTGTCCTCGCATTTATCTGTCCACACGTATTTCACCATCTTTCTTGTCAAGTTAGTCAATGGATTAGCTATCTTCGAAAAATCCTGGATGAATCTTAGATAGTATCCCGCTAACCCTAGGAAACTCCGTACCTCAGTCGGCGTTTTTGATTGTTCCCAATTCATCACGACCTCCACCTTCGCTGGATCTACTGAAATCCCCTCATGGTCAATGACATGACCTAAAAACTGTACCTTTTCCAACCAAAATTCACACTTAGTGAACTTTGCATATAACTTCTCCTTCCTTAGTGACTCCAACACTATTATTATGTGTTCATCATGATCTTCTGGCATCTTAGAATAGACTAAAATATCATCGATAAACACCACACCGAACTTGTCCAAATATTGTTTGAACACTCTGTTCATCATATCCATAAATGCAGCTGGTGCATTGGTCAACCCAAATGACATCACCAGAAACTCGTAATGACCATAACGAGTCCTGAATGCTGTCTTTGGTACATCCTCCTTCCTAACCTTCAACTGGTGATACCCTGTTCTTAAATCTATTTTAGAAAAATACTTAGCCCCTTTCAACTGATCAAAAAGACCATCGATCCTGGGCAATGGGTATTTATTCTTTATCGTTAACTTGTTCAACTTTCTATAGTCGATACAAAGTCTTAACGATCCGTCCTTCTTCTTGAAAAATAGTACTGGTGCTCCCCACGGCGAAACACTCAGTTGTATGTACTTCCTGTCCAATAATTCTTGTAACTGTACCATTAACTCTTTCATCTCCACTGGCGCCATACGATACAGTGCCCTAGAAACTGGTGCCGCTCCTAGCACAATGTCTATTACAAACTTGATCTCCCTATCTGGTGGAAGACCGGACAATTCACTCAGAAATACATATGTGAATTCTCTAACTATTGGTATTTGTTCCATGGTTGCTACCACACTCTGGGTATCAACAACATGACATAGATAACCTACACATCCCTTCCTCAATAATTTCCTAGCTTGTGTCATAGTTAGACGACACGAACGTCCCGATGATTTATTCCCGTAAAATACTACCTGAGGTTGTCTTAACGTTCTAATGTTTACACATTTCTTTTGACAATCTATAATTGCCCCATGGTTAACCAACCAATCCATTCCGAGAATTACATCGAATTCTCCTAACTTTATCGGTATCAAATCTACCGATAATTTACAACCCCGTATATCTATGCAATAACTCTTATAAATATTTTCAACTGGAATTATCTCTTCGTTTGCTACCTTAATATTTAAAGGTATAGGAAACTTTTTGGAAAGTAATCCTAACCGTCTAGCAAAATCACATGCTATAAACGAACAAGTAGCACCCGAGTCAAATAACACGCAAGCATTTATGTCGTTGATCAGAATAATACCTGCGACTACGTCCCCTGATGCAACTGCATCTTGGACTGTCATGTTAAAGGTATGACCCATAGGCCTACCCGGCTGCGCTGGACCACTAATAGCCAACTTACCCCTATTAGTGTCTCGATTCCCGTCCTTCCCCTTCTTTGGGCATATCTTTGCCATGTGGTCAGTTGACCCACAAACAATGCATCCGTGGTTTTTCTTCAAATTTGGACAGTTAGACGAAATGTGCCCCTCCTGTCCACAATTATAATATACGGCCTTCCCCTTGAGACAAACTCCTAGATGAGTCTTCCCACAGGTTTTGCAGGACTCCATTCTTCTCTTTGGATCTCCTTGCTTCACTCTGGTATTCCCAGAGTTGAACACTTTCCGCTTTTGTCCGTCGCCACTTCCACTGGCTCCTTCTATCTTCACTCCCCCATCTACTTTCCCCTTATTCTTCTTATCTTTGGGGTACTTGGCTTAAAGCCTCGCTACCACCTTCGACAATTTTTGCCTTTTCTAAAATAGTCCCAAATATAGTACTTTGGAACATAAATATACGATTATAGAGCCAGGGTTTCAAGCCCTGCTCGAACCGTCAGGCTTTCCTAACCTCGGTGTCCACTTGGTGTGGAGAGAACCTCGCTAGTTCATTAAACTTGGCAGCGTATTGGGAAACCGTCATGTCCCCTTGTTTTAAGTCCAGAAACTGCATCTCCATCCTTCCCTGCATACTTGTGGGAAAGTAGTTCTCGAAGAATATCTCCTTGAACCTCACCCACGTTAGGTTCTCTTTACCCGCCCTAGCTTGGTTAGCCTCCACCCAAAAATTAGCTTCACCTTTCATCATATAGGTTGCAAAGGAAACCTTCTAACCCTCATCAACATTTGCTATGACAAATGCCTTCTCAATTTCCTTTACCCATGTCTAGGCTTCTATGGGGTCCGTAGTTCCTTTGAACTCCGGCGTACCAACACTTTTAAAATCCTTGAAGGTAGTAGCTCGTGCTACTCCCAGATTTACGGGGATATTAGCCCCGTTTCTATTAAACGCAGCTGTTAATAAATTAACAAATTCCTGCATTGGGTTAACTAGACCTCCTTCCAGCTGATTTACGTTAGCACCTTGATTTCGTTGCCCTCTTCTTGGCGGCATTTTGCTGTTACAATAACAACACATTTTGTTATTACTTCTTTCTTATTAGTTAGTTATTATTCAAGATTAAACAATAACTTCAACATCCATCACTCAACATTTTTCGTAAATAGGCTTTTATTGATTCATTCATTGTAGTATAATACTGCATCATTTCATTACACAGCCTAAGCTGATTACATTACCATCCCGCAATAGCTTTCCAAAAATTGGGATTTATAAAAGACTACCCTTTGATATATAAAAGAGTGTTTTACGTCACTACTAGATACACAATATTTACATATCTAAAACTACTCTATCTACTACTAGATTACATCTGCCTTAAGGCATTATTATAATCTGTTGTGGCCAGACCAACGATAACATCCCGGCCGATAGTGTGCCGAGTCTGCTCAGCCTCTACTGGATATCCAGCTACCTGCTCTTGGAAATCCTGATGAGAACTCCTATGGATATAGGACATTCTCCCTATCTTTTGTCTATTGGTCTTTAGCTCCCCCTTGAGCTAAAAAACCTCATGCTTTAGCTCATGGACCTTGTCCTTGGCTAAAACTCGCTCATCATATTCCTGTTCCCACATTGACTCCACATCTGTCTTATCTTGTAAGATAGCCTGGAGCTCTGCTCGTAACTCCTTCACCTCTTGACAATAGTGGAGGTTCCTGTCTAACATTGCCATGAACAGTGACAACATAAACTCCCCTTAGGGTGTCTCTTCTGCAAGTGCTATAAGGTTGAAGGACACAACCTCCACTTCCTCTTCCATCATGCCATCAAATTTTGACATGAGATCGGGGTCCTCTGAGTCTCCAGACTTAATCACTACTATCTCTGGCTCTTCTGCTATTGAGTTCGATATAACCTCTATCTAGTTAACCGATTCTTCACTAATTCACTGTACATAAATATACATTCCATTTACACCTGACATCCACACAAAAAAATTAAGTTGATTAGTACACGTCAATAGAATAATAAAAACACATAATATATTCATAATGCATTTTTATAAGGTTATTTTCTTCTTTTACTTCTTTGACTTCTCTTAAGGTTATGACTTAAGGTTTTAATTCCTCCCTTAAGTTTTATAACCTAATGCTTTGATATCAACCTGTGACACCCCCAAATCCGGGTATCTTCCAACCCGACAGATGGTGTTACACGGTACTACCATTCACACATACATTCAATTGAAAAGCCTCAAAGGAACGAATGTCTTCTATATATTCAAAATAATGATAACATTCCCCAGGTTCTTTATAACCGTTACATTTGTCTTATCATAATATCAAATATTATGATTACAAACCTATACTATTACATAAGTATTCTACGAGTTCGTCTTCGCCTTGCCCTTATCCTTGCCGAAGCCTTCAGTCCGTTCGGTCTTAGCTGCGTTCATATGGTTCAAGCAAGAGTGAGCATGACTAGCTCAGTAAGTACAACAATTCTATTTCATAATATGCTTGAATCATACAAATCTTATATCTTCAATAACTAAATAATAGTTATGAAGTACTATTGATAATTCTAAATAGCACCTCTCTTTTCTTTAAAACATTTTACAATAACAACATTCAATAAAACATCAATTTCGGTCCAAGACCTCTTTGAAAAGAACATCTTGGCACAAAGTTCGTAAGTCCAACATTTTTTACGAGCACGTCTAGGTGATCAGCCTATAGTACTCTATGTTGATCAACAATACATTCATTAAACGTATGTACGTTTAAGTTGTGGCAACCTCACGTGCCTGTCATTTGATGATAAAACATTTTAGCATACTCAGTCTTCATTTGAAAACCACACCAATATAACTTGGTACAATATTAACCATACATTGATAGATTGTAAGAAATCTAACATATCATAAGTTTAGCCGAAAGAATTATCTTTGACTTTATCAAACAACAATTCATCCGTAGGAATACATGAACCACAAAGCTTGTACAAATTTGAACATAGACAAGGGTTAGAATACTTTCCTTTAGCGTCTGTTACTGTTATTATACTTCCACGTTAAGTCTTTAAGGTTTCTACAGTAGTTGATCACATCATATAACACATTAGGTTATGATTTAAACATACATGGTTCTTAAAGAATCTTACCCTTCTTCTCAATTTAAATATAAATTAGATTTGTTACTATTGGTTCCGGCTTGCCGATATAGTTCACATTGTTCTTATGTTAATGTTCGATTGATTATCTTTAAACCTTAAGTATCATACTTAAGGTTTAAACAATACCTTATAATGTTATAATTAATCTTTACTTCTTTGTTAATCAGTTACCATTCTTTCTCTACTTGTAAACCTTCCTTACTATGCATTCCTTAAGGCTGGCACTGCGGCGCCAGTAATCCTTATACAACTCGCACTGCTGCGCGAGTTTCCAGTAGCTGATGGTCACATCCGGCGATGCGGCGCCATTCATTATTCTCGGCTTATTAGGACTTAAGTCCTTAGATTATTTATTCCTATCATTCTTAACATACATGATCATTAATCCACACTTCACTTATCAACCTATTATGGTAGAGATAGAAGACTAATGACATAGAATCATTACCTTTGATGAACTAGCTTTCTTCTTCTTTTCTATCAAATGAAAGTCGAACTTATTCTTGCTTATTCTCTCTAACAATTAAGTTGTTTGTGTTGGATGAAAATAAATAATCAAATAATGAAATCCTAAGCTTGCTATTTATAGGAAAACCAAAATGAGGGCATTTTAGTCCTTAGGTCATCCCACCTCCTTAAGTACCTCCTTACTATTCATTACTTCTTAATTAAGTTAACTTGATTCCCAAATTAAATACTTGGTTATCACACTAATATCTTGGTCATTACTCAAATGTCTTGGTCACCAAGATTAACCACATTAACATGGGTTGCCCCATGGGTCACTATAACCCAATGGATCCTAGTTTGGGCTTGGATTTAATTAACTTAACTTTGGGCTTGTATTACCAATTTACTTGGACTCCTCATTAACAACCATTTGGGCTCTAACATTATACACACTTGGCTTGCACATTGCATTACATTGGACTCAACAAATTGCTAACAATCCATAAGTCCATTCCATTTGACTAAAATCATTATTACAAATTCTCTACATATTATTCTCATATTCTCTCTCGTATATTAATTCACAATATACGATATCTCATCCTTCATACATACTCGTATCATACTTCGTATTCAATACCTCGTACAATACATATGCATCATACGATCATTTCATTAACTTCTAACGCTTTATTTTCCTAACATTCTCTAATTACGCTCGCATCTGAAAAATTATGTTTTCCATACTTGAATTATTATTACATAATCCAACTAACTTTGATATTCTATCATTATGTATTTCTCGGAAGTTTAAAAATAATTCCCGAGCAAATATCGATGAATAATATTTTTCAAAAAATTTCTCAGAAAACTTTTATTTTCGTCTTGGAAATTCAAACACTTTGATTCTCTCACGTAGTCGAAATACTATGACATTCTGACGTTTCTAGATTATAGAACGACATTCATCTTACTAACACGTAATAATAACAAGTAATATAATTTTATTCATTATTTTATTTAAAAAATTTATTTTACAAAGGATCCGAAGTTCTCGGTCATTACATTGCCTTTGCCCATCACTTTTGCAGTTGATGAATTTCCTATGAATAGTTCATGACTATCCTTCATAAGTTCATATGCTTTAAATATTACTTTATTCTTGGCAATATGCTTGGTTGCTCTAGAATTAATCCACCATTCCATGTCATTTCCAATCATGTTAGTCTCCATAATTATAGTAGCAATATCTTCATTGCCTACCATATTTGCTTGGTCATTCTTTTGTTGCCTTTGCTTCAAGTACAAAATACATTATTTCTTAAAGTGTCCTGGCTTTAGGGGTGGGCACCGGTAATTAACCGTCCCGAACCGGACCGAACCGGACCGAACCGGTTACCGAATATACTAAAAATTGGGTACCGATACCGGTACCGGTTGGACCGGTATACCGAACCGGTTAGCCGGTCCGGTACCGGTTCGGTACCGGTTTTAATCCCATATTGTGCCGGTTGTTTTTTCATCCATTTCTTCCTTCTATGAAAAGTTTCACAATTTCAGCCATGATTCCATAAAAAGTTTCTATAAATCATAAATTACATGAAGCACCAAGACAGGGCAGTGGGCAACAATCCAAATAGACATAATAAATTACATGAAGCATATCTGTCGATAGGCTGGCAACAATCCAAATAGACGGTGCTCAACAAATCATCAATCCATCCATCCAAAATCCAAACAACCAAATAGAGTATAGACATACCACAAACAAATTAGTGATGCAAGCAAATTGCAATTTTGCAAGCCGACAGAAGAAGAGACCCTATTGCAAGCCGACAGAAGAGAAACAAATTGAAAGCAGGCAGAAGAAGAGACACAAACAAATTACAATAACCAAAGAGATCCTATTTATTATTGAACAAATTCAGAACCCTCAAATCATAAACCCAAATTATTTTGCTCAAACCCATGAAGAAAAAATCAAAAATACACAGATTCATTACGCTAATGAAGATATTAATGGAGGAGAAGAAGATGGAGAGTCATAACAGTCAAACCCCTTCTCCACAACTCTTTTTCGGTGCTTCTAACGAATTTCTCGATCTGTCGATGAAGAGTCGAAACAAGAATACGAGACCAGGCCACCAGTGGGTCGATTCTCGATGACGACGATGAGCAGGCGAGCGCCGAGCAGTGGTGGAGATCTGGAGATGAGATGGAGACTTAGAGTTGGAGATGAAAAGAGCGATGAGCAGCAAACGAGAGAGTGAGAGACGGTAAACGTAAATCTGATATTTGAAAATTAGGAAGGAAATAAAAAGACTCTGAAGAGAAGACAGATAGTGAAAATAATTCAGTAAATAAAATTAATAAAGTATTAAGTAACCGGTATAACCGGTCCGGTCCGGTTTATACCGATAAAAAAAACAATGTCCCGAAACCGGAACCGTGTAACCGGTATATACCGGTTTTTTGAACCGGAACCGAACCGTTTTAAATTTATACCGAACCGGCCGGTTCGGACCGGTCCGGTTCGCCCAAAAACTGAAAAAAACCGGTTTATTTGCCCACCCCTACCTGGCTTACCACACTTCTAACAAATACTTTTCGATTTTTTATTTTTGAAAGTGTTATCTTGACCATCACGCTTTCTTTTGTTGTTACCTCTTTGTTTAGATGCATTATCTATGACAAGAGTTTTAACACTTTTGTTTACTATTTTTAATTTATCCAAGTTTCGAGAATTTTCTTTATTTTGGAGAAATTTAATAAGTTTTTGCATAGTCATTGCATCTTTCTTTTGTTTCAATTCCGTTTGATAATTTTTCCATAAAATGGTAACTTTGAAATGATTATCGATACTTGAAACCCTTCATTAAGGCTATGGCCTTTTGATACAATTTGATTCATAATAATTTGAAGTTCATGTACTTGTAGCAGAACATATTTGTTATCTATCATTTGATAATCAAATAATGAACTTATTAGAAAATTTTTATTTCTGATTTTATATTTTTTGTCGAGATCCTCCCATAATTCTCTTGCCGTCTTTTCCAGGAACTTTACTTTATATACATCGTATAATGAATTGGATAGCGCATTTAGAATGTACCCTTTACACATGAAGTTATCTTGTTCCCATTTTATTCGAATCTTCATTTTCGCTGGTGTCTCATTTTCCTTTACTTCCATTTTCTTTTTATTTAGCACATGAGAGAGTTTTAATGCCGTTAAGCAAAAAATATATTTTGCTCTTCCATTTTCTGAAGAATAATCCAATTAATTTCTCGACTTTGTTAATTTCATTCAAGCTATTTCTTGCATTGTTATCCTCCATGGTTAATATAGTCTTAAGATTGTTGAAACCCACTTTGTAAGATGATATAGAATAACGATATTACTGACTGAATAGAATGGTGAACACTATTTGCTTAAGACTATATTCACCCCTTATTTTTGCTACACAGGGTTACTGCGAATTAGTCTCCCAAGATAAAATATGCCCAAATTTTACTATGTACTAGAATTTGTTGTGTAAAAACAAAACTAGTGCAAACTATAAATGAGAGAGAAAAAAATTATTTAGAACAATATTTTTCTATATGTATATCCAAACATCCCTTTTTGACATCCCAACTCTGTTTGCCGTATTCCCAATTATTTGGTCGCATCCCAATTGAGGTACCATATCCCAATTTTTGGCCGCTCATTGGCATCTTACCCTTGGCATTTTTTAATAACTAATTAATTAAAAAATATTATAAGAATGATGTTGCCATAACTTGAACCCAAGTCCTTAACATTACAACACATTTCTCTTATCCAATTGAACCAATTTATTTGTTAACTACATGAATAACATATAATATATTTATTACTTTTTTAGATAATGAAAATATCCATATACTATAACAAAATCTTGAATAATATACAAATAACACACTCAAATTTGAAGTATACACTCAAACCAAATATACTCGTAAAAAAATAATAAAAAATTAAATAAATAATAAATAAATAAATTAAGAAAAAAAGAGAGAGAAGAAGAGCAATCGTGTTCATCTGGGAGAAGAGGCGAGAATGTTGACATTGAGTTTGATTTTCAACAATGATAGATACGGGTTTTAAGATAAATGGCAACTCATGGTAGTTTCACATGTCAACAATGAGGATATGCTAGGTATAAAATGGAATAAGCTGATCACCAAAATAAGTAGTTTAAAATAAGCTCCTCTTGGCCAACTTTTATATTTGATCGTAAACTCCATTGTATCCCTTAACTGATAGTTTGATTTATGTTTCTACTTTTTATTTTATTACATATTATTTGGCATTTATAAATTAGTAGAAACAAGTTTACTAATGTAAAGATTTTAACTTTCTATTATGGGTTTTGTCTTATGAAAAGGTTTTACTTAGACAATGTTTGTAATTAACTAATTAGTTTTTTC
Source organism: Panax japonicus (assembly GCA_020205505.1). Lineage (NCBI taxonomy): Eukaryota > Viridiplantae > Streptophyta > Magnoliopsida > Apiales > Araliaceae > Panax > Panax japonicus. Next base: position 18,664,313 of record CM035112.1, on the reverse strand, counting down.
TTTCCAAATAATTTATGGGTAATGTTAGGTGTCTCAAATTTTTGTATCAAAAAGTGTTTCAAATGATGTGGCATCAATTCTGTAATGTCCGAGAAATATTAGATTTTTATGAGAATTAAATTTTTATTTGATTATGTGGATTAAATGAATTTAATTGATTATTTATGTGAGTAAGCTATGTGAAGGTCGTTCTATGACCTAGAATGTGCGGACATGGTTAGGATTTTGGCTACGTGGTAGAATTAAAGTGTTTGAATTTCCAAGACGAAAAAAAAAGTTTTCCTAGAAATTTTTATAAAATACTATTCATTAATTTCTGCTCGAGAATTATTTTTGAACTTCCGAGAAACGCGGAATGATAGAATTCTAAGATGAGATGGAATATCCAATAATATTTCAGTTATGACAAATGAAGTTTTCGCTTGCAGACTTAAAACCTAAACGGTTAGGGAAAGTTATTTCCGAGAAGGAATTTAAATGCGTATAATGAACTAAAGTGATGATCGTATAATACGTAGGTATTGTACGAGGTAATGGATATGAGTATGATACGAGGTATTATACGAGTATGTATGAAAGATGGTATGTCGTATATTAATAAGTATACGAGTTGAAATACGAGATTAATACGTAGATTATACGTTATAAGGCTTTAAGCCATATGCATTGGACTTATAGGATTGTGTGGGAAATTGTAATGTCCAATTGGAATTATGATGAAACCCAAGTGTAGGAATGGATAAGTCTAATATGAATTAATGAACAAGCCCAATGTTTGTTTAATTCAAGCCCAAGTATAAGTTAAGTTAATTAAGCTTAAAGCCTAAAGTAAGAACTGGATTCGTGGATCGATCCAATGGGTATAGATAAACCATGGGTGACCCAAAGTGGTGGCCAAGTAAAGTTCTTGGTGGCTAAGCAAAGAATAAGTTAAGTAATGGCCAAGTAAAGTGCTTATACTTGATGGCTAAGCAAAGGATAAGTTATTTGATGAGCAAGTAAACTTAATGGCTAAGTAAAGGATAAGTTATTTGATGAGTAAGTTAAGTAATGGCCAAGTAAGTGTGGTGATCAAGTAAAGGAATAGTAAGGAGGTTTATTAAGGAGGTGGATGGCTTATTGACCATTAAGCCCTCACTTGTGATTTCTATAAATAGAAGATGTCCTAGCTCATTTGTTGGTTGTTTTTATTTCTCCCAACATCTTAAGTGCTTATTGGTTAGAGAGAAAAAGCTAGAAAAAATTAGTCTTTCATAGTTGAAGAAGGAAGAACAAAGCTTAATCAAGTGATCTTCAAGGGTAAGATCCTAATCCATGATTCTCTTTCTCTTAAATTGTTAGAGAAGTGAGTAGTGGTAGAACATGTATGCTAAGAAAAAGTAAGAATGGATAATCAATGAACTTAAGCCTTAATAAGCCATGAATAAGTCATTTATACTTATATAAGTTATGAACTAAGGAAGAACTTGTAAGAACTTATCATGTAAATAAGTTAATGAAATATGCATGTTAAGATGTTAGTATGATGTAATGAATCCATTTGAAATTATTTAAAAATCATAAGTAACGAAGTTATGGCGAAATTCACGAGTTCGGACGATAATCGCCGAAATCGTGAAATTCTCGGAATGGAAGTCAAATTTTGACATTGAGCTCAAAAATGTTGGTTTTCAACGGAGTATATTCTCATTTGGCATTCTAGAGTTGCGAACTTGAAAATGACCGAATTCTGACTTAGAACGAAGAAACGGGCGTTGGACGTTCACGAACGTTTATCATTTTCGTTAAAATGAATTAAAAGCTGAATTTTGAGTTAACAAAGTCAAAAATGAAAAATTCTTGCATGAACACGTAGAGTATATAATTTGTGAGCTAATGTCTTTTGAACGAGCCAGTTCAGACTTATAACGAAGAAGTTATGAGCCCGGGAATCTCACCTAAGATTTTTTCTGTAATTTTTTTTTCTGGTACTGAGGTCTGGCGCCGCAGCGCTAGACAGATCTCTATAAGTCGCATCGCAGCGTCGAGGCGAAGGGAGTGGCCACTGTAGAGTCGCACCGCAACGCCACTCGAAGGCATAAATCTCGCGCTGCATCACCATGTACTGTAGGACCGTCTACTGAAGAGTGGCGCTGCAGCGCCACTATAGTAAAGGGATGCCGCGCCGCGGCAATGACAGTGAAAATTTGTTGACCAAGTTAGGTTTTGTAATTCCAATTGATTAGGAAAGAATAGTAGAATGTACATGTACTTAATGTACATGGTAAGACTAACTTTAAATCACTTTTATAGTGATGACGGTAGGAATTTAAGTATGGTCTAAGAATAATTAAACGAAGAACGTGAAGGGTAATTAAATAAACTGTGAATGGTATTCAACGTTGGTACTCACCAATGATGATCGAGTTCTGATTAATAACGTAAGAACGTTAGTAAGCTATAAGGAAGATTAATAAGTCGAATTGACCTTTATTAATGATGTAAATTCACTTAAGATATAGAAGAGAAAGAAGTTGGTAAGAACGATGTAAATTATAACGGCAAGCCGGAACCAATAATAACAAATCTAATACCTGATTAGATTGAGAAGAATGATAAGATTCATTAGGAACCATGTATGTTCATTTATGACCTAATGTGGTATGTTATGTGGTTATGTGTTTTAGAGACTGTAAATACTCAACAGAAAAGTAATTTTACTGTAGCAGACGCTGAATGCAAGTTTTCTTATCTCTTGTCTAACCTTCGTGTTAACCAGGTTTTTAGTGATTCATGTTATGAGATGCATGAATGGTTTTAAAGAAAGACTTGATGCTAGTTTTAAATTGGGTAGACTGACCTTAAAATATTAATTAATTTATTTACAAGTCTTTCAATATAGAATTGATAACGCTATCCTACGTCAATTATTTGGTACGGATTCAAGGTAAGCCTGAGTATGAATAAACAAATGTATTTCACATCGATTATTCGATGGGCATGCGAGGTTGCCAAAACTTAAACTTAAATACGTTTAACAGATGAGTGTTGATCAACATAGAGTACTATATGCTGATCACCTAGAAGTGCTCGTAAGAAATATCGGACTTACAGCCTTAGTATCGGGTTGTCCTTTTCATGAATAAATGTTAAAGAGAATTTTCATGGTCTATAGACCTACTCAGAATTTCCAAGCTACTATATGTACTACAGAATTGTGTTATGAGATGAGAAGTGCTATTCAATGTTTCAAAGTACTTCATAAATATTGATTCAATTAGTGAAGAATAATCATATGATTCTCGAAGTGGTATTTATATAATATATTGTTAGAATTACAAAGCTAGTTATTGTGAGACCCCAAATTTTAAGAAATAAAAGTATTCAATTTTTCAATTTCGGTAAATAGTTAAATTGATAAAAGTTTAAAGTTAAGGGTGATATTTGAAATTTTTTCAAAGTAAGCAAGTTGTCATAAAATACCCGATGGTAAAAGTACAGTAATACGCATGGTTGCATAGTAGCACACGGTATTGATTATTGATGCTTACGTGAGAAGTCACTCAGTTATACTCAATTATTACTACAGTAATTGATGCATCATATCTCTCATATTATTGATTCAGTTATCGTCACAGTATCATATGCATAATATGATATATTATTAAATCAATAATTGAGACGACAATGTTATTCATATTATTAAATTGAAATATTTATAATGTTTAGAAGTTCTATCAAGGAGAGGTTTGGTCATCTAATTGATCGCCAATAAGGAGAAATCCTTATCGAAAAGTCCCTTCTTTCCTGGGAACGACCTGGTTGTTAAATATTGTGAGTTATAATATTAATGATGAATGTTATTAAAAATTGAATTTGAGTTTGGAGTTGAATTTGGAGTCACAGACGTGATATTTGAGTCCGAAACGATGAAATTAGTAGAAATAGACTATCAACACAAAATTTGTCGGGGTTAACTTTTTGGTCAAAAAGTCAACAGTTGACTTTTTCAAAAAAAGTCAAATTTCAAAATTTCAAAAATGAAAATGTTGAGAAAAATATTTCCATTGTGTTGGGATTATTAAGTCTTAGGGGAAATTGACATTTATTTCGATAGTAATTGATGTCTGGAAGTTATATTGACCAAACGGGTAATTAATCGGGTAAATAAGGAATTAATTGCTATTAATTCACATGATTATAACTATTTGTTCACATGTGTGTACTATTGATTCACATTCTTGTACTATTAGGGGAATTAGTGCAAGATTGATAATACTTGCATGACTAAGTTAAAAATGGAGGTATAAATGGAGGTGCTATACTGTAATTCGTATTTTCACATGATTATAACTATTGATTCACATGATTGAACTATTGATTCACATTATTTACTATTAGGGGAGGTAGTTCAAGTTTGATAATACTTGTAGGACTAAATTAAAAATGAAGAAAAAGAGGAAGGTATTATACTGTAATATTTCGAGCCCCAAAACGTACAATTATCAAAGCTATATTTTCCTGTAAATAGAAACTCATTCTTCCTTCATTTCTCAACAATTCACTAAAGCTTTAGAGCAATTATTATAGAGAGAAATTATAGAGAGAAAGAAGAAGAGAAGTCTGCTATCTCACTATTCCAATATCTAGTTTCTTCTAAGGTAAGGTGTATTATTTCTTTCGTATTCATGACGAGAGCTATTGTAATTCCATTCCTTATTATTCTGTTGGAATAACCTGTATACGCAGACTACCATATATATGGTGAAATTCTTCTGTTATTCCATTCTTTATTATTATGTTGGAATAACCTTTCTATGCGAAGTACCGCATACATGGTGAAATTCTTCTATTATTTCATTATTTATTATTCTGTTAGAATATCCTGCCTGTGCATTTACGAATGACCTGGTTCCATTATTTATTATTCTATTAGAATATCTTGTCTGTGCGGATTACGCATGACTTGGTTCCATTATTTATTATTCTGTTGGAATATCCTGAATGTGCGTTTACGCATGACCTTGGTTCCATTATTTATTACTCTGTTGGAATAACCTGTCTGTGCGGTCTATCGCATGCCTGGTGAATTCTTTTGTTATTCCATTCCTTATTGTTCTATTGGAATAACCTGTCTATGTGGATTACCACATGCATGGTGAATGATCCTTCGTATTCATTCCTTATTAAATTGTGGAAATGATCTGTCTACGTGGATTACTGCATGGCGGGTGAAAATTCATTTCCAGTTTCGTAATTTTTCTGATACTCAAAAATTCTGGAAAAATTTAAAATGATAAATTGTTGCAGTTTTCTAGATTGTGTCCAAAAATAGCGATTTTTGGATGTATAGATTAGGAGTTATGAATTTTATGGGAAAAGACTATTTTAAAAGTAAACCCTTATAACTCCTTCTAGTTAACTCCAAAATTAGTGAAATTTTTATTGGGAGTACATATATATAACAGAAGTATACTATGTAAATTTTGGAATTGTAGGACAAAAGTATAATTTATGATAAATGTCTAAATATTCGGCAGTTTTGGCCATATGAAAAATAGTAAATGAATTTTAAAAATTCTGAGAAAAATATATGTTCAATACGGGACTATATTCTGTTAAATCCCATAAAAGAAATATTTTTGGGACTGATTTGGTATTTTTCATAAAAATGAACCAGTTATGAGTAAATAAATTAAATATGTTATGTGAAGTAACAAAATTGAAAAATAGAATTTTATGGCTTGGGAATCCTATATAAGGTATATGCAGATTTTTGATGAGGAATTTGATCTTTGGTGATGAAATCTTATGAGTATGATATTTTTGAATGATTAAATGTATTATTTGGTAAAGTATAAACAATTAAGATAATTTGTTTATAAGTTTAAGAAGTGATTAAAATATTGTTATAATATTAATAATATTGGATTATGAGTTTATTAAGTTATTGATAATATTTGGATAAATTTAAAGTCTTTAATATTTATCCTTGTTTTCATTTGATTAATGCTTATATCATTGTCATCATCCTCATGCTTATATTATGATGAAAGTCATCTTTGGCTTACGTGCAAAGATGGACTGTTAATTATTGGTTTTACATTTGTATATCTTTGGCTTACGTGCAAAGATGGACTATTGATTATTGGTTTTACAGTTGTATATATCTTTAGCTTACGTGCAAAGATGAACTATTGATTGATGAGTATCTTTGGCTTATGTGCATAGATGAACTGTTTATTGGTATGATTATAACCAAGGATCATTTGGTATAATCATGACCCGTAATGTTATAGATGATGTGGTAAAAGTCCTCATTGGCGCGTAATGCATTGATGGACAATTATTGGTATTATTATAACTAGGGATTATTCAGTATAATCATTACGATTGATGATTACATGAATATCCTTGGCCGTAGTGCAGGGATGATTCCATGATGTGGATTATTTATTAAGCTGAGTCTCAGCGATAAAATATTGATTATACACTTTTAATTCATAAAAGATAGTAGATATCATGCTCTACTTAACTCTTCTAAAATATAGTTGTATGTCTTTGGTCTGTAGTGCAAAGAATAAATTGTTAATGAATATCTTTGGCCGTAGTGCAAAGATGAATTTATTAGTATGATTATGAGCAGGAATTGTGATTTGGTATAACCATGATTTTTGATGTTTCAGGTGAAGATAGGTGATGAAAATTATCTTCATCATGGGTGCGAAGAGGAATTTAGAATCACAATTATGATTATGAGTTATTCATATGATTGTGGACAGGAATTATTGATTGATGTTACAGGGATAAAATATTATTGGTGGACTTTTAACATGGAGAAGATAATAGACCTGATGGTCTATTTGACTCTTATAATGGATTGCTCGTTCCTCTACAATAATGGTTGAAAAGTTTTATCATCTGCCATATGTTCTAAATCTCTGATTTATTACTGATGAAGGTTATTGATGAAGTAAATTATCTTTAGTCATGATATTCTTTACTGGGCTATTTGTGCTCACCCTTTGCTTCACAATTCCTTTCAGGTAATAATAGTGTAGCTGGGTCGAGCGGGGATAACAGGGAAATAGTGTGGAGGTCCGAGACTGTCGAAGTTTCTCAATACATTTTAAAACGACATGACATGCAATAAATAATTGTATTAAGGACCTAATATGTGTGTTTCGTATTTTATACGTCACTTAATAATTGATTTTGGCGAACAACAATAGGTTGATGAAAACCCAACTTTGAAAGCGTCAAAAGTGCACCTCATTAGAATGAATATGATAGTAATCTTCTCGTTCTTCTTTGGGGTCTTAAAATATTTGTTGTTATATTTTATATGGCATTGTAATAATTTGAGTTTGGATACTGTCTATGAGATAATATTGTATTAAAACTCACAGCTTATCTGTTGTCGTACTCTGCACGACAGTTCAACAGTTGTATAAATGAAGTTTGTATTTGATTTTTATAGAGTGATATCTGGTGACTCAGAATGGGTCGTGTGGACCTATTTAGGGGGCAT